>CM021101.1:791960318-792125508 GCA_007115665.2 Sequoiadendron giganteum | reverse complement strand
TGAAGTAGGGATATATTTTAGGCTGTCTACTTCATTCTAATGAGCAATGGGGAAAGGAAAATATGGTTGGCTAGGTCTATTTCTATTTGCATCACCCATGCTTATCTAATGATGTTCCAAAGCAAGGGGGTTATGAATCATATTTTGATCCTCAGAGGACACTTAAAAACTAGTCAGATTCGGAAATGTATCAACAAAGGGTTGTGGCTCTTCGTATTCTTAGTCTCTTGGTAGGTTATGATACTCAAATATCTAGTATAAATCATGATTGTTAGGCAGGAATATCCCATGAGAATCTCTCCTCCTCCCTCTATGCATGGGTATCAACACAGTATCAACCAACTTACACAAAGAATTGGCCTCCTACAATGATTCAACAACTAAGCCCTTACAACTGTGATTCAGAGATTGGACATCTAACCTGAATAGCTAGCTCAATCATCATGAAGGTGCATTTAACTTATCAACCTAGGGACATAAAATTGAAATGGGTCAGCACTATATGTGCACTATAGATTCAAAGTAGCCACATTCATCCTATAGCTAAGAAAGACATAATGCTAAAAGTAAATTTCTTGGAAGGAAATAATATAAGTATTGAGCATAAACCAATAACTATAATAAGCCTAAGTGCATGACAAAAATGAAAATATGAGTGAACAAATAGGAAACTACTTTGTCTTCTTCGGTTGTAGGAATAGTCACGGAATGGAATTCTAGTGGTTGCAGGAACAGACAATGCCAGATTCATAACTAATTACTAAACACAAAATACTAACTAACCTAAGAGATGGAATACTCACCAAGTGGGCCCCCTTGGAGAAGTATTCCCTAAAACTAAGGTAAACTCAAATGCATGAATTTATTTCATTTCATTCATTCGAAAATATGAGTAAAATCGGGCAACATGACTTTAGTGCTGAAAAACTAAGAATGTGAGTACATCGTCAAATTAGTATCCTTTGTAACAATAACTACTAGCTAGCCCCTCAGAAGGAGCATCCAATTCTTATTTAAAGAAGAAACCCACTAAAGCCTAGCAAGGTGGTCAACTCCAATAGATCGGAGGATTCCACATTAGGCAAAGCATAGAAAGTATAGAGGTGGTTATCCATGCACATAATCTTCTCAGACATGATTGCCTTAACACAGATTTGGCACAATAGTAACACCTATATCTGCTCAACGGGAAATTAATAGCATTTACAATGTGGTTACATCTTTGATTTGAATGAGAAATCTCCAACTTTCGATCATCTTCCCTCCATTAAATGACCACCTTGTTGACCACTATGGCGAATGACTAGCTAGCGAAACCTTCCTGAATTGTAGGCCTCTAATTATATCTACATGAAAATGTTAGTATGCACAAAAATTTCATATCTATAATTATCTTAAAGAAAAAATCATTAATCACATGTAAAACTAACATAGATAGTTCATACAACACATCAATGTCATTTAAAATTTATGAAAATGAGCTTATGCCCAATGTCCAAGGTTTTAAGGAAATATGATAAAAAGATCAATATCCAATCATCAAAGTCTATATCAACTGCAGAAAATGGATAAGAAACTATATCAAAGTTAAACCATAAATTGGGCTCATTAGGGATCCTTTGCCAATTTTTGTGAAACTTGGTGTTGAGATCACTCAAGGCTTCTTACGAGGCTCTTTTGATGGAAATTAATTGATGTATCAGTGAAGAAAAATCTCCCTTCTCTGAGAAGCATTTGAAAAACATTTATCCAAGTTGATCTAATGAGTGGATAGAACCAAAGGCCAAAGATCGATACCAATCTTGAGGATTTCCTTTGAAAGAGGCTACCAATAGCCTTAGCGAAATATTCTCCTCTACTATGCTATCTACCCTACATACCTATGCTATATCCTAGAGGTGTTCAGAAGAGGTTTTGAAGTCCTCCTCGGAGAATTTTGGAAAAGCTTTAAGGGTATTAGTGGGTATGGTGGGCCACACATCTGGGGCCATAGGTGGTTGTAGTTGACTACCACTATCCCAAGTTACAAAATTTCTAGGAGCAGGAGCAAATATGTGAGCCATGGTGAATAGATTCCTATGGATCGGGTATACTAGTATTTTGATTTGAAAAGTTTAGCCTCTAGATGTAGTAGATAAGGCTCTATATTTTGGGCTCTTACTTCTTTCTTTGTTACTTCTTTTAAGCGATACTGAACCTATAAGTCTTCTTCACCTAGGTACTCAAGTGGGTAATTGGGAGCACTAGAAATGGCCCTTTGAGTATGCTCTTGTTTGGATTCTAGGCATGAAACTTCTAGTTTCTTTCTTCGGCTTGATTTAATAAATATTTCGGACTTCTAATCAAACATTCATAAAACTTGGGTCCCACCGGGCGTACTAGAAAAATAACTGTTGATCATCAAAGCTTGCACCTCTCTGACAACCTTATGAGAAATTTAGTGAGTGGGGATCCAATCTATGCTTCACTTAATACCTTTGAGGTTTATTAGAAATCTTACCTTTCCTTCAATTGGAGAAAAGGATAAAGAAAAAGTAAATATAAATCATACAAATGGCGATGTGCCAAAGGTTTTACAACACTTTAAACCTGAATCTCTTCTATGAATGATATAAGACATAGAACATCACAACCCTTCATTATTGGGGAGAGAATGAATAGAAAAGACTAGATACAAGCACAATTCAATCTTTCAAATCTCCTCATGAGTAATGTTCACTAAGATCCGATAAATCATAAAAGTTTTGAAAAGCTGCCAGAAACATCCAAAATTTACACAAAAAACTCTATCCCTTCTTACAACATAATATAAAGAGACAAAAACTTTAAAAATGCGGAAGTTCAAAGACATAATCCAGTTTCCACAAGTTACTATTAAATCATAGAAGCCTACAACATGGAAATTAGCCACTCAAATTATCAAATTTAAACTTGACACAGTGCTTCTATTTCTGAATAAAAGCATGAAGAAGGAATCACAATAAAGGCCACAACGAGCATAGTTTCAAAGATTTCATCTAAGAGGATCATATTAAAATATTAAATGAACTTAAAAGAAAAGATCGGATGCCAATCCGATAATAGTTTAAGAAAAAATAATATAACATACCAAAGAGAGTATTTTTTTCTACCAAATTTTTTGAAAAATGTCTCTATAGCTAGAAAGAACTAAAAAGAAACTCAGAAAAAAATCTCTTGGTCTGCAACCATCCTCCCATTTATATCTAAAAAAGAAAAAGCACCACCACATTCTAAAAGAAAATATTGTCAGATGTCTATGTATGATAGCTCTTGATTCGATTGTAGATCTTTTATTAGGGTACGACAATCTTTGCTCATTCATTCCCAACTACACCATTAATGTTCTTTAAATATTTTAACAAATATTGCCCCTCGTAATCATTCAGATCCTAGAAAATAGCCTTATAAAAATCTGGTTGACCAATCACATGGCCTAGCGACATCAACTCAAAGGTTCCAACCCCAAAACAAAGAAGAAATGACATGATCTAGCGAACTCCATAAAGAGATCACTTCTTTTATTATGACTTGCTCAAAGCAAAGGGATGATGTGTTAATTGGGTAGAGAGTTTTGGATTCATGAGACTTGCTTTTGAAAAAATATCCACTGAGTTGAGACATGTCTCTACCTCGTCTCAAAAAGAGAATGAAAAAAAAATTCCACACAGCCACCACGTGGTGCATTGCATGTCTTTCAGAATAACTTTTGCTTGAATTGTGGATCCATCCTAAAGCCAAAACATATACAAGCCAAAAATAAAAAAGAAGATTAAGGAAAAAAATGCTTTACAAGAAACAAGTTAGTTTCTTGGATGAGAAAGAAACAAGAATCAATCACTCTTTCCACATCAGAAGAAGAATATCTAGTAGTAATAACATGTTGTATTCAAGTCCTATGGATGAATTAGAAACTTAAGTACATTAAGGTTGAATACAATGAACCTTCTCTATTCTTTGTGACAATTCAAGTGCCATAAAAATCTCAAAGAATATAGTGATGCACTCTAGAACAAAGTACATATCCATCAAGTATCACTTCATTAGAGAAAAGGTTGTAGATAAGGAAGTCAACATTGAGTATGTTCCCACAAATGAATAGGTGGCTAACATTTTCACCAAGCGTCTTTCCAAGGAACAATTTGAATATATGAGGTAGAAGTTGGGAGTGATTTATCCATCATATCACTAGACTCTAGTGATAGGGAATGAGTTTAGGGGAGCTTCATTTATACTTCATTCATCCTTGGAAACGGAACGAATAGATCAAGTCACGTAAAAATTGTATTACAAATTTCTAACAACTTTATGCTTGCTGATTACATGTCTCCTCTTTCTCTTTGCACTATTTTTCAAGAGGGGAGCCTATCCTTAGGGGTGAAAAATGTAGAGTGACCCTTTTCCATTGATGTTAAAGGGGGATAAATTTGTGTGCAAATGCTCAAGCAATTGAGCAAAAAAATGGGGAAAGTAAAGATGATATTGGTATAGAGAATCGACTGCAATTTTTTCAATTGGTACATGGCTTCTCAATAACTGGTACACCACATGATTTGGTATCAAATTCAAATGACATAGGTTGAGTGAGAATTTTATTTTTCCATCAATGATAATGGGGGATATTGTTAGCATATTATTGTCATTGATGTCAAAAGAGGGATCAAAAGTGATATGGAGTTAATCCTATATGAGAGATTGTTGGCATTGATGTCATATGAGCGCAATGGGTCTAGTTCTAGAAGCATTGGTACAAGTTATTAGTGAAAGGAGAATTTCTTTGCAAATATTTTAAAATTTCTTATAATGTTGCATGGTTGTCATGCAATATTTTATTGTGGAAAGTTCTTCCAGGCATCTAAACAGGAATCAAAGGCCAAATTCAATATGGGTTTTTTGAGAACTTCTCAAAAATGTAATTTGCAAGTTGAGAGCATGCGAGATACACACACAAAAAAAAAAATTATGCTTTCAGACAAGGTTTAGGGTCTACAATCATGGTGTTGGGAAAACTTTATATTTCGATGTTGAATTTCTATCATAGGTTGTCAATTTCTTAAGTTGTGACTTAAGCCTTTGTGGACATAGGTTGATTAGCCCCCTTTCATAAGTGTTTATCAACCCAATAGATATTTGATGCACTTAATATTTCCTAAGATGAGAAACAAATATTTTTCCCACTGGATCAACGGTTGTGATTAGGCCTTGGAGATTAGATAGTTCCCACCAACCTGCAATGTATATGGTGGAGTCCCATGGTATAGTATGGAATGATGAAGACTAAATTGTGACCGCCAAATTGCAATGCTAATGAAGGGCTCTTGTGGTATAGCGATAATGGTGGAGATCAAACAATGTTTTGATTAGATGAAACACGAAGTTAGAAGTGGATCCTGAAGAGGCAAGTCAGACATGTGATAAGATATCATGAGGTCACTTCACATCATTGTTGTGAAGTGAAATGTTAAGATGCATCCTACAATGTGTGATGAACGGTGGTACTAATGGAAGATGATGCAATAGATTGATAGGTGGCATTATCTTTCTATCCTACTAAGATTTTATGGGCACATTCTTCCAACTAGTGATATTATGGGGGACGATGTAGATTGGATGGCAATTGATCTAATGGTGATTTCCATGTCCATCCACATCGCTAAAGAGTAAATAAGGGAATATGATTAATAGAAATGCATGATGTATGATCGATAATGCAGATCTAAAGAATGATCAATCTGACGGTGGTCATTGACCATCTTTGCATCACAAGTATGAACATTAAAGCCATAAATGAAGTAGTGATATGCAATCCTCATAATAGACAAGATCGATAATGGAGATTTAAAGACCATTTATTTGATGGTAAGGTTTTAAAAATGACTGATTGAATTGGAGTCACAAGATTGTGGCACGAAGATAGGTGATCGACAACCTAGATTTAAATGTGAAGATACAAACAACTAAGTCGGTGTGAACAAGGGGTTCAATTGATAGTTGACAGAGAGGTGAATGTTTTACCTACATATACAAATAATTTAATCAATATTTGATGCACATAACAATGACAAAAATTTCTACAAATATTGGGATTGAGATCAAATTAGATAATCATAAGGATATATTAATTACATATCTAATTCTAAGGATTTAGCAGAAAGGCATTTCGAGAAAATTCTCTATAACATAAATAAATATTGTGAGGCTTGATGCAAAATTATGGCAGTGAGGAAGATATCCTAAAAACCCTAATAGAAGATCTATATGATAGGGAATCCCAAGGAAATCACTAGTGGTTAGATAGAAACATAAAATAGAAGATCAAAAGACCAATCATTTGTGAAATATGAGTGGATGCAGCAAAGAAGAGGAAGTGAATATTATAGGAGAGTAGCTTAGGCTCTTTAGGTGGATAAAGAATGCACTAATGAATCAAGTGTAGAATAGAGAAAATTAGTGCAAATATGAGTATGAGTGTTGCAAATGCTGCAACAGAGGGTTGAGGAGTTGCAAATCAAGTTGCAACATTGAACTAGGTTCTTAAGTTCTTGGGAAAAAATTACATAATACTTGTGTTAAGAAGCCTGATTGGTGGGTACCATTAGATATCTGGGGTAGGTGCTTGTAAACCAGGGGATTAGTGTCTCCTTAGTGTTGGTGCCCTTAAAATTTGTAACAAAGATTTTGATTGTGAGGATAGATTAGGATAGTAGCTCCTAGTAGCATTAGTCACCATGGTTTTTCCCATCTTAGTTTTTCCACCTACATCTTGTGTTATGTGATAATTTATGTGTGTTCTTGTTTTTTTTTTTATCTCAAGTTTTAATCTACACACTAAGACTTTAAGGAGTCTATCTGCACAGAAGTTTTAAAGGCTAAATTTTAATATCTACTGATTCACCCCCTCTCAGTAGATTCTTGTGAAATAAGAAACAAAACTAGATTGGTTTGCAAGGGTTATTAACAAGTTAAGTATATAGATTGTGATGATACATTTGCATCTATTGATTGGCTTGAAGCTATTAGAATGTTTCTAGTATATTGAGTTTATAAAAAAATCAAAGTATACTAGATGGATGTAAAATCTATATTTCTTAATGGTTATCTGAAAGCAGAAGTTTATATGGAGCAACCTAAAGGTTTTATTGTGATTCAAAATAAAGATTACACATACAAATTGAAAAAGGCTCTATATAGTTTAAAACAAGCCCCTAGGGCTTGGTATTCTAGGTTAGACAAATATCTTCAACAAAAAAGGTGTAAGAAAAGTATTATTGACATTAATTTTTATTTCAAATGTGAAGGTGTAAATATGATAATTATTGTTGTATATGTAGATGATATCATTTTTTGTGGTAGAAATGATAAAATGTGTAAAGGATTTTTTGTTCAAACGCAAAATTAATTTGAGATGTCAATGCTTGCGGAACTTTCTTTCTCCCTTGATTTACAAGTAGGAAAAATTGATAATGGGATATTAACATTTCAAAATAAGTATGCTAAGTAAATGTTCAAAAGGTTTAAGATGGAATATTGTAAGCTAGTTAGCACACCTATGGCCACTAGATGTAGACTCGGTAAGGATGATGAATCTGAATTAGTAGATAAATCATTATACAGGTCCATGATTGAATGTCTTTTATATCTAATAGTAGTAGGCCAGATATCATGCAAGTTTTTTGCATGGATGATAGATTTCAAGATGCTCCTAAGGATACACATGTTAAAGTTGTAAACATAATTTTTAAATATCTAAAGAATACTATTGAGTATCGATTATGGTACCCTAAAAGTGAAGACTTCACTTTCACTGCATACACTAATGCAGACTGGGCCGGTTGTGTGGATGAAAAAAAGAGCACCAGTGGTGGTGCATTCCTTCTAGGAGATAGATTAGTAGCATGGTTAAGTAAGAAACAAGAGTTTGTTTCTTTATCAACAACTAAAGTTGAATATATTGATGTTGTATCTTTTTGTACTCAGGGGTTATGGATGAAACAAATGCTACAAGATATTAAGGTGAATTTTTGATGAGCCAGTCAATATTTTGTTGTGATAATACTAGTGCAATAAATATCTCTAATAATCCTATTATGTGTTCCATAACTAAGAACATATCTACTAAATATCATTTCTTGAAGGAAGAAGTTCTTTCTCATGAGGTCCAATTAGAATATGTTGCTAGAAATGATCGATTGCTAGATAATTTCATGAAACCCCTTTCAGAAGAGAAATTTGATTATTTGAGGTAGAATCTGGGAGTAATTTCAACCACACTACATCACTTATTTTAATGATAGGGAATGAGTCGAGGGGGAGCTTTATAATAAATTTCATTCATCCTTGAAAAAGAAGAGAGTAGACAAGTCAGGTATACTTGGTTTAACAAATTTCTAACATATTTATGGTTGTAGATTCTTGGACACATTCCTTGTCTTTTTATTGTATATGAAAGGGGAAGAACATTAGAGGAATCAAGTTTGTAAATAGTTTCCCTTTTCCCTTGATGTCAAAAGGGTAGAGATCTATTCAAATTCTCATGAGAATATTCACATGCTCATGCAATTGAGTAGTGAGAGAAGTTGTAAGCAATGTTAATTGTTTTTCAAAAGGGAAGATATGCCTAACGGAAAGAATTGTTGTTGTGCTAACATGGTTCATGTTGATATATAAGAATTTAATTGGTATAATTGATATATAACATTTCATATACAATTGTTACAAAGCATATTTTTTTAACATCATTGGAAAAGGGGGGGATTGTTGGCATAATGTTGTCATTGATATCAAAACTTGTCACTGATTTTTATGGATCAACAATAGGTTGGGTGATGTTTAATGATGGAGAGAAGAGAAATTTTTATGATGAAGAGAAGATATTTTTTTATGATGGAAAGAAGAGAATGGTTCACAAATGTTGCAAATGTTGTCATAAAATGTGAAAATGTTTCTACAAAGTTCATTCCTAGAGGTTTGAGGAGGAAACCGATGGTAGATTCTATATGGGTTTTTTGAGTACATGTGAGAAATGTAATTTTCAGATCTAGAGGAGGAGAAAGGATGAACAAATAAATAAATTAATTCTTCTCTCGGATAGAATTAGGGTTTAGTAGATAAACCCTAAGTATTTTAGGCCATGGTGCTTCACAGAGTTCTAATTCATCATTAACCTAATGTTGTTGATAACTAGTAACATAAGTTATAACTAATTTCTTCAAAGTCACTTATTAACTAAAGCCTTCACCTAGGAAATTACTAGCTTGACATATATCAGAATTTAATATTTCCTAATTCTAAAGTTGTCAAAATTTTATGTTGGTATAAAAACCTTTGTTGATCATTGAAAAAGTTATCAAAACTTCATTCCTTCCTGCCAATGGTGATGTGGAAAGTTTTAATTGCATCACAACATCTCTTCACATTGTGTTTAAAATATTACATCTACCAAAGCTATTTGTGATGTGTGATATTCTTTCTAGAAGATCAATGGTTCAAGTGATATCTATCCAATGGTTGAGATTGTATCACATGTGTGCTTCACATCACATTTTCATGTTTAACTACACAAGGAAAACTTATGATATATGAAGTTAGTGGATTATTACATCAAAAGGGACAAATGGAAGTGTCCCACTACTTCACAAGAGACATTATGGGTCTGTTAGGTCTCAAAAGTGTAGGTTTGAACCACGAGAGGTTTTCAAGCTCTCTCAACATTATTGGCCAAATAATAAGGCCAACCAGTACAGTTGAACCTTCTACTCTTAAGGCTCTGCTAAACCTAGGTGGGTGTACCTATATGAATGCTGCAGATTTTAAATTATGATTCCTAATTGACTAAACTATCCACAAATGGCAATTTGATAGTGGATAGGGATGATCTAAATTTGGTATAAATTGTATATGCAATATCAAGGTAAAAATTAATATGTTTAGTTAGGAGATGTAAACAAAATGGATGAAACCTAAAAGGATAAAATAAGACCAGTGCCTTGTTGGGTAAAACGGTTTCAAGTGAAAGCCTTAGATGAATGACTTCTATTTGGCAGAGATTCTAATTATTTGGCATATGATATTAGTTTATAACTTGTATAAACATGCAAGAATGTAATTACCAAGCTATTCTTAGAGATCCAAATGATACTTCTAGATTACTGTGAATGACTTGAAGGATTTAATCTTTACTTGAAAGAACCAACCAATCACACCACACAAATACAACAAATGTGTATTGATAAACTGAAAATATACTTGATACATCAATTTAAATAACAAAGAAATATAAAACTTGGAGACAACTTGATAATATTTTAATTAATTTAACAAATAATTGATACCAGAAGGGCACCACAAAATCAGAGTTTTTTCATTGATCCTTCAAAACTTCATACATGCATCATGGTCCTTTGAAACAATCTGAAAATATTGTATTTCTTAATATCTACTTTCTATCTATCTTCTTCCAATCCCCTATTTTGGTTACAAAAATGGATATTTATATACATCAACTGCATAAAAAGATGTGTCCTTTAAGAAATGTTTTAAATATGAAATAATAATAAAACTAATATTGACTAAGCTCTGTTAAGCCATAAATGAACCTTTAAAATATGATCTGTGTAGTCTCGGTGCTCATGTGTATCTGCATCTCCTAATGCATTGTGGATCACGATCTCTATCATCACCATCCATTCATTTTTCCCACACTCTTCATCCAACATTGCATCTTTCACAGTGGTTGTCTTTAAAATCTCTTGGAGTATTAATTCACTTTCGCTCTTCCATGTAGCCATTTCCTTCAACTTACCTCCATCATCAAAGAACATATTCAATCCATTCTTAGCGGCCTCCATCAATTCTTGCACATCCTCTTGTAACTCCTCAAAGAAACCTCTATGCTTGTCCATAACATGATTAGCATCCTCAATCATCACATTATTAGGAGTATCCTATGATTTTATTTCCTCAAGTTTCTGTTGGATTCTACCATCCACTCTTTTATGTTCTTTTATGTTATTTTATTGCATCAAAATACTGTGAGTGTTTTCCCCAAATTTTATTTAACCAAGTGGTTAAACTGGCCTACCTCTTTTTGATTACTGCTATAAGTGTGTCCATCTTCCTTTGAGAATATGCACTTGATCCCTCCCAATGGTCCTTAACCTGTGAACTTTCACCTTGAGTGAGCATCTTTGTTGGCCCTGTTGCAACATCCTCTAAGTCCTTTAGATGCTCATTTCCCCTCAACATTCTTTCATTGTTTGTTTTGAAATTTCCTTTTCTCTGATCAATGCCTGTATTTGGGCTTTATTCAATTTTTCCACATTAATCCCAATTTTTGTTGTTGCAATTGGATCAGCCTCTCCATCCTTTAAGGTCATGACATCTCCAAATTCTTCCTCAATGTCAATAACAACTGACCTCTTATGGGGTGGATATAAAGCCCAAATCATCAATGTCTCTTCATCAAGATTATATCTTGATCCTGCATATACTTTTGTTACCTTTTCTATGTTGAGCTTATGTGTAGAATTGTTGTCTTTCAAGAAACTATCAAAAAATAATGTAGAATTGAGGTCTAATCTTGGGAAAATCATGACACCAGGCTTTTCCAACATTTCTCTCTCTTTCTCTACATCATCTCTCAAACTTTTCAACAATTTCTCTTCATTTCCTTGTGTCACATTGTCAAATAGTTCTCTTATTTCCTTACCTTTTTGCTTATACAGAAATGTTTTGAATTCCAAAGTTTTTATAAACTCATCATCTGCTCTGAAATATTTATATTTTTCATGTCTAACATTTGTACCTACATTTTCCTCAATATTAATTTCTCTGGCAGAGTAGGTATAACCCTAAGTTCTTGTCCTTGATACCTTACCAGATGGACCCTAGGAAATGTTAACCCTTGATTCCTTCTCACTAGAGGATAACATCTCCATGTCCAGTAACTCCTAATTGTGTCACTCAATCACCATCTCTGCCTCTTCTACTTCCAAATTTCTTATCATATCATCAAACTAGTAGGGCACATGATGATACCCTCCAAAGTTTATCTTCTGCTTAGTCAAGTGGATATACCCTTCTAGATCAAAAATTTTCCTCAATGGTCCTCTCTTCATATTATATTGTAATAACCTATCAATAATCAGGTTATATGCTTCATTTTCTAACACAGTAAAGTCACCAAAGCATAACGTATTGGGCATAAAATCCTGCTTTCCAAAAGAGCTTAAATCATGACACTAGAAATATCCATCTGTCTAACAATTTCTAAGTAGGCAATTTTGTTTGGAACTGTTCTAGGAAAGATAAATGCAACATCTTCAAATCCATAGACCCTAATCATGGTCACATTCTCTCAAAAATACCAATCCCCCCAATTATGGTTGATTGGTCCATTAAAATCTCTAGGTCTAAGGAACCTCTTTATCTCATCAGATAAGGAATAATCACATGGATGATTGTATAATTTATACAAGATTTTTACAAAGTATTCTTCAAAGTGTACAAAACTGGAATTAGAAAACCTGCTATCCCAAATACCAGTCCATGACTGAATAGGTAATGGCCTGCCTTCTTTATCGATTTGTGAAACTCTTAGCTCCTGGGACCACAAACCTAATTCCTATCCAAAGTACAACACCAAATGCATAAACAATGAATAATTCCTAAGGTGTAAGATAGAGGGTCCATTTTTTATTGCCATCAACCCTGCATCAAGTTCTTTAAACACATATGAAGCATAATCCCAAGGCCTGGAGTGAGGATATTGATTATCTAATGTAATCACCATAGGCACAACTGCCATATACTTTGGAACCTCCATTCCTAATACCTATCCCACTGAAAAATAGGTGTATTTCACATAAGGTTGAAAAAAATCCACATGAAATGGTGGTCCCTCATTGTCCTCTATTGGAATCAGTTTGCCACCATGCCTAATTCTATGTAGGGGTAATCTCCAACCCTTATAAATGGTGTCCATTCTATTGAATTTACTCTTGAGCTCTTCACTTACAATTTTCTCATTGCATATCCCTTCTAATTTGAAAACCTTGCTTATTACATTCTCTGACACATGTATTAATGGATTCCCAGATAGATCACATATGGCCTTATGTTTTGGATTATAATGATTGGCCAACATTTTCACCAATTCGTCATCAACAAAGACATTAGGGAAAACCAGTTTACCTGAATTAAGCCTCCAAGGGTTACATATTGGCTCAAAATGATTCCTTCGGTAGTAATGGAAACTGAACAGTTCATAGCCTCTGATTGGGGTCCAAAAATCTCCAATGAACTTACATTTGTTGTCTAATTTATCTACTTCAGCCCTAAGTTGTGTAGAGCATCTGACTTTAGGTTCAAAAACTGCATAGTTGGTCTATGAGATCCTAGTTCAATTTTCACTCGATGCCCTTCGATTGAATTTTTGTTTTCTACTTTTTTCCTTTTGATTGACTACTCTCCCCATGTTTTCTACGTTTTGATTTCTCTGGACTAGCACTTTCCATTCTATGAAATTTACAATATTCAAGGGATGAGAAACTTACTATATTTCGCCTGAAATTCCAATTTCAACGAATGCCCCAATCCTTCGCTCATTCTTCTCCTCTTCCTTCCTATCAATTCCATGAAAAAATGCCCTTAATTGAATTCACCTTGATTCGTAAAATCTTTTATGTTTTCATGGTGCCATTAATGTCTTGTTTGTGACACGAATGAAGCAAGCTCTTCGAAATTCTCGCTATCACATCACGTAGCATATCGGCAAGATATTTTAAATCTTTGGTTGATCCTTCTATTCAACTTTCACATATCTGCTAAGACATCTTGCAGCTCCCCTGACATCACAAGTCTCGTCGACAGTTTCACTTTAATTTTTTGAATGTCACCATGACTCCCACCAAAGAAAACCTATCGCCATGACTTAAAGAATGGGGCCAATAGTTATCTTCCTTATTCTGAAGGTTCTTCATCTCACTGAGATATTCCCTTTTGTCTACTCAACTCGCCGAGATAAGGCAATTATCCTGCCGATGGAATAACACTCACTATGACTTTCATTAGATCTCCCTACTAAGGTTTATCTTACCGATACATCCTTTTTTCGGTGAGACCATGCACATTTTTCTCCTGAAATTTTAGCTCCATGCATGTTTTTTATGCACCACCCTATCAGTATAACATGGGAGGTCAGTAAGACTCCCTAAACTCCTCTCAAAATTATTTGTCTTATCGAGTAAGTGCTCCTTTGCTTTATCGGTGAGACCGATGAAGGTCTTGGGTTATCTTTTGGAACCTTACAATGATGACTCCAGTCTGGTCGATACTTATTCTTTTGCTCTCAGTGGTGGGATAAATATAAGCTCGATATGACCTCACACTATCATGTCGATAGTCATTGTCCTACCGATAGAAGTTGTGAACACATGTTCTCCTGACATATGTTCTTATCAACATGACACAACCAGTTTCCTCTCGATATAGTGGAGGAAATGTGCATCAATATCAGTGAGACCTACACCATCTTATGTTGATATGTTCCATATATCAAAATTTTCAGGGTTAGATAAAATTTATGTGATTATATGATAAAATTTATCTAGATCTTGGTGTTTATGCTATATGAAGAAAAATTTAGGACTCTTTAGGACATTAATGAGCATGAATGGCCAATGAGATTATTTCAAAATTTTATAGTTCTAACAGGGTGCTTGATTTATCCCTATGATAATGTAGGATAATGACATATGTACAAAATAATAGTTGGCAATATCTTATTGCATCACATCATTGCTTCACTTCATAGTTGTGAGTCAAAAGGGAACTAAGAAATTTGTGATATGTGATGTAAGTGGAAGGTGATGTCAACGCATAAAGGTGGCAATAAACCATTACATCATGCATGTTCAATACATCACACAAATGAATACTCAAGTGCAAGAAAAGTTGTTAGAATCATAAAGCTTGCAATAAATATTGATAGCGAATATTTAAAGGAAAGATCAAATAATTGTGTTTGAAATTTGAAACCTTTTCATTATAGATCATTGGATGATGGCACAAATATAGAGGTCAATGGTCCATATTCAAAGTTCAACGTCACAATGGTCAAGCCATGGAGCTCAATGTAGATGAAGAATTTGGATAATCCATCACAAAAAATGATTGAAATTCTATTGGACAAGAATTTTCATAGAATTTTAGGTGGTTGGAAGATCATATATAGTTCAGTTATGTAGAATGTGTGAAAAAAAAGCATTCATTATTCTTTAGACTTGCATATCAAAGCTAGCGTTAGGGTTCTGATACATAATAGACATATGATAGAACATGCCATATAAAATGATATATTGATATTTAAAAAGAAGTCTTTTGTTTTGGAGCTTCTTGATAACACGAAGGGTGACACACAGTCAAAATAGAGTATGAAGTGTATGATGTGAGGGTGTTGTAGAACAAATGAAGAGACTCCAAAGTAATGAATTGACAAGGTGCATTCTTAGGTTGAAGAAGAGCTAATACTTTGCATATATGAACTTGTAATATTGCAATATCTTGGTTCCTCAAAAATATTGGGTTGGTGCTCAATTAGGTGTGTAATGTAGTAGGAAGTTGGTCCATCAAAACATTATGTTTTGTGTGCAGTGTACTAGGAGGTTGGTGCCTCAAAACATTGGCTTTCATGTGTTGTGCACCAAGAGGTGAGAGCCTCAAAAACATTTCTTGGGTGTCAATGTACCTATAAGTGGGTTCTTACAAAACATATATAATATCTTTAATTGCGAGGTTAGATTTGAGCAGTAGACTCAAGCAAATTTTATCTCCATGGTTTCTCCCATATTGGGTTTTCCATGTATATCTAGCATCTTCTTATATGTGTGCTCTTCTGATTGATATTTAAATTTTTTCTATTGTTTTAATGTGGTAAAAAAGTGTATACACTGATGCACCCCCCATGTTAGTTTATTGGAATTCTTTCAATAGGATTAGGTGTTGATTTCATTCTAGGAGTATAGCCAAAGGAAAGGAGGAGAAAAATCCATAGAGGAAAATTTTGTTGAAGAGATGTTGATGAGTGGGTAATGGGGGCCTGGGGTTTTGATGCATAGATGCAATGAAAAGTTACCCAAGGTGTGTTAGCATAGTTATTTCTAGACCCAACACTTGGTGGTAGGGTTGGATGTTTTGAAGATAAATGGTGACAAGTTTTGTATTTTCTTTAAGGATACTTGTCTCCCAAAGTTCCAGCTTTCAAAAATTTTCAACTACGACAAAAAATTCGAAGTCCCTTTGACTTGTTCCATAATATTCTAGTGCCAACTTTCATGTGCATGTGTTACCTTATGATTTATTTTTGGGATTTCATCATATTTTTTTAAACTCTTCAATAGGCTTGTGTTCTATAAAAGGTTGAGATTTTTTCTTTTAACAGAGGTTCATTTTTTTTGGAATTACAGAGACATAAGATTGGCATAATCACTAGATTTATTTCTTTTTCATATTTTCTATTCTATTCTAGTTTATAATTTTGTATGCTACAGTGAAGTTTACTAATATGAAATCTAATTCTCAATGCTATTTCTTGATATGAAATATTACACACATGATTGTTCATTCCTATTAAAGAATCCAATGTGTAATGCTACATTTGGGTGCATATTGACACTATTTTATGGAAAATGATCTCATGTTTCTTTAAATTCTTGCATCATTATATGCCTAGTTGTGAATCAATCCGCTGAAGTGTAAAGTGGTTTTTCTTTGGCTTAGTTTATTTCATGGTGTATGCATGGATAATAGCTGGGAGCACCTTAAATTTTAGGATCTTTAATACTTTTCTTTAAAGTAGATGTTAAATATTTCCTACAAATACTTTGAAATTTTTTAATTCATGAAATATTCTTACAAATCATTTGTATTCATGAAGTTGGGGAGCAATACATGTTAAATATTTTATATCTTTATAATACTCTACTTTCTATAGCCATAATAAGTCTTAGAAACTAGAGAACCCTCATGATTAATAGAAATTTTTTTACAACGAAACCTGAGTGAACCTAGTGCACCAAGACTTGACATTTCCAAGCCTTGGGATAGCTAAGATTTTCTTTAACCAAAAAATCTTGGTGATTCTTTGAAGTAAAGATAGGTTCTTCTATTCATTTGAGAAAAGATTTATTTTCTTGTTAGTGTGCGTAACAACCATGTCAACAAAATTGGCACTAGAAGGAGGGCCACCTTAGATTTAAAATCAAGTTGGATTTTCATAGAGTTACTAGGTCTTGATCTAGTGATCTCTTCATACAAAATTTGTAGAGCTTGCTAGCCAATCTACAAGTAGAAGACCAAGGTTGAATTTTGTAGCTATTTCTCCTAGGAAGCAAATACCATTAAAACCCCCTGCCTAGAGTGATGAAATTCTTTAAGTTAGAGTCTCATATTGAATTTATTATATATCATGATCTCCTGAAGAATCCAAAAAAATTGTGTTCAAAGTATTATTTCCATAAAGATGCAAAATAAAATTTAAGCATATTCAAGGATGCATGCTTTAGAGTGAGAATATTGTTGGTTTTTTTTCTTGCAACCACCAATCCGAAGGAAAAAAAAAATGCTTCAAACAAGGGATCAAGAGGTTAAGACAAAGGTCTTGCACTATCAACACATAAAGGACAAGAAAGGCCGATGAACAAGGCTATATTTAGCCTTCTATACTTTGAGCTCCACAAGACTTAGGAGGGTGTTTCTTTTTAAGATCTTCTCAAATGATAAAATTTGCACTAACTAATACATTGTGGATTTATAGGATGTGAATGGTTCTTAGATGAATGAATAGAAGGTTTTATACATTACATTACATTTAGAAATGATCCCTTTTCACTTTAAATCCAAATTGAGAACAAATAAATTAAAAGAAATCTCCATATCAAGAAAACAAAGAAGTCACATTAGAAAATCATAACCTTTGTGTTCTTTAATCTCCATGAGGATACTCAAAACCAGAAATAAGTTAAACATGGAAATGGGAAAGATTCAGTAAGCTTTTAAGTGGTTCAATTTCTTCAAGGGTTTACACAAAATAAACATACTAGACCAATGTCTTGTCCATAATAGAGTAAAAACAATAACCAATCTAGTAATAGCCCAAACACAAAACTAGTGACCATTAAGCCATTACTACCTTGCAATAATGAGGTCTCTTTAGGAAATATCTAAAACATTCTTATTGATCTTGAATGTAATACAATATACTCAGTATTTAATTAAGAGAACACTTTAATCCATTGTTTGAATAGGAGCCAACAATCTAAACACCTATTACTGAAAATGTGCAACAAAAACCATCATAATCCTTGATTACTTTGAAAATATAATGAATACATTCTAGGGACATAACAATATGACATTTATCATCATATTCTACACACTAATTTTCTTTCCATTAGTATAAAATGGAATAAACCATTGTAAATCTAAAGTTTAAAGAACACCTAACTCTAGAGACAAAACCCTATAAAAAAATTACAATATCCTCAACCTGGAGAACTTGGAATGCACTCTACAATGAAATAGTTTCTAATTTAATAGAAAAGAGAAGAGAATAGAGGAAACCTAAAATCGATCGACCATTGACACATGTCATCTCTCAACTCCCTTGATCTACAACTAATTGGCACTTAGAAGATGCTCCTTACTCACCATTTCCCCTCCTTTACAACTAAAGTGTGTGCATCCTTTTCTTCTTGAAAATCCTATGGAAATTTTTACCCTACCTATAAAATCATATTTACCAACTCCATTTTCACTTCATAATGAAAATTTTTACCCCTAGATGATTTACCTACATACTGGTAGTAAAAATATCACTTTACTAAACATTCCAACCTTCTAAACTGTTCAATCTTCATGTGTAAGAAACCTGATATTTTAAGAAACACCTATCTAAAAAACATACTCTAAACATTTTAGCTGTAATACTTTATAAATTTGAGCTTCCACTTCAAAATTATCTTTCCCACATTACTTTTCATTTTCTATTTTCTGTATAAGACTAATTATTACCATTTCAACAATGGTAATAAGAATTTTCTCATAATATTACATTGCATCCATTTTGGTGTACCAAAGAATTGAGACCTCATAGAAAAAATATTTTATTGTTGTAGATCATTTACCTCATATAGGACAAGAATAAAATATATTTACAATGTTTCAAAGGCAAGTAAGATGGCCACCGAGAATTTTTACAACTTCTAGGGAATTTTTAAGCTTGCAGCCAGCCAAAAAATGCATAAACATCACTATAATCACTATCCAAGCATGGGAAATACTCCAGGCATCATTTTGGAGGTTGGATCTGCACTCTTGATCCAGAAAATGGCTTGGAAAGTTCTGTTAAAATATTTACACAACCAACAATTTCCATTTCTTAGCTTGCCCACACCCCCACAAGAATCCTTTGGAGGTCTCTCTTCCCTCTATGGAATGGTGGGGAAATATTGATGAAAGAAAGAAAAAATTATTACTAAAGCCTTAAAAAAAATTAATTGAAAATATTTTATCCCTTCCAAAATCTTCCTCTCCTCTTTCCGCTCCCCCACAAGAAATTGTTTTCGCGAGCAATTCCTCAAATGGGCTGGTGGGGAAAAGGAATTGATGAAGTTAAAAAATTATAAATTTTGAAAAAAAAAAAATTGTCCTTAAAGTGACCATGCATGTGCACTTTCATTTCCATAATATTTCAAACACTTTTTTAAAAAAATATATTACATCAAAACATTAGAGAATAGGGAAAAAATTAATTTCGCCTACCACCCAAAAGCACAAAATTCACTATGTGTAAATGGGGACCCCAGGAGCCGTGATTTTTTGCGAGGTCTAATAAATTAAATAAAACATAGCTTTGTAATTGGATTTTTCCTAGCAATACAAATTTAGGTACCTCCTTTGTAAACTAGCCCATAGGATGTGTTCATCACAACCAAAATACATTAAAATAATGTATTAGATGGCCTTAATTTTCAATGAAAATGGAATTGGAAATGTTTTAGACCAAAATGAGAAATGGGTTGCCCTCAGAATTGTAAAATTTGAAAATTTTTAGAACACCAAATTTAGTGGAGTCACAATCAGAAAAGGATTAAATGGCATATCAAAACTAATCCTAAGGGAACAAAACTGAGTAGATAGACTACCATATGTACAAAGAAACATTCTACCATATAAATTTTCAAGATGACTTCTAAGTTGAAAAACTTTGATCAACGAAGATACGTTCTATTGATGGTGTTTTCTACACAGCAACAACTCAGACAAAATGTGATATCCCATCTCTCTTGAAAGGTAAATCTCTATTAGCAAGCCTCAAGAGATAACCCCAAGGTCTCTAATGTCGGGTCTTGACAATGCAAAAACAACTTAGTGATAAATTTAAAAAATCTTGGTAATCACAAGGGACCTTACTAAACAAATGTTGGAATCTTCAATTCATCAGATCTTGCAATATATTGACGCTTTCAATCCTAAATTTAACCAAAAATTTAAAAGAAATAGAAAAAGATGAAGGGTTTTGAGGTATTACTAAAGTAGGCTAAACCTAAGACCAATAATGAAAATGATTAAACACCCAAAGCAGACCAATCCTTCAAAACTAATTCCTACTAAACCAAGATTAAACCTGTGATCTCACATAAATAGTGCAATCTTCTAAGGAATTCAAGATTTTCAGATCATGAAGCATTCACCCAAATCAACCTTATTTGGCAATTTAAATAAATGAATACCCACAATTTAAATTAGCACATAAATTCAAGGCCGAGGATAACTTTACACAACTTACAATTAGCAAGTTGTTAAAAGTATGGACCAAGGATTGCTCAGACACTTCAAATATTAAACAATAAACACCATTCCATCACATCTAACTCTAAAATCCAACATGTAACTAATAATCTCAAAGAAATATTAAAGATATGAAATTACAAGAACCATGCAAAATGAAACAACACAAGAAAGAGCACCAAAGAAGAATGTCTTTACTTATATTGAATCACCCAATATTGCAACAATTCAAGTATTCAATGTAGTAGCACTTTCTCGTACAAAATGCTAACTCCTAACTCAATTATAGCTCTTGCAACTATGATTTAACTTTTTTCTAACCCCCAACAAAGGAGGCCTAACCCTCAATTTATAGAGAATCTCTCACTAAGTCAGCCCAAACTAGGGTTTACATCAATAGGCCGGCCAGGCAAGTCAGCCTAGAAAGTTCTCCAATAGACAAAAAAAATTACATTTAATATTTAAGGCCTTCATCTAGATCGTCCTAGGTCCTTCCAAAAATATCCTTGATGGCACAAAACTCGAGGTTGTCCAACTGGCTAGATGGAGGTCACATGTCTGGCACAAAAATATGTGTTTGCAAGTTGGCAATTTTCTCTCTCCTTGACAACTTCTAATTTACTAGATAATTCTTTGATTTTCTCCAATATTTCTTTCATATCTTTTGGATCTGGAGTTGGGACAAACTTAATTCTTATTTTATTGATTTTTAATTCATCAACATATTTTGGCATTTCTTTATTCCATTCAATCTACAACTCATGATATTTGTCGAGTTTTGAAATATAGATTGTTGCATCCTCCAAATTTTCCTTTGTAATTGGAGAAAAATAAAAAGGAGCATAAATCTCATGCCACCACCCTTGCAACCTACTAATGTTCATATTTTTCTGACCAAACTTTCTCCTTCCAGTAATTATTTCAAGGAAACTGATGCAACCATCATATATTTCCTTCATGTTTCCCTACAACTTTGTTATCTTCTTCAAGGCCTTAGGCAAGAGTTCTTTTCTATAGTTCCTCACTTCAATCCATTCCATTACATTAGCCATATCATCAGACATGAAAATATTCATTTTGGCCAATTCTTCCTTAGGTACCTAGAGGATCTTTTTCTACTCTTCCATAGTTGTATCATCAACTTTGGATTAGTTTGCAACAAACTAAGAAATATCTTCCATAAATTCAGTTGCTTTGGCATGGATACTATAGACACCCAAAATTGTCCATGTCATAATATTACCTAGTCGATACATGATCTTGTAAGAAATTTTGTAATATTTTACCCTAGGTCATTACATTATCCCACTTATCCCATTTATTCCACTTAATCAAATTCCCAATTAATTAAATAAATCTCATTTATTTAATTAATCCCCCCTTCACATGTCTCAAAATAATTCAAATTAAATATTTGAATTAATCCCTCACTTATTGTCACATTGCAACATCTGTCACATGATTACAACTCTTCACATGCATAAATAATTTAAATAATTTTATTATTTAAATTATGAGATTCCCACTCACATCCTATTTTTACCCTCATTCATTGTGTGTCATAAGCATCTTTTCTTCCAAAATAAAGAATAGACCCACTTATTTCCTCACATTCTAATTTTGGTCCCATGTCATAATCCACTTAATGTGCGTCATAGACACTAAAATAAACTTTTAATCCTAGCCACACATATCACAAATTTGATTTTTAATCTTGGCCATCAAATCAAATCAGCCTTCTCCTATAAATCAAGCCTTTCACAGGTCATTTGGGAGATCCTCTTTTAGCATCCTTACTTTGCCAAAATTTCTATCTATCTATCTATCTATCTATTTATTTTCTTCTATTATCTTCATCATATCGTTATGCTACAAAAATGAGCAATCAACATATCAAATCATTCAATCCTTTGAAATCTTGCATTCTCATGCAGGTGGAGAAGAGCAATGGAGATAAATCAACTGTAGCTTGGAGATCGGTTTGCTTTGCTTTCTTGTTTTGATTTTCATGCTAGTGTGTACTCTATTGTGCTTGTTAGGGTTTTCATATTTTGTTGTTTTAATTTTATATCTGATTTTCCCTAATTACAGATACCAAAAATCTTCTCAATCGATTCATCCCCTCTCTTATAGGCTTCTTGCAACCATTCATGTGCATTGTGTATTGAGGATTTTAACTTCTCTATCTCTAACACAGCCTCCTTGGGTAAAAATCCTTCTGGCACAATTCCTTCACTTCCCATAGTCTGCAGAGGTTTCATCAAATGTTGTACATATTTATAGATATCATTCAATTTCTTTTTCAATCTTACCTTCTCCTCAGTCTCCTTATCCATCCTTCTCAAAATGGCCTAAGAAAATTCCTGGAACTCCTCCTTTTCTTTTTCTTTGGTAGTGGGCCCTAAGTTGATGGTATGCACCTTATAATCAGATGTCCTAGCTTCATCTTTGAATCTGTTTGCTGCAGGAATAGCCACATGAATAACCCTATTATTGAATTCATCTCTAGACATTTTGGAGAATATCTTGGCTCTCTTCCTCTATTTTGGATGCCCCCACTATTCAAGCAACTTCTCCCAGCTTGTGGCCTCCTCCTATACAATTATTGGCTTCTTACTAAGCCTCTTCTCCAACCATTCGGGAGTTATAGGTGGTTCAGTTGTCATTTCCTTGTTGGTACTATCAACCACATTTACTTGAACATTTTTCTCTTCTTCTGGTTGATTTTCCTGCTCTTCTTTGTCTTGTCGAGGACTATCAACAACTTCCTCTCTATTTTCCCTTTCCTCAAGGTGATCTTCTAACTCATCAATTATCTCCCTCTCAGGGGATTTTGATGCTTTTCCTTGAACAACTTTAGATTCTATGTTTTTACTTTCTGCTTTGGACATGGATTGTTTTATCTCTTATACAAATTTCCTCCACTCTCCACTATCTAGAGTAGAAATCTCATCATCCTCCTCATTTAGTTGTTCAGTATAATTAGATATGTTCCCTTCTTCTTGAATTTCCTCCTTAGAAACTTGCACGTTTTGATGAGGAGAAGGAATGGAAGAATTATTTCCTATAACTACTCTCTTATCTATATCATTGGTAGGTTCCTCTTCATCTTGCACCTCCTCCTCTATGGCCTTGACTTCTTCTACTGGAGCAACCCTTTTCTTAAGAGAGTTTCTCCTAACATATACCTAAGGATTTTCCCTTGAGCTTTCTAAATCAACAACTTTTTTTGTAGAAGGAGCCCTTCTGCCTCTCTATGATTATCCTTCTTTTCCTCACTAGTTGTGACATTCCACCTTCTTCCACCATGGTGATAACTTGAGGAACCTTCTTGATTTTGGGAGATGTCTTTTCTTCTTGCTTTATCTATGCCTGGCTCCTTGTTCTCCTCTTGATAGACACTGGTCTATC
Organism: Sequoiadendron giganteum; assembly: GCA_007115665.2. NCBI lineage: Eukaryota > Viridiplantae > Streptophyta > Pinopsida > Cupressales > Cupressaceae > Sequoiadendron > Sequoiadendron giganteum. The sequence continues at coordinate 792,101,232 of CM021101.1, read as the reverse complement.
TATTTCTTCATGGGCCTCCTCTTCATGGGGTTCAACAACTTCATCTTCTTTATTGGTTTCAACTTCCTTTTCATCATGAGACTCCAAGTCTCCCATCAAGTCATAGGTGAACTTCACACCTTCAGCTTCCAATTAAAACACTTTGTGCTTGACCCATAATCTGGAATATTTGTTTATTGGTTCAGTAACCTAATTCAAATATGTTATATCTTCCTTAGACCAATTAATTGGAGTCAACGGCCTGTTTTTGTATGGCTCAAAGTCATGGTGTTAGAGTAGGTCTACATCATCATCCTACACCTGATAAAACACATCTACAGCTCTATATAATCTGATTGATTTCAAAGGAATCCTTGAGAACCTTCTCCTTATGGCCTCAAATTCATCTCGATAATTGGCCCAATAGTCTTGAATGTGGTCCTTGTGCCTAAAAGTTCTATTGCTCTACTTCATGGACTTGCTATATTGATCAAAATTATTCCTATTTGTATGAGAATACAACTATGTCATATCCTTCTCAAAATGTTGGGGACTTTGTATATAAGGACAAGCTTCCAAAGTCCCCATTCTCAGTGGGAATTCTAATCCTAATCCTTTCTTCTTTATATTGTCATGTTGTAGGATTTCCTCAACGCTTACCATCTGTCTTGTCAATTCTAGCATTAGGAGTTTGTTGGTGGGATACCTGGGTAATATAAGAGGAAAAACTAGAGATCCTTTTATTTGGGCGTATGTGAAGCTTTATAATTGGATAAAACATTGGCCATATTGCTTGATCAAATCCATAGCATTTGAAGAAACCCTGATATGAAGAGCATCCTGCAACAATTTTGGAATATACATGAAAAAAGAATCATTAGCTCTTCTATAGTTGGATGTTTTGTGTTGTAATTGTGGGTATACACTCCATATCCTATCCTTTCCAATAGTCCCCTCGCAGATGAGACCTTTGTATTTAGTCCTATGGGACAACATGTAGACAACATATGATGTCATAGTAAACCTGTTAGTTTCCTACACACTCCTCAATTGAGCATCCAGATCGTTGCTTATGATTCTTTCCCAATGATACTGCTTGTTTGCCACAATCTATGTTATGGGATGGAACATCCAAGTTTGAAAGATGTGAGCTTATTCCACTCCCATGACTCTGTCCAAAAGAGTTATGATGTCATGGTACTCCAGCTTACAATCAATTTTGTGCAGTTGTTTGGGTAGCTTTGAATAGTATGGCTTAGGTTTCAGTATCCATGCATTATTCATAATCTCCAAAGCTCTATTGGGGTCTTCCTCATAAAACTTGGTTTCTTCCCCAATGTTGATTTCCTTAATGAGCTTGTGATGAGATGCAATGTTAAATACTTCTACAATGGACTCTTCGGTTAAGTTTTCCATGACCCTTCCTTGTGGTCCAATTATGATTCTTGTCCTAGAGTCATAGCGCTTCAAACATTCTGAGACCAACTCAGGGCATAGTTGTGTTGGAGGAAACCCTACTACTTGTGCCAATCTAGTGTGAGTGATCTTCTGAGCCAGCTCAGTCAGTGCATTCCCAAAGATCCTCTGCTAGAATTCATCGTAATCCACATGGCCCATGTTGTTATCTGCAATCTTGGTCTCTGGCCAAATGCCCCTGACTTCATACCTCATCCTTTCTTGTCTTCTCCTGACCTCTTCTTGTAATAGAGTGGCTTTTGTCTTGGTTGTTTTCTCAGGACTAACCTCGGCCTGCATTTGTTATAGAAAGGACCATAATCACTAAAATGGAAACCAATAATATATACCTACTTTATGAAGCATCAGTACGAGATGATAAATACCATAAACTTAAGCTAATAACAATTCAAATTTTAATGGTAGTAAATGCAAGTGACCTCATCAAATTCAAAAATTATAAGCAAGAAAATCCCACTCAAATGAATTAATATCCAAAAATAAATGCCAAGAAATCATCATATGTTACTCACTAATTAATGACACTTGAAATCCAAGACATAAGGAGAAAGATCAAATAATCCGACAAGCTCAGATTTTCTGACCAGACTAAGGTTTGGCTAATCCAAGAAATCTCGAACTCTCCACTTCTAGTCAATTGACCATATTTTACCATTATTCAAGTGGAATCAAGCATGGGTGAAATTCATTGACTCAATAAATCATGCATCACCATTGCTCACCTCGAAGACACTTCATGAATTTTCCTTGCCTAAAGATCAAGTGATTTGATAATTGGGATTCAATCATTCACATGGTTTGGGTATTTTTAGGGACCTCAGATTACCTAGGTGAACTAACGTTCGGGTAATCTGAGCTCACTTGGATTTATCGATTAGGCATTAAACTTACAATTCAACTAAGTGCTCACTTCCTGAAGGTCAGGATTTTGCACATAGGATGAACTTAGATAATATGAGGGGGCTTAGATTCTCTGAGTGGATTAGAGCTCATGAAATTTGAGCTACCTCAAAATTTCTAGAATAAGCTCGAGCTCATGATTTCACTAAGTGCTAAAACTCAAGTTTTCAAATTGATAAAAGATAAACACTAAATCTCTTCAAGATTGAATTTTTGGCATCACTTGATGAATTTAAATCAAACAATTTTGTTCACAATCATCGAATTCATTCATTCTTGCCAGTCATATAAATATCCAAAACTAGGGTTTCATTCTACTACATGTGATAGGGAGAGGATAAAAATTTTAAATTAAATCATGCAGTAGCGAGCAATAAGAGAATTCAAAGGGAATTCAGTTCATATCATAGACTTTGTAAACTTGAATTAAAAATAAAAATCATTTATCTTTCAAGCGAAACATTCAAAAGATGAAAGCCCCTAAATGGCGAGATGAGAAATGATGCAAAATCGAAATCCCTAGCTCAATAGATGACCCGCAATACAAGAGATTAACATTAAAGGCCAAAATGGAGCAAAGAAACTCGAGAAATACCAAAAGCATACCTTGAAAAATGTGCAATGAGGAAAAGAACAACGACAGAGCATAGATGTCAACCCACAAACCTAGGATGATTGAATGAAGACCACAAATCTCACACTGAAGCATAAGCCAAGTGTGAAATGGAAGCAACCTTCTCAAATTGAAACTCCTACGAATGTGAAATGAGAAAATGACCCTTCAAATTACAATTTATTCCCCAAATCAGTCTTTTAAACTCATTAATCACAAGCAATAAATGCTTGTACGAGCATATGAAGAGAACTCAGAAATGAGATAGGGGATTAGATTCGAGTAATCCGAGGTAGCAAGGATTATCAACTAGACTAGAGTTTGGGTAATCTGAGGTACCTCATAATTATCGAACCTCCCCTGTACTTAGCCAATTTTGTGTCAATTTAAACATTTTTCTCAAGGGTCAGTTTCCAAGAGCTAGTCCATCACTTGGAACTACAAAACAACATCTCAAATAAAAATTTATCGCTAAGCACGTGGGTGAAACAAGATCAAGACTGAAAGACCTATCCCTTAAGGGGACAAATTTAGGACCCTATGAAGAACAAACAAGAAAGCAAAGTAAGAAAAGATGGTCCCTACCTTCAGTGGGGTGTGTGTGTGAAAACTACACAACAAGCTCTAGGGTAGATTTAGTAGTAAGTTGACCTAGCCTTTGTCAACACATTGAAAGAACATCTATGTTGGATGTTGTGGTTGAGTTACTGATATGTGGTTTTCATTGATGTCAACACTATTAGCATTGATGTCTTTAAGACTGTATATGTCGAGGATATTGAGAAAATTGTAATAAAATATGTTACAGGTTGTCTGTGAAGTTGTGAAGATCAATATGATAGAAATTTCAGTATGTTGATAGTGATATGTTGTGGATTAAAATGTTTGTTTTCAAGCCTATCTAGTTTATACTTGGAAAGTTTCAGAGGTGCGCATGAAGATTTGCGACAGTTATAAGTTTATGTGTTCTGACAGCTATTTTGATACTGCAAATGGTGTTAGGGAAGAAGATAATATGTATATGATAATTAGATTTGTGTATGTTACTGTGGTGTTCATGGATGTTTCTAGATCATTTTCTATCTATGTTACACATTCGCATTGTTCATTTTTCTCACGATCCAAGATTTTCTCTTACATGTTCATGTTTCTCATGTTCATAGCCAACAACGTGGTTGAAGCGTGTTGTCGATCTTCGAGGAAGAATCTTTGAAGGTGTTTTGTGTTCAAGAAAATTATTTGAGGTCTCTACTATGTTGTGGATGACATCGCTTAATGCGCATTGATAATCTTTATTATTTTTGGCCGACAATTTGCATTCATTCTATTATTTTGTTGAAGCCAACATGAAGCAATGTAATTTCTTGTTGTGGATATATATAAGTGATTGTTTCTTCATTTGAGATGTATGTGAAATGTGAAGTCTGCGAGTTCCATGTGTGAAAAAGGTTCAGATCATTTGAAGTCAAACTGGAGTGTGAAAAAGAGTGAAAGAAAGTGAAGAAGTGTTCATGTGCTTAACTAGAACTGTACTCAGGCATTAGCAGATGCTAGTTTCTTAGTTCAAATTCTTCAGATAGATTTAATCTAAACATTTTATGTAAGACAATGAGTCTTCCTTTGAGTAGTGAGCTCTAGGCAGTGTGCCTGAATGCATGTGCATTCCTCATATATTCTTCTTATACTTTAAATAGGGTATAACTTTTGGATTAACCTCCATCGTGGTTTTTCCATTGACAAGGTTTCCACACAAAAATCTTGTTGTTATGTGTGTCTGTGATGTGTTATTGATTCATTCTTTCATTGTTATTAATTATATCTAAGAATAAAGGTTAATAAGTTTAATAAGTTTGAAATTCTGAGACAACTGATTCATGCCCCCTCTCAGTTGCCTGCCCTTGTCTTGCCAACAATTGGTATCAAAGTAGGTTCCCTGGAAGAAGTTTAACAACTTGAGGTGATCTAGGATGGCGACATACAAGAAGGATAATTTGAGATTTGATGGAAAAAATTATTCTTTATGGAAGACTTGAATGGAGTGTCATCTGGGATGCATTGGTGAATCCTACTGGAACATTACATGCAATAGGTATGTTATTCCTCAAAATGGTCCTACTACTAGTGCTAAGATTAGGGATGTGGAATATAACATCAGGGCTAAGGAAGAATTGTTGAGTTCTTTGACTTATTTTGAGATGATGAATGTTATGGAGCTGAGGACTGCTTATGAGATCTAGAAAAAGTTGGAAACTTTATATGAAGGTGATTCTAATGTGAAGATGGCTAAGCTATAGAGTTTGAAAGGAAAATATGAATTGTTGAAAATGGGTAATGATGAGAATATTTCTACTTTCATACAAAGAGTGAATGAACATGTGTGTGGTATCAGATGTGCTAGTGGATAGGTGGATGAATTAGAGATTGTTTCTAAAGTGTTTATATCTTTTCTTGATGCATACAAAATCAAAGTTGCAGCCATTCAGGAGCTTCAACTGTGATAAATATAACCAGAGACATGTTGGATGGTAAACTTACTTCTTTTGAGTTCAATGAATTTGGTGATTCCCCTCTGAAGATAGAATCTACATTAAAAGGTACTACTTCCAAGAGAGAAAAGTAGAGATATGATCTAGGTGAAAATTCTTGTAGAATCTGCTAGTTATACAAATGTTGAGAAAGCTCTAGCTACTCGAGTTGAAGAAAAAGATGAATGGGTAATTGATAGTAGATGTTCACTTCACATAATAGGTGATAAAAGTAAATTTTTAAGCCTAGATACGTATGATGGTGGTGTTGTAAGGTTTGGTGATAACAATAGTGTTATAATCTGTGGTAGAGGATGCATTTCTTTTCATGGTAATCATAAAACTAATGATGTTCTTTATGTTGAAGGTTTGAAGCATAATCCTCTAAGTGTTGGAAAAATGGTTGATAAGGGATACAATCTTCAATTCAAACATGGAGAATTTAGCATACTAGGAAGTTTTGGAAATGTGATTGCTTCAGGTACTAAAATAAGAGGTATCATCTTTCATCTGACTATTGCTAGTAAAAATTTTCTGATTGCTCAAGTTGATGAAAGTTGGTTGTGGCAGAAAGGAATGTGTCATGTAAAATTTGGCAATATTATCAAGATAATTTCCTCATAGTCTATGAGAGATCTTCCTAAGTTGGTGAAGCCTACTAATACCATATACAAAGAATCTCAGTTAAGAAAACAAACTATAATTTCATTTTAGATCAAACAACATTGTTCAAATAAATTTTTGGAGCTTGTGCATACTAACTTGTGTGGTCCTACTAGAATCAAAAGTCTACAGGGTTACAGGTACTTCATGTTGCTTATTGATGATTAATCTAGGATGATGTGGGTTACTTTCTTAAGGGAGAAATTTGAAGCTCTAGAAAAGTTCAAGATCTTTAAGGCTATGGTTGAGACAGAGACAGGTCTAAAGATTAAGTGTTTGAGATCAGATAGAGGTGATGAATTCACTTCCAGTGAGTTTAATTCTTTTTGTGAAGGACATGGGATAAAGAGATAATTATTTGCACCATGGTCCCCTCAACAGAATGGAGTTGTGGAAAGGAAAAAAAGGAAAAATAAAGATGCTGCTAGAACTATGATTTTGGAAGGAAATGTCCCTCATGTCCATTGGAGAGAAGTTGTAAGTACTATTGTTTATATCCTTAATTAGGTACAAATCAGGAGAGATGAAGATATAGGAAAGTTTGATGCTAGAAGTGATGAAGGAATCTTTCTTGGTTATTCTACTAAGAGTAAGACCTATCGGTGCTACAACAAGAGATTGAAGAAAATGGTTGAAAGTGAAATGTTAAGGTTGATGAAGACATTGCTAGACCCTCCATAACCCGTGGATATGATTCTAATCACCAGAATGATAGTACAAACAAGAGTGAGACTTCAAATCAAGTTTAGATAATTTTGGTGAATGAAGAAGATCAAGAAGAAGGAGAGACTAGTGAAAGTACAAAAGAGAGATCACAAGAGCCTAAAATTCAAGAACACTCTAAGACTCCAAGATATGTGAGATTAAATCATTCAGAAAATTAGATTATAGGAGATAAGAACAAAGGAGTCCAGACTAGGAGAAGAATTGTAGAAGAATATTGTTTAATTTCAAAGGTTGAGCCAAGTAAATTCAATGAAGCATGCAAAGATTAACACTGGATTGAAGCAATGAAATAAGAACTACAACAAATTGCGAAGAATAATTCATGGATTATTGTTCCTAGACCTAAATACAAAAATGTAATTGGAACTAAATGGGTATTTAGAAAAAACTGAATGAACAAAGTGAAGTTATAAAAAACAAAGCAAGAATGGTATGTAAAGGATACTGTCAGATGGAAGGAGTTGACTTTGAACAAATTTTTTCTCTTGTTGCCAGAATTGAAGCTGTAAGACTCTTTCTTGCTTATGTTGCTTACAAAAACTACAAATTCTATCAAATGGATGTCAAGTCAACATTTCTAAATGGTGATTTATAGGAAGAGGTGTATATTTAGAAACTCGATGGATTTTGATTGATTGATCAGGGAGATATGGTTTGTGGGTTGAAGAAAGACTTAGATGGACTCAAGCTCGCCCCTAGAGCTTGGTATGCTAGATTGGATAAGTACTTACTGAAGCTTGGATTTAATAAAGGTAATGCTAATAGTAATCGATATTTCAAGATTGATAATGATAAAGATTTATTTGCGGAAGTCTTTGTTGATGATATCATTTTTGGAAGAGATGATGGTTTGTGCATGAAGTTTTCTAATGAGATGCAAAATGAGTTTGAGATGTCAATGATTGGAGAGTTGAAATTATTTTTTGGATTAGATATTACTTAGGTAGATAAAGGGATCTTTACATCTCAGTCCAAGTATGTGAGACAATTGATAAAGAAGTTTGGTATGTAAGATTCAAAACTAGTCGGTACACCCATGGTGACTAGATGTAAGTTGACACAAGATGATGATTCTTTGAAAGAAAAATCCGACTAGATATAGATCAATGATTGGTGGATTGCTTTATTTATCTGAAACTAGACTTGATATCATGAATGTTGTATGCATTTTTGCTAGATTTCAAGTTGATCCTAAGTAATCTCATGTGACTACTATGAAGAGAATTTTTAGATACTTGAAGGGAATAGTTGATTTTGGCCTATGGTATCCTAAAGATGATGATCTTACTTTAAGTGCCTTTTCTGATGCTGATTGGGTAGGAGATGTGAATGATAGGAAAATTACCAGTGGTGGCACATTTTTCTTGGGAAAGAAACTTATTTCATGGTTAAGCAAAAAGCAGAATGTTATTTCTTTGTTTATTGCAGAGACATCACATATTTCTTCTACTAACAATTGTACTCAAGTATTGTGGATGATGTAGATGTTGAAAGATATTAGATTTGTGTATGATGAACCTATTACCATACCCTGTGATAACTCAAGTGCTATAAACATTTCTAAGAATCTAGTGCTGCATTCAAAGACCAGGCATATATATATCAGGTACCACTTTTTGAGAGATAAAGAGAGTGATAAGGAGGTCAGACTAGAGTATGTGCCTACTAAGGAACAAATTGTAGACATATTTACAAAGCATTTTCCCAATGATACTTTTGATTATCTTAGAGGAAATTTAGGGTGATTACCCCTCCTAATAAGAACTAATATGCATAGTCATTGCATCAGTTTGTTCATTTAGAGTCATATCTTGATTTAGATTAATGTTCTGGTGGCTTCTACTTAGGGGGAGTAGTCAGATGATTCAAATATGTGGTTCAGAGATTGTGTATGTTTTCCATTGATTACAAAGGAGGAGAAGAGTAATGTGAAAAACTCTTGGAGATTTAAGGGAGAGAAGAGCAATGTGTAAAGGGGAGATTGTTAGAAGAAGAGTTAGTTGCGTTGATGGTGTGTTTTTCACATCATATGTTTCCATCAATGCCAAATGGGGAGATTGTTAGATTTTGTGGTCAAGTTTCTGATATGTGGTTATCATTGATGTCAACACTATTAGCATTAATGTCTTTAAGACTATATATGTCGAGGATATTGAGAAAATTGTAATAAAATATGTTATAGGTTGTCTGTGAAGATGTGAAGATTAGTATGCTAGAAATTTCAGTATGTTGATAGCGAGATGTTGGGGATTAAAGGGTTTTTTTTCAAGATTATCTAGTTTCTACTCCAAAAATTTTAGAGGCCCGCATGAATATTTGAGCAAGTTATAAGTTTCTATGTTCTGAGAGCTATTTTATTACTGCAAATGGTGTTCATGGAAGAAGATAATGTGTATCTGATAATCAAAGTTGTTGTGTATGTTACTGTGGTGTTCATGGATGTTTCTAAATCATGTTCTATCTATGTTGCATGCCCGCATTTTTCATCGTTCTCGCGATCTGAGATTTTCTCTTGCATGTTCATGTTTTTCATGTTCATAGCCAACAAGATGGTTGAAGCATATTTTGGATCTTTGAGGAAGAATATTTGAAGGTGTTTTGTGTTTAAGAACACTATTTTGGGTCTCTAATATGTTGTGGCCAATCTTGGATGATGCACATTGATAATCTTTATTGTTTTGGGCTGACAGTTTACATTCATTCTATTATTTTGTTTAAGATGACATGAAGCAATGTAATTTCTTTTTGCGAATATATATAAGTGATTGTTTCTTTATTTGAGATGTATGTGAAATGTGAAGTGTGCAAGTGCCATGCAAGAAAAACATTCAGATCATTCAGAGGTAGAGAAGAGTGTGAAGAAGAGTGAAAGAAAGTGAAGAAGTGTTGTTGTGCTTAACTAGAACTGTACTCAGGCATTAGCAGATGCTACTTTCTCAGTTCCAATTCTTCAGATGGATTTAATATGATTGTTTTCTATAAGACTGTAGACATGGAAAATTGACTAACACACATGATCTTGATTACTAACATAATTTCATCCTAAATCATACTCTTAGCTTATCATCACTTTCCATCTCTTAATTAGATAAATCATTATTTAAGTCATTCTCCCTTCTATTGATTAAATTAATCAATTTAATTTAATTAATCCTCTATCTCTATTCATTTAAATAATTCATTTTATTTAAATTAAAACTCTAAAGTCTTCTTATTAAATTGAATAAATTAAACCTTATTTTATTTAAACTAACATTATCCCCTTTAGCTAAATAAATCAAAAAATTTATTTGATTAAACCCTTCCTCTCAATTTGATTTAAATCAATGCATAAATTTAAGTCTAAATTGTCACATCTCCTAATTCCTCATTAAATTAATTAGTCTTTAATTAATTTAATCCTAAAACATGTCACGTTCTCTAGAGAATGCAACTTGCACAATAAATAAATTACTTTGATTTATTAAATTGCCTATTTTCTCTCAACATAGAATAAAGGAAGAATATTCCTTCAAATTTGAATTCAAATCCAAGTGGATTTGTCCTTCCAACAAAGAATTCACTCCTCTTACGTGTCCTTGTGCATTGAGCCAAGTGGCATTTATTTCATTCTTTTTTCCCTCTCACATGTCATTTCCTCAATTTCAAATTCCACCTAATATCATTTATTGGCACTTTGATCAAAATGTGCATAACCTTCACCCATTCACATCTTGACAAGCAACACTTGACCATTGGATGTTGAATGATCCCACATTGCTCAATTTTACTCTTTCTTCCAATTTGGAAATTGATAAATGAGAGACTCTTCCTCTCAATAATCATCCACAATTTGAATGCAAAGTAGTTATCTTCAATTAAGAGCAATTCTATTCATCTTCTTGAGCATTTTCCATCACCATAGCTAGGTTATTGCAGATTTTAGCAAGGAGTCACATTGTTCTTCACCATCAAGTGGATCAACCATAATGAAGCTTACCAAGGAGTTGGGAAAGGGATAATTTCTACACACAATTGGCACCAACTCCCCCATGGGATCAAGAGTTTGCATCTTAGAATAGGATTTCATTGTTTTCTTTGTTCATTTCTTCATTTTCTTTCCTATTTCAGCATTACAAATGGATTTCATGGGGAATCATTGTCTTAACTTGCATATTGATCTAAAATTGTGCTTGTTTTCCATGTTTGTGCCGGTGTAGGATTGGGGTTCACAAAGATAGTGAGTCTTCCTTTGAGAATTGAGCTTTAAGAAGTGTGTCTGAATGCATGTACATTCCTCATATATTCTTCTTATACTTTTAATAAGGTATAACTTGTGTATAAACCTCCATCGTGATTTTTCCCCTAACAAGGCTTCCATGCAAAAATCTTGGTGTTATGTGTGTTTCTGATGTGTTATTGATTCATGATTTCACTTTTATTATTCAGATCTGAGAATAAAGGTTATTAATTTTAATAAGTTTGAAATTTAGAGACAACTGATTCACGCCCCCTCTCATTTGTCTTCCCTTGTGTTGCCAACAATATGCACTTGAAATTTTTAAAAATTTAAAGATTGCATTAGTGGCTCATGTTTAAGGACCCATTCCCCTTGTGGGAATGGTGAGATTGCAAATCTTTGGGGAGAAGACCAAGTTCCAAATCCATTGGGTTCTTTAGAACCTCTCCTTTGTGTTGCATTGAAACCATTTTCAAACTGCATTTGGTGGCCCCAAGCCGCCAAAAATATAGAATCAGTATTTATCTTTTTCAAATACTTTGTTCTCCACTATCTAAACTAGGCCAAGTATGAAAACACTTCCATTAACTTCCAACAAACTAACCCTATCATTGGAATTTCCATTGACCATCATTACCATATGTCTCAGCTTTCCACTATCACCATTAACTCTATCAATCTAAAATTTTCAATTAGACACTAACTAAAATATATCAACATTTGACATGCATATATCACAACAATCAAATAGATAAAGCATACAATTGATGTAATACCTATCAACAACAAGGTCATTGTCATACACAATCACTTTCTTATCAAATTGGACTGAAAAGTGAAAAGTTTCATACTGTGCATGGTCATAATCATTATGAGATTTTTTTGCATCATTTATCGATACACTAAATTTGAAACCCTCATATTCATTAGGCTCAATAAAAATATTGTGCCCCACATATGGTATGCAATCCTCTTGTTTAGTAAATAAAGCATTTTCCCACATATTTATCTCCTTCAACTAAATTGCATCACAAAAAAACTTGTCTCCATCTAAATAGCATAGCTTAGTTAGGTCATTATATACCTCAATGATTTAAAAAAAAGATTTTTCAACATCCATAACATCACCATATACATTCAAATCATTGAATTTAGATAAAACATCAATATCCAATGCATAAAAAATCCTTTCCATCTTAGGTTCAAAGATAAGGTCATGTGCATTCTTCATAAAATTATTGGATATTGTGGTTATGTTGCTGATATGTGGTTTTCATTGATGTCAAAACTATTAGCATAAATGGATTGAAGTTTGTATGTGTCGAGGATATTGAGAAAATTGTAATAAATATATTGAAGGTAGTCTATGAAGTTGAGAAGGTGAGAGTGATGGAAATTATTATACGTTGATGGTCAGAAGGAATGCATTAAAGGGTTTGTTGATGAGCCTATCTAGTATGTTCTTTGAAAATTTTAGAGGTGTGCATCAAGAATTGAGAAAGTTATGAAGTTTTGTGCTCCTACAGTTACTCAGTTACTATAGTAGGTATTTCTACAAGATGTAATAGCAATTATGATTAATTTAGTTGTTGTGTACATTCCTGAGATGTCCAGTGATGTTTCTAGATCATGCTCTATTTGTGTGGTACGTCCACATTGATTGGTGTGTTCATGATCAAAGATTTTTCTTTGTGTGTTTGAGGGTTTTATGTTCTTCGTCGACATGGTGGTCGTAGCGTGTTACAGATCCTTATGGATTAATATTTTATTGTTTGGCATGTTTGAGGATGCTGATTTAAGTCCTCACTATGTTGTGACTAACTTAGGTTGGTGTGCATTGAGATATGTTTATGAAATCGAGCCAACAACTGTAATTTATTCTTTATTTGTGGCCGATAGATTTGTTGATGTAAATTCATGTAGCAGATATATAAGAATGATTGTTTCTTCATTTTAGGATGTGTGTGAGAGTGTGGAAGTGTGAATGTGTGGAATGTGTGAATAAAGATAAGATCATTTGATTTTAGAGCAGAGTGAGAAGAAGATTGAGCAGAGTGTGAAGAAGTGTTTCTATGCCTAGCCGGAACTATCATCAAGATTTTGTAAAAGCTAATTTCTCAGTTCAACCTCATTAGATGGATTTAATCTGATTGTTTTATGTAAGAGAATGAGCCCGAATCCATGTGCATTCCCTATTCATTCTTTCATTATACATCTAACAGGGTATAATCTTGTGGACTAACATCCATCGTGGTTTTTACCCTAATAAGGTTTCCACGTATAAAATCTTGGTGTTCGTGTGTCTCTGATGTGTTGTTGATTTATGCTTTTAGTATTAATTATCAGATTTGAGATTAAAGGTTGATTAAGGTTGTTTTTAGGTTTAAACTCTGTAACAACTGATTCACCCCTTCTCAATTGTCTATCCTTGTTTTTCCAACAATTGGTATCAGAGCTAGTTCCTCTAATGAAGTTTAATAGCTTGAGGTGATCCAACATGACATCATACAAGAAGGATAGTCCTAGATTCAATGGTACAAACTACTATCTATTGATTCATAATGGAGTTTCGTTTGAAGTGCATTGGTGAGCCTTTCTGGAAGATTACGAAGAATGCATATACTATTCCTTAGAATGGTCCCTCTACTACTGATGAGATCAAAGAAGCAATAACTAATACTAGTGCTATAAAAGCATTGCTAAGCTCTTTGATAGATTCAGAGATGACAAATGTGATAGTTATAAAGACTACACATGAGATCTAGAAAAAGTTGGAAACATTGTATGAAGGAGATGCATTAGTGAGAGTTGCTAAGCTACAAAGTCTGAAAGGGAAGTGGGAGAACATGAAGATGAAAACATTTTCTCTTTCACGCAAAAGATAAATGAACTAGTGATGGGCATTAGATGTGATGATGGAATCTTGGAAGAAGATGAGATTGTGGCTAAAATACTTAGATCTATGCCTACTTCTTACAAAACAAAATCTCATGCTATTGAAGAGCTTAGGACAATAACAAATGTAACAAGAGACATATTGATTGGAAAACTTATTTCCTTTCAGTTGAATGAATTTGGTGAATCTTCTCCTAAGATAGAGTCTGCATTCAAAGCTACTGTATTAAGAAAAATCCAACATAGATATGATCTGAGAGAGAGCTCCAAGAAGACATTCAAGTATGAAGATGAAATGAAACTGATTGAAGATGAAGAAAGAGATATAGAATAACTGGAAGCACTAATTGTGAAAAGAGAAGCTAGAGGACAAGGTAAGTACAAGGGGAAGTCACCTATTAAATGTTTCTCTTGTAGTAAGATAGGTCATTTTGCATCAAGGTGTCCTGAAAGAGTTTCTAAGTATAAACCTGATAAGACTAGATTTCAAAATAAATGTTATTATGTTGAAGAAGGTATTACTGATGATGAATCTAATAAAGAAACTAGAAATGAATATGAATGGGTATTCATTTGTATCAAGGAAATTGGTCTAGTGTCCATTGAATCAACTAGTAATCAAAATATTGAGAAAGATCTTGTAGCCAGGATTGATGAGAAGGGTGAGTGGGTAATTGACAGTGGATGCTCACATTATATGACTAGTGACAAAAACAAGTTTCTAAGCCTGGAAAAATATGATGGTGGTGTTATAATATTTGGAGATAACAAAGCTGGTGTGATTTGTGGAAGAGGCACTATTTCTCTTGGTGGTAAACATAATATTGATGATGTCCTATATGTTGAAGGTGTGAAGCACAAATTTTTGAGTGTTGGATAGATGGTTGACAAAGGTTGCAATATTTAGTTCAAAGATGGTAAGTGTAGGATATTAGGAAGCTCAAGAAATGTGATTGCTTCAGCTACAAAGACAAGAGGCAATATTTTTCATTTAAATGCTACTAGTGAAAGTTGTTTTATTGCTCAAGTTGATGTAATTTGGTTATGGCATAGAAGGCTTTGTCATGTAAATTTTGATAACATTTTCAAAATAAGCTCCACACAAGAAGTTAGAGATCTACCTAAGTTAGTGAAGCCTACTAACACTATATGCAAGGAATGTCAGATGGGAAAGTAGACAATAATTTATTTTAGGAGAAAACAACATCATTCTAATGGAGTACTGGATTTGGTACATACTAATCTATGTGGTCCATCTAGAATCAGAATTCTACAAGGAGAAAGGTACTTTATGTTGCTTATAGATGATTATTCTAGAATGGTATGGGTTTCTTTCTTAAGAGAAAAACATGAGGCATTAGAGAAATTCAAAAGCTTCAAAGCTTTGACAGAGAATGAGATAGGTTTGAAGATCAAATGTTTGAGATTAGATAGAGGTGGTGAATTCACTTCTTGGGAGTTCAATTCATTTTGTGAAGAGCATGGAAAAAAAAGACAGTTATCTACCCCCCAGACCCCACAATAGAACAAGGTTGTTGAGAGAAAGAACATAAAAATCTTAGATGCTGCAAGAACTATGATGTTGGAACGTAATGTTCCTCATTTCTACTCGAGATAAGTTGTAAGCACTATTGTTTACACTATCAACCAGGTAAATGTCAATGGTAATTGTGGTAAGACTCCTTTTGAGTTATGGTTTGGTTATAAGCCTACTATTAAATATTTCAAAATCTTTGGAAGTAGATTTTTTATTAAGAGAGATGAAGATATTGGAAAGCTTGATTCTAGAAGTGATGAAGGAGACTTTCTAAGTTACTCTACTAA
Organism: Sequoiadendron giganteum; assembly: GCA_007115665.2. Taxonomy (NCBI): domain Eukaryota; kingdom Viridiplantae; phylum Streptophyta; class Pinopsida; order Cupressales; family Cupressaceae; genus Sequoiadendron; species Sequoiadendron giganteum. The sequence goes on along the minus strand of CM021101.1, from coordinate 792,085,412 downwards.
GAGCAAAGCATACTGGTGTTACAATAAAATATTGAAGAAAATGGTTCAAAGTGAAAATGTCAGAGTTGATGAAGACACTGTCAGATCTTCTAGGTATTGTGGATATGATTTAGATGGCCAAAAAGATAAAACTAAGAATGGAAAGAATGCAAAAACACATAATCAAATTCAAAGTGTCCCAATGGATCAAGAAAATCATGAAGGAGAAGACAATGGAAATGTAGAAGAAAGAACAAAAGAACCCAAAATTCCAAGGTATGTAAAGTGAAGTCATTTTGAAAGTCAGATCATAGGAGACAAGAAAAAAGGTGTGCAAACTAGAAGAATATTGTTTGATATCCAAGATTAGGCCTAGAAATATCAATGAAGGATGTAAAGATGAATATTGGATGGAAGCAATGAAGGAAGAATTGATGCAAATAGAGAAAAATGATACTTGGATTCTTGTTCCTAGACCTCAAGACAAAAATGTGATTGGAACCAAATGGGTCTTTTGGAATAAGCTAAATCAACAAGGTGAAGTAGTTAGAAACAAATCAAGACTAGTATGTAAAGGTTACTCATAGATGGAAGGTATTAATTTTGAAGGAACCTTTGCCCCTGTTGCTAGAATTGAAGCTGTAAGGTTATTTCTTGCTTATGCTACTTTCAAGAATTACAAAGTCTATCAAATGGATGTGAAGCCAACATTTCTAAATGATGAATTAGAAGAAGAAGTTTATGTTGAGCAACCAGATGGATTTCAACTGACTGATGAAAAAGACATGGTTTGTCGATTAAAGAATGCTCTGTATGGACTTAAACAAGCCCCTAGAGAATGGTATGCTAGATTGGATAAATACTTGTTGAAACTTGGAATCAATAAAGGCATTGCTGATAGCAATCAATATTTCAAGTTGGATTAGGATAAATAATTGATAATTTAAGTCTTTTTTGATGACATTATTTTTGAAGGTGATGATGACTTATGCATGAATTTTGTTGATGAAATGAAAAGTGAATTTGAAATGTCAATGATAGGAGAATTGAAATTATTTTTAGGATTGAAAATTACTTAGTTAGATGATGAAATCTTTATTTCTTAGTCCAAATATGTAAAAGATTTATTGAAAAAGTTTGGCATGAAAGACTCAAATCTAGTTGATACACCCATGGTAACCAGATGTAAGCTAACACAAAATTATGATTCTCCCAAGGCTAATGAAACAAGATATAGGTCAATTATTGGTGGATTGTTATATTTGACTCAGACCAGACCATACATTATGAATGTTGTGTGTATAGTTGCTAGATATCAAGCTGATCCAAGGGAATCACATGTGACTGCAATAAAGAGAATTTTCAGATACTTAAAAAGAACAGTTGATTTTGGTCTTTGGTATCCTAAGGATGATGATCTTACTCTGAATTCCTTTACAAATGTATATTGGGTAGGATATGTGGATGACAAGAAAAGTACAAGTGGTGGTGTATTCTTCCTAGGGAAGAATTTGGTGTCTTGGCTAAGTAAAAAGCACAACTCTATTTCCTTATCTACTACTGAGGCAGAATATATTGTTGTTGCAAACAACTGTACTCAAGTATTGTGGATGAAGTAGATACTGAGAGATATCAGAGTTGAGTATGATGAGCTTATTTCCATATTTTGTGACAATTCAAGTTCCATAAACATTTCTAACAATCTGGTGCTACACTCAAAGACATAACATATATCTATCAAGTATCACTTTTTGAGAGACAAAGTGAGTGATAAAGAGGTCATATTGGAATATGTGCCCTCAAAGGAACAAACTGCAGACATCTTTACTAAAATATTGCCTAAGGATACTTTTGAGTATCTCAAAGGAAAGTTAGGTGTGATTTCCCTTCCTAATCTGAACTAGGATGCAAGTCTTTGCATCAATTTGTGCAGCTATAGTCATATTTTGTTTCAGATTGATGTTATGGTGGCTACTACTCAGGGGGAGTAGTCATATGATTTAGATGATATGTGGTTTAGAGCTTGTGTACCTTTTCCATTAATATCAAAGGGGGAGAAGAGAAATATGAAAAATCTTTGTAGAAGAAAGGGGGAGAAGTGCAATAAGTACTAAGAGGGAGAAGGTGGAAGAGCAATGTAAGGAAGAGAAGAACGGGTTGAGAAGAGTTAGTTGTGTTGATTGTATTTTTCACATCATGTGTTGCCATCAATGCCAAAGGGGGAGATTGTTGGATATTGTGGTTGTCATTGATGTCAACACTATTAACATAAATGGATTGAAGGTTGTATATGTTAAGGATATTGAGAAAATTGTAATAAATATATTACAGGAAGTCTGTGAAGCTGAGAAGGTCAGAGTGATGAAAATTTTTGTACGTTGATGGTCAAAAGGTGTGCATTAAAGGGTTTGTTGCTGAGCCTATCTAGTATGTTTTCTGAAAGTTTGACAGGTGTGCATCAAGAATTGAGAAAGTTATGAAGTTCTATGTTCCTATAGTTACTTAGTTACTTTAGCAGGTGTTTTTGGAGATGTAATTGCAATTCCGACGAATTGAGTTGTTGTGTACATTCTTGATATGTTCAGTGATGTTTCTAGATCATGCTCTATTAGTGTGGTACATCCACATTGATTGTTTTTTTTGTGATCAAAGATTTTCCTTTGTGTGTTTGATGGTTTTGTGTTGTTGGCTGACATGATGGTGGTAGAGTGTTTCCAATCCTTATGGATAAATATTTTATTGTTTTGAATGTTCGAGGATGTTGAGTTAGGTCCTCATTATGTTGTGACCGACTTAGGTTGGTGTTCATTGAGATTTGTTTATGAAATTGGTTCGACAGTTGTAATTTATTCTTTATTTGTGGCTGACAGAGTTTTTGATGTAAATTCATGTAACAAATATATAAGAATGATTGTTTCTTCATTTTAGGATGTTTGTGAGACTATGGAAGTGCAAATGTGTGGAATGTGTGAATAAAGATTAGATCATTTGATTTCAAAGAAGAGTGTGAAGAAGTGTTTATGTGCCTAACTGAAACTGTCATCAAGCTTTTGTAGAAGCTAATGTCTCAGTTCAACCTCATCAGATGGATTTAATCAAATATTTTTATGTAAGACAGTGAGCCTTCCCTTTGAGCAATGAGCTCTAGTCAGTGTACCTAAATTCATGTGTATTCCCTATTCATTCTTTCATTATAATTATAACAAGGTATAATCTTGTGGACTAACATCCATCGTGGTTTTTCCCCTAATAGGGTTTCCACATATAAAATCTTGGTGTTCATGTGTCTCTGATATGTTGTTGATTTATGCTTTCACTGTTAATTATCAGAAATGAGATTAAAGGTTGATTAAGGTTGAATAAGTTTAAATTTTGTAACAACTGATTCACCCCCCCTCTTAGTTGTCTATCCTTGTTTTTCCAACAAATATGACAAATCCTATGTGAAATGTCTCAAATGAAGGCTTAAATAATTCAGAACTTGTCTCTGGAATAAATCCCTCACAGTGTTTGTTCAAAACAAATTCACTATTGGAATGAATAACACAGTCAATATTACCTTCTAGACTATCAATGGGAACATCTGAATCATTTTGAATTCTATAATTTTCAAAACTAACAAGGTCAACATAAACATATTCATTTGTGTTTACAACTTCATGTGCATTATCGATTGATAGGTATGTTCACCCAAATGTAAAATATTTTTTGTTACTTGAAAGTTATTATTTAAGAATTGAACAAGAATCTTCATTCTTTTTCACACCAATTCACTCTTCATTGAATGAAAATATGTCCATTTCTACAAAGAAACAAGCCTATTCCATCTCATCATTATTTTCATGAGCTAGTGGCTTCACATATAAATCTGATTCAAAAAATTTTCTAATATTTTTCACATCAACATCCTCTTCATGTGTCACAAACATTTCCAAATCTATTTCACATAAAAAACCATAAGCAAAAATGACATAGTCATGTTCATTAGCATCATAGTCAACATCATCAATATATTGAGTACACAAGTTTTTATTTTCAAAGTCAACATCACTCATAAAGTTAGTATGCTCCACTGAAAAAAAACCCAAACTACATTCAAGGAATTCATTAAATGAAATTTTTTCATTCACTTGTGAACAAGTGACATCACTGACATTTACATCATTGCATCCTTTATATGAAGAAAGAACCTTTAGATCATCCTATTATAAGCATGCATAATCCTAAAAAAAAAATCAGTAACTTCACTATCATCATGATCTTCATCACTGCATAAACTATGCTCAAAATTTCCAAAATGAATGCTTCAATTTTTATTTTCAATATCATGACCATTGATTTGCAAAGATGAATCAACAAAACTTGTACTATTGTCACTGATCAAAACATGACATGGAATGATATCTTGTATCTCTTTTACTTCATTAACCAAGATATTACAAGGAGAGATTTCATGTATACCTATTTTTTCATCATACCATGTATATTTATCTTCATCACTGATATATTGATTAGCATATATGTTGCTTGTGAGCTGATTGCAATCACTATCATCATTTATACACGAATGATGTTCATTTTTTGATATATATTTTTTAGTTATTTGCATCATGTTCTATTTTTTCACAATCAGACAACTGCTATCTACATTTTGACACATCACACCTCTTGTATAATCAATTGGATCATACATTTCATTGTACCTTTTCCAAACTTCATACATCAACTCTAGAATTGATCATTCACTACCTTATTTTTTACTATCATCATGACCTTAAAATATTTCAATGCATAACTCAAATGCATTTACACCTAACATCTCTTAAGTAGGCATATTAATGAACAAACATACTTCTTCAACATAAAACAAAGGCTATGAATTATATAACTCAGAATTAAGCAGAATAAACACTACTATTACCCTTTCTTAGTTCTTAGTTTCACTCAATAGGTAATCAATTTTTTTAACAATTTCAAATATGGTTTCCATACACAAGCTTATCCCTCTTGAAAACCAAAATATGAAAAATACCTAGATATGTTGTAGCTGATGCAAATTTTCCTTCCTGACTAAAAAATCTTTATAGATTTGAAACATTCTTTATAATTTCATCTGGTTATTTTCTTAGACTCGCCACCTCTCTTCATAGAGGACTAAACTCCAAACTATATGAATGTCTTTCAAAGATGAATTTCATTTTGGGTATGCTCCAATAGAAAAGTCACACATAAATTATTTTAAATCTGCAACAAAACTATTTCAATGTCTAAAAAATTCAATATATGAACTAGATGTTTAGATTCATCAAATGCTTGACTCTTTCCAAATGGACAGTCTTTTGATCTCCCCAATAGAGTTGCCAATCTATAGGAAAAAAATAATGCCTAAACAAAGGTATCAAGAGGTTAAGAAAAAGGACTTGCACTATCAACACATCAAGGTCAAGAAAGGACAATGAACAAGGATATCATCAACCTTCTACACGTTGATCTCCATAAGACTTGAGAGGGTGTTCCTTTTCAAGATATTCTCATAAGATAGAATTTGCACTGAATAATATATTTTAGATTTATAGCATGTGGATGGTGCTTAGATGAATAGATAAAAGGTTTTATACATTTCATTACATTCAAGCATGATCCATTTGCACGTTGAATCCAAATTGAGAACAAATAAATTGAAATGATTCTTCATATTAAGCACATAAAGAAGTTCCAATAGAAAATCATAAACTTTGTATTCTTTAATCTCAATGAAGATACATAAAGCTAGAAATAATTTAAACATGGAAATGGGAAAGATTCGGTAGGTTTTTAAGTGGTGATTCCATTAAGGGTTTTCACAAGAGAAACATACTAGACCGGTGCCTTGTCCATAACGGAGTCAAAATAAAATAACCTATTTGGTAATAGCCCAAACATAAAACCAGTGACCACTGAGCCATTACTACCTTGTAATAATGAGGTCTCTTTAGGACATATCTAAAAAATCTTACCGATCCTAAAAGTTGTTGGTTATGTTTTAAGAACAAAACTTATTCTCACCACAAACCTATGAACTTTCCAAGGACAATTATTAGTAAGGGAAAGGATTGGGCAACACATAAGTAAAGGATTTTGGGTCTTTACCTCTTCAATTCAAGCTCTGTGAAACCTAGGAGGGTGATCCTAAACAACAATGTTTATATATACTGGTGTGAATCTATTATCAATACACAAAGAAAACATATAATTCTCTTTAAATATTTAAAAGCACCATACCCTGAAATTTTGGCAAACTTTCACAGTAGTGATTAACTTAAACAAGAGAAGATATAATTATCTTAACACTCTTACACACCTAGAAAAGAAATCAAAAAGTAATTTGATTACATTATGTCATCATCAATCGAGTCGGGTACCATCGATTATAATATTCATAGCTTGTATAATTTTTATATAGGAGAGAAAATGTACATAAATTTTTTAATACCTAGTTATCTATATTGTTATTAAAAATATATATATTGGTTGTTTTTTCTGGTGCACTTAAGGGAACTTCTAAGGAGTAGCCAGTTCCTATACTCAAAACTCCTAAAAATGACTGGTCACTGACAAGATCTATTCATAGAAAGAGATCTTCTACACTTTAGGCTATGTGGGACCTAGGAGGGTGTTCCTATCAGTGCTCATTGGTAAAGTATTTTATAGAACACATCATATTCATAGATCATTTTAACTAAAAGGTAATTATGGATAGCTCACTGAGGAATTGTCTTATTTCTAGTTAACTTGCTACCCTTCCAGCAAAATGCTACCCCCACATGATAGTCAGAACAAGATTTATGTAAAGATTTAAGAAACATAAAATGAATTCAAACTCTGAATCTAGGCTGGTCGCCCTTCAACAAATTGATTAACCCATTGGGTAAATCTTTAAAGGAATAGACTAGTGCCTTATTTAATTGGGCAATGGAGTCACACATACAATAATAAGTAATATAGAGGTGACTTTAAATCATAATGGAATGGACTACCCACATAAAAACTTTACATTAAGGAGCTCATAATTTTTGATACACAACTGCTTATCAAATCAATTGTAAATAATTTTAAACCTATGACTCCATTTGATAGTTTAATTGATTACTTGAATCAAAGCATAAAACAAAGACATACTTTTGAAACAATGTTCAAAAGAAAATGAAACTATTATTAACAATTTCATTCAAGATTTACTCAAATCCACACGAGGAGAGAAAATGCATTAGAATTGTCTTTAATTTATATTCATAAGTCAAGTGTAGATAAAAATTAAAGATATCATGTATATGTTCCTCTAGAAAGAACTCAAAATAGACTAGGTATTCTATTTCGAAAATTATTGTACACCTGACCCAAACCTGACCATAAATTTTTCATCCTCTTCTAATGAGCCTTGAATTCCCTTTTATAAGTCAAGGGAGCAACAAGCTTTGGGCTCAAAATACAATTTCACTACATATTTTCATTTCAATACAAAATTTCACGTGTATTTTAAAATTTCCCATGTGTCAAATTTACAAGGAAATGATGCAACATGGGAAACATCATGGTGTAACCACCATCAAAAGGGAGCACAAAGGGTCACTAAAATTCCCTTTGTTGCCATCTAATTTGTAATGAATCAAGTATCCATAACACCATGAGAGAACATGACCAATGATACTTATCAAAAATGTGCCATGCACACAAAAAATAGGACCCCCAGTAACAACAAACTTCATCAAAAATTTAACACACCAAACACAACAACCCTTCACTTTCCAATTGCATTACCCTTTCCAGTGCCCCGACCATGGTACATGTGCCCACTCTAAGTCATCAAAATTGGAGGAGAAGACACCTCAACTTTTTCCTCCTTTTCCTTATGCAGCACAGTACTAGTCCACCCGCTCAAAGTTTTTACTGCCAATGGTGAAACAAACATAACCTCCTGACCAGAGAGTAGACGCTGACAAAAGAGTTCAAGATACCGACCGTAATTGGAGTTGGTCATAGATTCACTATCTGAAATGCTACAAATAAGATTGATAGGCGAGTACTGGCATCCATAGGAACCACTCCCATATCTCACTTTTCCTCTCAATTCTGGTAGTAGATGACATTGGTTGCTTTCCCTTGTCATCAACCTTCTCTATAGCTGGATTATGGAATTGGAACCTCTGGCTACACTTGGTGGGTGCAACCCAAGATCTGCTAGCATTCATGTCCATTCTTACTATTGAATCACATCTAGGAACACTCAAACCATGCCTCTGTGAGGACAATCAGGTGGTCCTCTTAACTAGCTCACTCATTTTGTGATCGAATAATACAATACACTTGACCTCAGTTGGTGAGATAATTTGGAGACCTTGCAATTCAATTGCTATAGGGAAAATAGTAGCATATCACCTCCATTTATTGAACATAGTGATAACATCAATCACCAATGTTTAATCGAAACATGTGCGGAAAGATCAATTCATGCCATGCGTACACCACGATTTGATTCCCCATTTGTATGGAAATTTGTAGCCCACTCCCATGATTACTAGCGCTTGTCTTTCCACACAAATTAAGATCAACTCAATTATTCTGCAGGATGTTAGCCATTAATGCAAGCTCGCTAAATAGGGTAAAATGGCCATCACATGCTATTCACCAATTTTGAATGTTATACATTGATCTTTTGCCTTGGTGGATGATCTGACTGCCAGCTTTTGTTTGACCACCTTTGATTTCCAGCAGTGCTTCGCTGAGGTGTTCATGACCAAAAATATTCATCCATATCAGATGACGTCTTCGTAGTGTGGGGTCTCACGAGCTGAGTAGGTGAGGACAGATGTCGAGATCTCGCTAGTCCTAACCATCTTTCATTTCCACCCAACAAGCAAATGAGGAATGGTGGAGATCATTCCCAAGATTCAATCTCAGCCATTCAGTGAAAATGTCAGGTCCTATGCACAATAGTGGGAAGTGGGTCCCGCACTGTACGTGGGCATGCATCCACCTTTTTCCAGCCTCACTACATTTATCTCACTGGTACTTAACTCCTGTAGGATGGCAAGGTATGGCTCAGATATGATCCCATATCCTCAGATCTCAAAACCTACACTTCACATAACATTAGCATTTAATGGAGATGATATAGTCTAGCCGGTGCAATATTTACACTAGAGGTTAATAGATTAAGCTTGAGTCACCCAGTTAAAAATATTTTAAATCCCGACTTTAGAAAGAGACTTTATGCAGTGGGAAAAGGTGACCAGTTCTTTAGGCTATAGGGGCCAGTAAACTGACGTTCCAGATGGCTCAGTAAATGACTTAAGAATTTGGTGACCTACGGGGCAGGTCAACTTCAAAATATAATGTTTGCAGACATTTTTAACTAAAACACTACTCATTGATGGGGACAAGGGTTTTACAAAGGATACTAAATCCATGGAGGCAAAGAGAAAAGTCTTCAAAATTCTGTAAGCTCCATCAATGACTCATGCTCAGGGATGCATACCCTTGGTGGGTATGGTGAGAAATATATCTCTGGTAAAAGCAAAACAAGGCACAAGACATAAAATAAGGAACTTACCCAGACTAGGCAAGCAGACCTAGTAGGAAACAAAAAAAATAGACTAGCAAATATACAATACTTACAAAATACACAATGGATTATTTTACAGAGTAGAGGCCAAGGCCCCAAGATTCAGGGACAACCTTTTCCTCTATTAAAAACTTTAACCTATTTACCCTGCAATAAATGTACATGACAAGTATGTAACTCTAAATCATTGATGCCACCATGATCAATACCATCCATGTCACTTAGAGCAACATTTCCAATTTCGTCCCCTTTCATTATAGGTTCCTCAAACTGAATAAAAAATGTAAATCATTCATATTTCATATTGTCATGAAGTATATAATTATCTTCAATCTTTTCATCAAACTTGAAAACCTCATTGATATTCTGGATCAAATTAAGCCAATCCTCGATGAATTCAGCAAAGAAAGTATAACCAGGTTCATTACCAACATGCTTACCACAAATTCTAATCCCCTAAGGTGAAAGAAGTTTCATAATCAAATCCATCAGATAAGGAGTATCAACAAAGAATTCCATTGCAACTTCATACTGCCCCATATCATTCTCACAATCACATATGTCTTTGGACTGCCCATCAGCTAGGTGAAAAGGCACCATAATTCCTACACATTCTTCCAAATCATCAAGTAATCCATTCTCCTCAATACAAGGCTGTGTTGTTGAGATATATATGCAATCATCCTATGAAAAATGAACACTTTAATTTTTAATTTTTTTTGAAATGTACTACTCTTCACCATCAAAGAGTCAATGCAATTGTATGCATCCTTCAAACTATCTCCATTGTATCCAAAGTTAATACCATTCTTGGGAGCTTCTTTACTGATGTTGGCATTCTCATACCTTTCAAGCAGTTTAGAACTTAGCATATCATAAGTAACAACATTACTCACATAGCTACCCACCTCAACACAACTTTGATCTTCACATGAACAATCAGCAACATATCCATTGATATACCTGTCAGATGCTCATTAAAGGTATCTTCAAAAAGAGGATTTATCCTACACAAATAAGGATTGTCATTTGCAAATTCATCATCCAAAACATCTTCATCAAATAAAAAATAAATCCATATATTAATTGGATGTATCTCATCATCTTTAAAACCGGGATGCCAACAATCCAAATTATCAGTGCACCCAAGATCAATAAATTCATTTGAAGAACACAAAGAAGTAATCTCATTATTATCCTCATCCTTTATATCTTCAAAAATTGATCCATACTCAGAGAATTCATCACATGATGAGAACTGTTCAATATCCAGTAAACATACACCTTCAAGGCTATTAACACACCGCTTACTAGAAGCAAGGGATTCCACCTCCACTTCATATGAATAATCATATTCAGTTGTGGATTTCCCCATTTCAATCTCTTCATTGATAGGAACATGATGAAAGATAACTGAATCAACTTGGAAGGATTCATCATGCATCTCTTGTGCATGTTCACAACTTATGACACCCCAAGGAAGATGCTTAGACACCACCTCCTTGTTTCCATATTTTGTCTCTTCATCCTCACTATTACTAGATGCGTCTATTTCTACATTGCTAGCGAAATGGCCACATTCAGCAGTCAATTGTTCTGCTTCTAGTGCCTCCCTCTGACCAGATAATCCTAGCCCTTGATATTCTTTAACATGGCAACCACTGCTCATATCATGAGTAACAAATAAAGGCATATGACCATACTCAATGTTTTCCACAACCTTAATCCAATCTACAACTTGATCAAGGCTACGAGGCTTCAACTCCTTAGACCATTGACTAGACCCTAACATATATGCTTCACAAAACAAATTAGTGCACATTAGATCACTAGGTTTGAGATACTTGGGTATTTCCATTAGAGCATCCAAAAATATTGAAAATAAGTCATATGGTGACTCATTTGCACGTCTTCTCATCTCAGATAACTTCTTGATAATAAGGGTTGCATCAAATTTTTCTCTCATTGGCCAATGCAAAGTTGATGCTTGCTCACATGCTATATTTTTTAGAAGAAAATTGGTTACAACATTTGTGAGATCTCCTTGACAAATTTTTTTACCTTCTGTCCTATTTGGCTGGGAATCTGGGGCAATAATATAACTACTAATAGCAGTTGCTGAAACTTTCATTATTGAATATATTAAATTATTCTCAATATCAATAGCCATTTGATATGCCTAAAGTAATGCTACAAGCTCTTTATCTCTCAACAAGAAGCTCATCTTCTTATCAAAATCCCCTAGATACACAACCAAACATTCTGCATCATTAGGCCTTATATCAACTGGAATTTCTCTGATTGCCTTTGCAAATTGAAGGTTGAAGATAGGAAATAACTTCCCCTCACTTGTGTGTATTTCCATGAAATTCTTTCTCACTACACTTGGATTCACCCTTTCACCAAATTGCTCAACAAAGGCTATCATAAATTGGCCCCATGAAGCTATGTAACTCATAGGAAAATATGAATACCAATCCCTGGAATCATCCTTCAAGGATGGAACAAAGAGCTTCATGACAACATCTTCATGATTTATTTCATAATCCCCAATCACATCCATGAATATTTGCAGATGTTTAGAGACTGATTCAAAACTTTGCCCAGTGAATATGGGCAAATGCTTCCTAACATTCTTAGGAATCAAATTTGGGAAACCTCTAGTACTACCAAAAACCAATGGCATATACCTTTCAATAATAAAATCCCTTTGAGGGCATGACCTGGCTTCTTCATCCTACATAATTTACTTATTTCTTTACAGGGAGTTTCTCTAAAAGGTAATGCTTAAAAGAACAACATATTTCTCGGAGAACTACAAACTTTACACATAGGAAGCATGAAAAGAATCACTACTATTCCTTGTCTTAATGCAAATCCATCTAATAGGGAACCATTTATGACCTCAAGTCTTGAAAATTTCTCATAAAATTCTTTCAAACAAAGTAACACTTGCTTTAGATTTATGAGAATACCTAGAAACCTTGTAGCAGCTACTAATCTATCTTCCTAACTGCAAATTCTACAAATCTGGAAATCTTCTATATAGTTCAACTGGTTCTTAAGACAAAGTCGCCACCTCCTTTCACAGAGGAATAATCTTCAAGAGTAAATCTCATTGTAGGTCTTCTCCAACAATGGAGTCACACTCATATCCTTTGATATTTTATGCAATAAATCTCCTCCAGGTTCAAGAACTTCAATATTTGAACCAAATTCAGAATAGAAAAGAATAATATGACTCTATAACTAAGCACTCTGCACTTGGAGATTCAAACTTCTCCCTAGTAGAGCCGCCATTCTGTTGGTTGAAATTTCTAGTGCACTTAAGGGAACTTCTAAGGAGTAGCCAGTTCCTATACTCGAAACTCCTAAAACCGACTAGCCTACTGACAAGATCTATTCATAGAAAGAGATATTCTACACCTTAGGATCTATGGGACCTAGGAGGGTGTTCCTATCAATGCTCATTGGTAAAGTATTTTATAGAACACATCATATTCACAGATCATTTTAACTAAAAGCTAATTATGCATAGCTCACTAAGGAATGGGCTTATTTCTAGTTAACCTGCTACCCTTCCAAAAAAATGCTACCCCCACATGATAGTCAAAACAAGATTTATGTAAAGATTTAAGAAACATAAAATGAATTCAAACTCTGAATCCAGGCTAGTCACCCTTCAATAGCTTGATTAACCCATTAGGTGAATGTTTAAAGGAATAGACTAGTGCCTTATTGAATTGGGCAATGGAGTCACACATACAGTAATCAATAATACAGAGGTGACTTTAAATCATAATGGAATGGACTACCCACATAAAAAAATTGCATTAAGGAGCTCACGATTTATGATACACAACTGCTTATCAAATCCAATGTAAATAATTGTAAACCTATGACTCCATTTGAGCATTTAACTGATTACTTGAATCAAAGCAAAAAATAGAGACATGCTTTTGAAACAATGTTCCAAATAAAATGAAACTATTATTAGCAATTTCATTCAATATTTAGTCAAATTCACATGAGAGAAAATGCATCAGAATTATCTTTCATTTATATTCATAAGTCAAGTGTATATAACAATTTAAGATAGCATGTATATGTTCCTCGAGAAAGAACTCAAAATAGACTAGCTATTCTATTTCTAAAATTCTTGTACACCTGACCTAGACCTGACCAAAAATGTTTCATCCTCTTCAAATGAGCCTTGAATTCTATTTTATAAGTCAAGGGAGCAATAAGCTTCGGGCTCAAAATGCAATTTCACTACAAATTTTCATTTCAATACAAAATTTCACCTACATATTGAAATTTCCCATGTGTCAAATTTACAAGGAAACGGTGCAACATGGGAAAGATCAAGGTGTAACCACCATCAAAAGGGAACACAAATAACCAAAAAAATTCCTTTTGTCACCATCTGTGTTGTAATGAATTAGGTATCCATAATGCCATGAGAGAACACGACCAATGATAATTATCCAAAATGTGCCATGCGCACAAAAAATAGGACCCCTAGTAACATCAAACTTCATAAAAAATTTAACACACCAAACACAAAAACCCTTCATTTTCTAGTCACATTACCCTTTCTAGTGCCTTGACCATAGTACATGCACCCACTTTGATTCATCGCAATAGGAGGATAAAACACCTCGACTTCTTCCTCCTTTTCCTTATGCAGAACATAGTGGACCCTGACACAAGAGTTTGAGATACCAAGCGTAATCGAAGTCAGTCACAGATTCACTATCCAAAGTGTTGCACGTAAGATCGATAGGCGAGTGCTGGAATCTATAGGAGCCACTTCCATATCTCACTTTTTTTCTCAATTCTGGTAGCATACGACATTCATTGCTTGCCCTTGTCATCAACCTTCTCTATAGCTACATTATGGAATTACAACCTCTGGCTGCACCTAGTGGGTGCAACTTGGGATATGCCAACATTCATGTCCATTCTTACTATTGAATCATGTCTAGGAACGCTCAAACCATGCCTTTGTGATTGCAATCGAGTGGTCCTCTTAACTGGCTTGCTCATTTTATGACCAAAGAATACAATACACTCAACCTCAGTTGGTGAGATAATCTGGAGACCCTAAAATTCAATTTCTATAGTGAAAATAGCAGCATATCACCTCCATTTATTGAATATAGTGATAACATCAATCAAAAACATTTAATCAAAACACGCACAGACAAATCAATTTGTGGCATGCATACACAACCGTTTGATACCCCATTTGCATGGAAATCTATAGCCCACTCCCATGATTACTAGCGCTTGTGTTTCCACACAAGTTAAGATCAACTCAATTATTCTGTAGGATGTTAGCCATTAATGTGAGCTCACTACATAGGGTAAAATGGCCATCACATGCTATTCACCAATTTTGAATGTTATCCATCAATCATTTTCCTTGGTGGATGATTTGACTACTAGATTTTGTTTGACCACCTTTGATTTCTAGTGGTGCTTCATTGAGGTGTTCACGACCAACAATATTTATCCATGTCGGATGACATCTTCGTAGTGTGGGGCCTCACGGGCTGAGGAGGTGAGGACAAATTTTGAGATCTCGTTGATCTCACTAGTCTTAACTATCTTTCATTTCCACCCAATGAGCAAGCATGAAATGGTGGAGATTGTTCCCAAGATTCAATCTGAGCCACTTAGTGAAAATATTAGGTCATATGCGTGGTAGTGGGAAGTGAGTCCCATAGTTTACATGGACATGTATCCACCTTTTGCCAGCCTTGTTGTATTTATCTCATTTGCACTTAACTCCCGTAGGCTGGTGGGGTATGGCTTAGATATGATCCCAGATCCTCAAATCTCAAAACCTACTCTTCACATAACATTAGAATTTAATGGACATGATATAGTCTGGTCAGTGTCAATATGACCACCAAGGGTTAATGACTTAAGCTTTAGTCACCCAGTTAAAAAGATTTTAAAGCTTGACTTTACAAAGAGAGTTTATGTGGTGGGAAAAGGTGACCAGTTTAGGCTATAGGGGTAGGTAAACTGACATGCTTGATGGCTCAGGAAATGACTTAAGAATTTGGTGACCTACGGGGCAGGTCAACTTCAAAATATAACATTTGCAAACATTTGTAACTAAAACCCTACTCATTCATGGGGACAAGGGTTTTACAAAGGATACTAAATCCATGGAGGCAAAGAGAAAAGTCTTCAGAATTCTGTAAGCTCCATTGAAACATACTACTGAAAAACCTAGTATACATTTCCCTTGTATCTATTTACTTTGAAAATATGTACCTATTGACCTTCTGACTTCTCGACCTCTTGACCCCCCCCTTTGTATCCAACCATAGAATATTTTTTATAAGACAAGGGAGCAACAAGCACCTGGCTAGATTACATTTTAGGGTAAAAGCGCAAAGATGTGTCACACTTTATAAAGGAAATGTCCAACACTGATCCAACATTTAAAATTGAATTGCTAAAAAGTGGCATATATGTTTTGAATTTTGAAATGATGTAAACTAGTAAAATCTATATGTTTTAGTATATTTTATGTTTGTATATTTTCTAAAATAAATTAAACACTTATTTTAAGCTAGTTTTTTATAAATTAACACTATAATTTAGTTGTTGATAAAATGTTGAAAAGTGAAGTTGCATGGGACGTGAAATGTTTTATAGTAATTTATTTTATTTTTTATTTTTTTGTGTGTATTTATAACTTGAAACTTTAGTGCATAGATATATTTGTTTCCAATTTTGATAAATATATATTTTTAAAATAAATATTAAAATGTGTGTGAATCAAAAAATAGTTATTTCCATGGCACATCAACTTTCATATCAAATATTATCTAAAATGGAAAAAAATTATACCATCTTGAAATAGATTATTTTATCTAGTGGCGCATCATATTTTTTCAAATTTTTTTAATAAGTTTTAGTATTTTTCCTTGGCATGGTAATGAACCTAATCTTTTGTGCTGATAACCTACTTTTAGTAAAAATAAAAAAATAAGATATAATTAATAATTAAACTATTAAAATAAATATATTTTTGAAAACTAAACTTATAGATCTATACAAGGGTATTTTTTATATTTTAAAAAAAATATTATTTACATTAGTAGGAGTTATTTAAACTTCATGTTTTTCAAATAATTTTAATTTTTTGGTAAATTGGACCCAAAGTGGTGCTCCATATGTTTTTTTCCAATGATTTTAGTTGAAAAAGTTGTGGAAGTATATAAATTAGCTAGAATTAATCTT
The DNA here is from genome assembly GCA_007115665.2 of Sequoiadendron giganteum. NCBI lineage: Eukaryota > Viridiplantae > Streptophyta > Pinopsida > Cupressales > Cupressaceae > Sequoiadendron > Sequoiadendron giganteum. The sequence continues at coordinate 792,068,566 of CM021101.1, read as the reverse complement.
ACTAGATCATATGTTTTACCAAAATTGATTTTTAGTTAGAAATACTTAAATTTAGTTGTGCTGATAAGTTGGTTGAAAGGGTGACATAGCTTTGTGCTTTTACCCTTTACATTTCATTTCGTTTTCATTTCAAAATGAGTTTAAAATAGAAAACAAGAGAATCTTTCCCAATTGATTCTGGGAACCATCATTTTAATTTAAATGAAAACAAAAATAGAGTTCAAGAAATCGTTAATCAGAGCCACCCCGCTAGTTACCAAAAAGAATCATTGTGGTGGCACCAAAGCATGTAAATCCATGCTATCCTAGAAAGCATCACTATCAACACAAAAATCATAAATGATTGGAGACCCACTTCACAACACACCAACCAAAGCAAACAAATCAACAAACAAGAAAAATATTTCTAAGCACCCATCAAGGAAAGTAACGTGATGCTACTTTTCCTTGTCACAAGGAGAGTAGGTGTTCCCACTCAGTGTCCTTATCTTCATAGGAGTAGCCATCATCACTTCATCCTTAGAATCAACCCAATCCTTCATGGCTATAAGATATTGACGATAGCCAAAATCGGTCTCATTCCCACTATCAGGAGAATCATCAAAAACCTCAATGGGAAAATGATGACGTCCCATATAAGCACGGTGATACCTATTATTTTTGGAAAATTCCCTTTTTGTCCTCTCAACTTTCCTATCCTTTCCTTTTGCCAATTCTTCCAAGATAGTTTGGCCCCTAAGGTTGTAGGAATGCTTAAGAACACCTCGTGTTGAGTCTTTGGTGGCTTTTGTTTTCTTTATTGGAGTTATAGGTATGTCTGGCCCACCTTGTTCACCCTAAGGAGGAGAATCCTAAAATTCAAGAGGATTAAGCCTCTTGGATTGGAAAACCGAGCTACTGCTCACACTTATCTTTCCCATTCTCCTACTCTACTACTAAAAGTTCTCAAAGTAGAATTACCAGCATACTCATAAATAACTAATTCAAAATCACTCCCTCTCTTAGACTTCAGGTTCTCATAATTAAATGGTGAGAGTAATCAAGCAAGTGAACCTCATTAAATAGAGAAATTCGTGTGCATCCACATTAATTTTCCAAGAGAGCTTGTGTGAGAATGCTGAAAATCAACTAACTTGGTTTTAAATCTCAATCGTTGATCATATCTTGAATCAAATCAGCGGTTAGATACTCCAGATTATTAATGATGAAAAAATTAAATGCATGCATTTGATACTCATCTCAAATCAAGAGAATCAAGTGAGATGAGTATTTTCTTAACTTGCATGTAAACTATACACTTAATTTCCCAACCAGACATTTCATGTCACATTTACCCACTTGCCCATAGAAAATAACTCATTTGTAGTTCATAATAATAGGACAATGGGGAAAGATCATGATTTATCTTTAGAATATTTTCCCGTACCCTACCTCACTTCAATTTTACCTTCCCATGTGTACCATCCTCTGACATATTTGAAGACCATAAAATAGTTTATCGATCTCACAAACATGCTGCAGAATTATTTTTATCTTAGCATCATTTTTATATTGGAACTATCTCAGCTAATATCTCCAATTGCATCCATCTTTACCAACAGCTTTCTAAGTTTTTAGGAGTAGTCTATGTGGTACTTTCTTGTGCACCCATTGGAGAGTATGGCATACAAGAAAAAACTCAAGGGATGGCGAGGAGTGGTCAAGACTTGCCCACATCACCAGCCTTGTACTATCAGTTTTAATTCTTACAAAGAAAATCACCATTCCCAAGACTTGGCAGATCTCACTTAATGACAGATGTTACTCTGCCTGCAAACCCATGTAACTATGCTTCCCTGCTATTAAAAATGGATGGGTGCACAAGGAACAAATTTTATGTGAACAAGTGTCATGATATATGCCGTCAATTTTCCTCAAGCAACATCTACTGCACCATGGAGATATTGGTCCCACCATCAAGTAGTACCTCATGGCCATCACCCACTAACCCATTTCCTTAAAATAATATGAAATAAATCAAGATGGGCACATAAGGAGTGGTAGAGATATTACCATGTCTTCAATTTCTCAGTCATTGATCTTCTTTGAACGGTGCCATTCATCTTTACCAAGGAGATCAAGCCCACCAGTACTAGACATGTGGTCGGTGTTGGTGCTCCAAATATCAATAGATCAATTGAATCCTAAAGACTTAGCCAATGTCTTATGCTCAGACTCAAAGGTTGATTTTGCCAACTGATAAGATTCAGTCAAAGATTGAGATCTTATGCACTTCTTGCTCTGCAGAACCAAGGTGGGTCAACCTACACAATGCCTAAAACTTAATTCACTTACACACAAACATTTATTTTTATAGCAGATAAATCCCAATGCAAATACACTAAGGAAAACATTATTAACCTCAAATCTAGCTAAATTCTTGGTATATAAACACTTACTCATCAATTGGGAAGCAAGACTCAACACCAAACCATAGGGATTTAAAATGATTTCTATATTTAAAATTGTTTTTGAGATGCATACAATTGAATGATAGACTAGTGCCTAATTCTGGGCCATGGAGTCAAATTCATAAAGAAAATTTCATCAGGAAATGGACATCAACCAATGGATTTAAATTGCTAATATATTACACCAAAATATCCTCTCATGTTAGAAATCAAATTATTCTTATCAAATCCAACCTACACACTTCAATCACAATTATTTGCTCAAAGCATTTAACCATTTCATTGAAATAGACTCATAAACAGATAAAACAATCTCATGAAATTGAGATGCCAAACTCAAAGATACTTGGTATTATTGAATTTAAATGACTAAAAATATATAGATCTGGAGATAATTTGAAGACATTCATGAATGTGGAAACACTTGGAAGACATTCATGAGCTATCTACACAAACTAGCTGATATTTGCTCATGAAATCAAAATTTACAACTTATAGACTCAAAACTATGACTCAGAATTTCAACATTTCTCTATCTACCCTAGCCCCATACAAGAATTCATAACATAACTCAACCTCAAAACCTCCTAAAAAATGAGAGGAGAAGAGAATAAAAGAAGAAGAGAAGGATCTAGAAGAAGCCCTGAAGCTGATCAGGAGATGCCATCTACAAACCTCTTCACCGTTCATCATCAAATTGAAAATAATCCCTCCTCTCTCTTCAACAAAGAAAATTTTCCTCCAAATTACTTGCATTCACCAAGTTTTCCAACAACAAAAAAAAATTCCCATGTGAAGAATCTCTCCATTTTACTTGTTGTGTGAAAAACTCTCAGCTCCCATGAAAACTCATTTGCCTGCTCTTTACTTGTAGCTTCTTATTAAATATTATTCCACTTTATGTTTTATTTCCCAGCAAAGAGAATGTTTCACATTACTTCACATGCCATTTAAATATGCACTCCATCTTATTTTATTTCACTTTACAAAAGTGAAAAAATTTTAAAGACTTACGGGGAACATAAAGGTTTTACCCGTGTTTACTCTTTAACGAATATTTTCCTAGCAAACATTTTATTTCACCTTGCATATTTTACCCACATCCTTATTTCACCTTTCATCATTTAAAATCTGGTTTTAAATGTGAATCCATTTAATTTTCATCAGGAAAATTGAAACATTGTAACATTTTTCTTATGAAGATATTTATTGGGCTACCTTAAAACTATTACCCATTTCTTTAATTTGTGTTTTCAGGGACCCACCACTTGGCTTCCTCTCACCCATCTTGCGGGAATTAAAGGGCTTGCAATTTCAACCCACGAGATAGTGGGGAAGGTAAAATTTCCTTTAATATTTCCATGCCCCTCAATTTCTCTCATCGGGCCCACCAACATTTCCTTGGGTAATATTTTAATTTCATTAAATGTTTTTCTTATCAAAGAAAAATGAAAACCTTTAAAAAATTAAACCAACAAGCATTTTAAATTTCACCTAGGCACTGAAGACTGCACCCGGGCCCATCTGCCATGTGTCAACATATCACTGACCTTGCAGGATTTAAAGAGTGTGCATCTTTCAACTACGAACTGGCTGGGGATGACTATGATGTTACTGCATTTGCATCTCTCCTATCGGTTGTTGATCTTTCCATGTCTCTTTGATTTTTCCCTAATCCCCTTCATTCGCATTCCCCCATGCTCTGCAAATAGCTTGATCTTGTAATAGAGCCATTCTCTCAGCTTTCTCTTGTTCATTGCACATATTGAAAGGTTTCTAGAGATTTTTCAAAGTATCTTCTTGTATCTGCACATCACAACGGTGTTTGGCTTCATCAGGTGGCGCCTCCCAATCATCTTCCATTTTGTGCGTACCTGAAAATCATGTAAATTTTAATACATTTTCACTTCAAGCGCTTTGTTCTCCCTTGGTGCCCTGTGCTTTAATGGATGTCCACACTCCTCTACTCTAGGCCATGCCCCCTCTGCCAATTACATTTGCTTGAGTGTCTCTAAGGCCTTTAATAAACCCATTTTGTTTTATCTTGTGCCCCTATTGTTGGTTCGAGCCTTCTGTTTTCATGCTCTAATGAATGTCTATAACATGTTCCAAAGCTCCCATGCTATAAATCTTTGTCCATTGCAGTTTTTGGAAAGTTTCAAAATGCACTTTGTTCATATGCTGCCCTCATGGCATTGAATCGTCTATGCTTTTCATTTGTGCTATGAGGTATATCTATTCATTGGTTGCACCTAAAAGAAGTCCCTCTTAGCTGTGTGCAACAACCCCATCTCCTCCTCTGTCAATGCTTTTACAATCTCATGAAACATGTATCCTTGAAAGATATAATAGAAAAATATTGATTATACAAATCCTTAAGGATCAATATAGTGATGCTTCAGATACATGTATATGTTTCCTAAAATTCCTTATATGTTCATCACAATCATGACTTTGAAGTTTTTTTCATCCTTGACATTTGGTTATCAAGTCACTTTCTTGATGATAGGGTTCTTTTATGTCCTTAAATAGATGCACATTGAATGAATTTCCCAATCCAATCTAATCTTGTGTTTTCATTCAATCATGGAGGAAAATTTCCAAGATAATTTCAATTTGTGAGTGACTTGTCAATATAAGAATTCCTTGCATTTGATTCATTTGGTGGATTCTTGACTGTATCCTTTGCTTTGAGTAGTCACTATTGATTTTCATTGTGTCAATATGAACATTTGAAACATGTCCATTTTCAAATGAATAATGGCTTTGATCCTCCTTTTCACCAATGCTCTCATGATCACAGAAAAAACTTCAACTCCATAACTATGCAAAGCATGTCGAGTCCCCATGTGGGCCTAGCTAAAAGAACAATCATTTTGAAACAAATTTTATGCTCAAATTCACTTGATACAACTTCTAAATGCATGTGAAGTGAAAAAACAAACTGGGTTCTCATCAAAATCTGTTTTCTGATACTTTTGTGGAAAATGTGCAAAACTGGCCAAGTAGGCTCCGAAATCACTTTTGAAAACAAGTCAAACGACCCCCTAGAGTCCTAAAAACTTACAGGCATGCCACCATTAGTCCTGAGAATGGAGTGAAAAAATGGCTCAGAAAGAGGAGTGACAAGGTGAAAAATATTAATCGACAAAGTTGCCTACTCAAACTTTTTGCAACTGTGCTTGTTCAGAAACCAATTAAAACTCATGAAATCACCTTGTTGGAAAAATATCAAATCAACTTCTGGTGGGCTTCCACTGGACATAGTAGTTCACTTTGGTACACTGAGCATGTGTGAAAAATTACTTGGCTTGAATCATCTCCCATCAAAAGTTATTAGGTTTCAAATTTGACCACCTTGAAAGGTTTAAGAAAATGTAGGTGCAAAACTGAATAAATTGCATTTGGTTTTGACTTGGTAAAAATAGCAAACCAACTCATGAGACTCTGAAACTTGACATATGAGCTCATCTTGGTATGGATAATGTAGAACAAAAATATTTTGACTTAACAGTCAACTGGTTGCAAAAGGCAAGCTCGAATGGGAGGCTACTTTACAAAACTAAAAGTTTGCAAACAACAGAAAAGTGTGAGAACCCTCCAGCTTCGCTTTTCTTAACCTTGATAAAAATCATCATGGGAAGCTGAAAATTGACACAAAAATTCACATATGTCAATTCAATATGTCTACCAAGGGGTTTTGCATGAAAATCATCTGCCTCCAAATTACGACCCTCCAAAGTGAGTCATTTAAGCAAATTCTTCAGGTGCATTTTTAAAAGTGCAGAGGCAAATTTTTTGAAATGGACATATCAAATTTGAAAAATTTGAGAGTGTCATCAATGGCTTTAACTGGGGATTTATGCCCCCTGTGGGCATAGCAAGATTCTAGATCTCTAGGGAGTAGACTAGAAACTGAGTGCATTAGGTGTCCTCAAACTGCTCCTTTATTCAACCTTTCTTTTTTAGCTTCATCTAGTGACCCCAGGCCACCAAATGAAAAGTTTGAAATTAGTATTTACCCTTGTCAAACATTTTGTTCTTTGTTGTCTGCCCTAGACCAAATTTGAGAACATTTTCATGAACTACCCACAAGCTAGCTCGGTCATTGGCATGTCCCACTATATCATTGTGCTTTCCAATTTCACCAACAATTCTGTCAATCTGAAACACTAACTGAAATTCATCATCATTGTGACATTTGACCTTGGCCAGTTTATCATCATGTTCCACTAGATGCTCACTCTCTTGAATAGAGAAATAGAAGCATTCATAATCCATTTGATCTTTGACATCACAAACCTTGGCATCAAAATTAGTTTGTAGATCAAACTAAAAGTTTTCATAAGAAATTTGGTGTGTGTCATGCAAATCATCTTTGCATATGTCAAAGATAAAATATGCATATTCTGGAGCATCCTTATATGGATCACTACAACATGGGCACATTTTTTGACATTTAGGTTTAGGTACATTAGAACATACCTTGGTATCATAGAAATAGGGATCATATGCAGAATTAAAATCTAGGGAATGAGTGAGTGCACTCATCTTAGGTTTGAGAACATGTTCTGATTCATTCTTCACATCATCGTTCAACTCAAAACAAAATACCTCAAGTAAGGGCTCAAGCAAATCAACATCAACAGGGACATCAGAAAGACAACCATGCGCACTAGTAACTTCATGTACAATACCAACTGATATGTGTGCTAATCAAAAATTGAAAGACTCATTGCTAATTGAAAACTCCTCCTTAGCAATAGAACTAGAATCTTCATTTTCTTTCACATCAATTCTTTTCATATGTGGTGACAAAATGTCCATGTTCACATTATGAAAATAAGGAACATAAAACAAGAAGCAATTGTACTCAACTTCATACTCACTAGCATGAAATTCACCATTATTTTCACCTCGTGGTTGCTCTATAAATGGACCAAGAATTTCTAGGGTATCAACACAATCTGAAACTTTACCGTCATCAACAAGCTCTTCAATATTATCATTGGGTAGTAGTGTTGACTCAAAATCCTTATATTTCTCACAGTGTGCCACTTGATCAGCCCAAATTGAAACTCCTATTTCATCACCATGTATATCATCATACTCATCATGTATCACAAACCTTTCCATCTTATCTTCGTACAAAGAATCATGAAGAGCAAGGGCATAAGCACACTTATCAGCCTCTTCATCATATTCAACATTATTTTTTGAGTCAACATATTGATCACACACATGTTTGTCTTCAAACTCCACATCACTCTCGCAATGAACATGCTCTATTGATTGTGAACCCAAATTACATTCGGTGTATTTACCAAACACAATTTGCATCTTCATTTGTGGACAAGTGACATCATGAGCATCTATATCATTGCATTCTTCAAGTGTGGAATATGCTTCAATATCATTTTCAGAAAAGCAATCACAATCTTCAGAGAAGCAATTAGAGCTATCAACCTTATCATAATTTTCATCACAAGAAAAATCCTCACTATAGAAACCATGTTCAAAATCTTTAGAATGAATGCTTGAGGCTGCACTTTCAAATTTATAGTCACTGTTTTCTAATAAAATATCAGCAACACATGCCTTGTAATCACTCATCACAACATGACATGGAATAGCACTCGGTATCTCATTTACTCCTTCCTCATCTAAGATATCACAAGAGAAACATTCTTGCATATTTACTCTTGTATCATCCCATGTGTCATCATCTTCCTCACTGCTGCAAGGATTTGCACATGTACTGATTGTGAGTTGATTACAATGTTCATCATCATCCATACAACATGGAACTTCATTTTCTGACATATTATTTTCATTTGTTTGCATTGCTATATGATTTCTTTCAAGAGGATAGCTGTTGTTTACATTTTGAGAATCCACATTTTGTGCATAACCACACTTAGCTGATTCCACAATCTTTATCCAATCAGATACTTGATCAAAGCTATGGGGCTTCAATTCCTCTAGAAAATTACTTGTGAACCCCAATCCTCGACCTGCACAAACACAAGAAACAAACTCATTAGTAAGCTCATATGCAAATTAAGACAAGGATTCCCCATGAAATCCATTTGCATTGCTCAATAGAAGGAAAAATAAAGAACAAACATAAAAGATATATGAAATCCTAATTAAGCAATGCAAACACTTGATCCCACGAGGGAATTGGTGTCAATTATGTGTAGAAATTGGCCCTTTCCCAACTCCTTTGTTGCAATGTTGATGAGTGATCCACTTTGATAAAGATTCAATCAAGCTCCATGATGAAAAATCTGCATAACCTAGCTAAGATCTTGATGAAATGGATGAAACTAGATGTTGCTTGAGGATGAAGTTGAGTATAGTAAGTTTACTCAAGTTGTGAATGATGAATGAGAGGAAGAGTCTCTCACTTATACATTTCAAATTGGAAGAATGAGCAAGATTTGAGCAATGTGGGATCATTCAATATCCAATGGCCAAGTGCCACTTGTAAAGATGTGAATGGATGAAGGTTGAGCACATTTTGGTGATTGTGCACAATAAATGATATTAGATTCAAATTTTGAATTTGAAATTTGGCAAGTTGGAGGGAGAGAGGAATGGAGTTAATGTAACTTGGCTCAAGGCTAAGGACATGTAAGAGGCATTAAATGCCTTGTTGGAAGTACCCATCCCCTTTTGGAGGGATTTTTGAATTAGAGGAATATTCCACAAAAGATCCCCTTTTGAATTGAAATTGGTGAATTAATAAATCAAATAAATTGATTTATTGTGCAAGTGGCAAAATCTCAAGAATTTAGGTGATAAGGATTAAATTAATCAAGATTTGATCAATTTAATAGGAGATTAGATGATTTGACAATTTTGATGTAGATTTTAGGATTTAAATAAATCAAAGTTGAGAAGAAAGGTTTAATTAAATAAATGTTTTGATTTATTTAACTAAAGAGGATAATGTTAGATTAAATTAGATAAGGTTTAATTTATCCAATTAAATAAGAAGACTTTGGTGATTTAATTAAATAAAGTGAATTATTTAATTAAAAGAGTGACGATAGGATTAATTAAACAAAATGATTTATTTAATTAATAGAGGAGAATGACTTAAACAGATAAAATTGATTTATTTAATTAAGAGAGGAAATATGATGAGTTTAATCAAATAAAGATTATTCAATTAAATTAATTAGTAAAGGGGATGATTTAGGAAGAACCGATGTTAGTAAGATCAGGATCAAGTGTGTCGATCAGCTTGTATATTTTCCATGTCTACATTTTTCCCCTCTTTGAAGTAATGCACTTGTTGTATTGGTTCAAAGAATAAATTGTTGTAATCAAAATTCAAAAATTTCTTGATTTTTCAGATGCCCCACTATTGCCCCAGCGAGAAGGATTATGCTAGTATACTGCCCCCTTGAGAGATAGACTAGAAATGTTTGATTTTCCAATCGAGATTGTGATAAAATGCGAGAGGAGTGGTTCTATTGATCAGAGGGAAAAAGATAATTATTTTAGAAAGATCAGATATTTGACATGGACAATTTTGATGATGTATAGACAATCATTAACCATGGGTAACCTCGTGTATAGTTTGATACAACACACCAATTTTAGATAGAAATAGTAAAAATAGAAGAATAAGAAGAATCAGATGATGAAAGGAGGATCCACAAGCCTACACTATGATGATGATGATAATGATTTGCTTACTAGTTGGGATTTTAAAAGGACCAATTACTTTATGTTTAATAACACACATAGGTACAATGCATCAAGTTATAAAGGACCAAGATGGCAGTGCACCTAACAAAGCAAGTATTCACCAAGTTATTTTACAAGAATATCCAACAAGCACAACAAATAAAAAAGATAATGATCATTGCCCCATTCCTTTCTCTCTAAACCTATTTTGATTAGACATCATTGAGAGGTCTTTGTAATGAGTGTAAAATAAGATAACTCAAAAAAGACCAAGACAAAGTAACCAAACAAGCTATTGTTCTTCGTACCGCTAGCCAAGGCTAAACTAAGGCGATACCTGATGCTGATGTCCATCGTGGGAAGGATGCATCCTAGGAAATATTGTGATCAGGGTTTTTATGAGATTGATTGGATGATAAAATATTGATACTCTGAGTTGATCAACTTGTTTTCTTACTGACCTAGACTTAAGACTTTGTCAATTAGGTGTTCACTTTTGAACCTGCTAGACTTGCTTTTGACTGACTTACCAAAGGATGAAGGCGACAATTGATTTATTAGGAATGATGATTCTTGTGGGTGAAAGCGAGATGAGATGGGTGCACCATTTTGGGTTTTCCCAGATATTTGGATATTGTTGATGTTTTTGAAATGTTTTGAGGCTGTTTTGATTTTCATATTTTTCATTTTTTTTGGATTTTCAAGATTTTATGAATGTTTTTGGATTTTGTGTCTCAGGGGCCAATCAAGGATGGCCTTGCCTACATTTAAGCTCATAGATGACATAGTTTGAATGATGAAAGACCTGATTATAGGATGAGATGGATGGGAAAAAAATTTTCCATGCCATTGCGAGAGATTCTTAAAGGACTGACCTAAGGTGTCTCGGGGGATGATCAAAGATCAACCTTGCCTATGTTCAAGCTCAGAGACAATGTAGTTCAGCCTGAAGATTACTCCACTAACTTGGCTTTTTCATTTTTTAGATTATCAACATGTTTTGGATTTCTTTGATTGATTTCTTGAATGTTTTTGGATTTTTGGATTTTTAAGGAAGATCATAAGAATATACACGAATTTGATATGATGCGGGTACAAGAACATGCCTACAGTGTGATGCGATAGACTACTTTGATATAGGTAGGACAAACTTACCTTAGGAATATGCCATGTAGTACTAGGGTGGAACATGATATGAACACAAGATCAAGCTATGGTACAGTTGTGAACGAATGATGGAAGTGTTGATGGTTAAAATGACACAAACAACATTAAAACAAAATATTTTTACTCTATTTCTCCTGAAAAAGAAAGACAATATGTAGTCGCCTAACTCCCAAGGTCCTGGTAGTTGGTTCTCAATTGTCTGATGTCACTCAATTGGTTCATGCAACTGTAATATTCAAGGGGCCTATGCTGGTAATAAAGGATTCAAGCTATGACTCTCTTTATCAAAATAGTTCCTATAAATCAATTGGTTTTAAATAAAAGAAAAAGATAGAACAAAGGGGTAAACCAGTAAGTATGAACCAAATCTATCTAGTATATGGACATATACCTTCAACGATGAATGTTTCCTAATAGATCATAAAAACCATAAGATGATACAGTCTGTAGCATAATCTATACCACTGCATACATTTTAGGAGCTTAATTAACTTCGCAATTACTCTTCACAAATATTTCAAGGATTTTAGAAACAACACACATTCATTCATCATCAGAATTATAGATCAACGAACTTTTTAATAACTTCAACTCAATGAAAATCTAATAAGATGATCCTTAAATCTGATTCCTTCAAATAAACTTCATCATTTAAGAAACTCTTATGTTCAGCACAATCACTGCATATAGATAGATCATAACTTTATCAGCCTTATCAAACAAACAATTTAATTCCAAACACCATCCTTCGAGTAAACATGTAATTCTATTAACTGTAAAAGATTTAAGTAGAATGTATCTCTACAAAAACTCTACAAAATTCTATCTCTTAGCATTAGGCAAGCCAATCCAGATCTCAATCAGCCAACCTTTACAATATGATACCCATTAGGTATTTATAGATATACAAAAGAAGTTCGAACTTCACTTCTATTTTAGGCTTTCCACCTTTTTAGGAACAATCAACTTTCTTGGAAACTCAGATCAACTTTGATCTTGAGTCCTTACATTATACATTTAATTTGATCTAAAAATAGAAGATAGAAATAGAAGAAAAGAAGTCATGCGCCCTCAAGACTATCAATGCTACATGCATGCAACATGCAAGGAAGAAGAACATCATGCATGCAATATTTTTATGCATGTGAAGCTGGATCCACCATGAACTCATCATAATTGGTGAAGACTTGTTGTAGCATATCCATATCTCGCCCATCAATCCAGTCATCTTCAAATTTGATCCGATCCAACTCAACTGCAGCAAACTCTTTCATACTTTTAACCTTGATCAATTCTCTCCTTGCAGCCTTTATTTCTTCTTTGACTTCTACAAGCCGATCTATCACCAAGTCTCCTCCATCATCTTTCTCCTGCATGAGTCCTTGGAATCTTTCATTCCATTTCTCTCTAACCTGACTCAAAGGCATGCCATCTTTTGTCATTACATTCACATCTACAATTATAGCCATGACTACTTCCAACTCTTCCAACTGCTCAGTTAAATTATTAACTGCTTCCTGAATCTCATCCTTATGCTTGCTCAAAAAGCTAGTCCTAAACTTAAGTATGCAAGAAGTCTTTTCTACAAAATCTTTGTTATCATCTTCAAGTATAGATTCTTCTAGAAGAGTAGTTAGAGGCAATGTATTTATCTTTTCTAACTTTTCACTATACTCCTTATACTCTTCTTCTAGTTTTTCGGATGCCTCAATGTACTGATGCATCTCTTTTATTACTCCTTCTACCTCTTTGTAGGCTTCAAATCCTTTTGCTAAAACTTCACCTACCTCTCGGTTCACTTTTTCTATCCTTTTTTCAACCATCTTTGCCTTACCTCTAACTTGCACCAAATCATCTACCTCCTTTTTGCTCAGCAAAATAGGTGTCTCAATGCTTACAATTTGCTGTGACCTTGGAGAGGAGACACTCTTCAAGAATGAGTGTAGCTGATCTAATTGAGCTTTTAGCTCATCCTTATTTTGTTTGTCATTCATCATTCTTGATTTAGTTGTTGAGGCCACCACATCAATCAAATTCATTTGTTGATTCCTAGTGGGTCTTCCCAAATTAACTGTACTCAATTGATAGTCTATTAGCTGCATATCCCCTACCTCCTTTTCTGTCATAGGCATGGCACATTCAGCAACTATCTCTCCTTTATCTATGAGTCTAGTAGAATGTAAGATTCTAGCCTTCTTCTTAGGCCTTTCCTGTTCAATTCCCTTTATCATGTCCTCCCAATTAAGAAGTTGAGGAGGTGTTCTGGCTCTCTTCTGCAAGTCTAACTGCAACCATACAGGAGCACTGGGAGCAATCATCATCATGGAAGAGGAAGTGGCAACTACAAAGGGTGGTTGAATATTTACCTCAGGTTGAGAATCAACCTTTGCTTTCTGTTGTTGTTCCTACAAGACATGCATCTACACCAACTTCTCAACCTCTTCTCTATCTCATTGTTCTTGCATTTTCTTGTCTTCTTCCAACTGATCCTTCTCCATTTTTACCTTCTCTAACCTTTCTTTTTCTAAGGCTTTGAGCTTCTCTGCCCTTTCCCTTTGCTCTTTAGCTTGTTGTTTCTTTATTAGCTCTTCAACATCTCTTTCCTTTAGAGATTTATTTTCTTCTTCTCTTTGTCGAGCTTCCTCTACAAGTTTCAGTTTAGCAACCAGGATTTCCTTTTCCCTTCGATTTCTTGCTTTCTCCTCCTCAAGATCATGGATCTTCTGTATCAATTCTAACTTGTCATTTTCTACTTTGACTTTGATCTCATGCTCTCGTTGCCTCATTTCCTTCTCCATTTCATCAGCTTGTAACTTTGACTCCATTTCCTTTTGCTTCTCTGCAGTAGCCCTTACATCAGAATCTCTTGTAGAATCTTCAAATAGTTTCCATTGCTCTTCCTACATCAGAATCAGAATGTAGGCGTAGAAACAACATATTCTATTGGAACATCTCCCTCTGGTGCCTCTTCTTCTTCATCGACCACCTCAAGTTCTATTTCTTCAACATCAGGAGGAAAGAATTCTAATGGCTCCTTGGAAGGTGTCTTTCTTTTAATCCTCTTGTATCCTTTACCCTTCTTAAGGACTGTTCCTTGAGGAGCTCGAGCTTTCATCATCATCCATTGCACACTTCTATCCAAGACTGTTCTTCCAATTTTCTTAATATCAATTGTTTCTTCCTCATTCCAGTCTATTGGATCTAAGCTTTTGGTGCCAATGTTCAAAGCTTCATATGAGGGATCTAATACAATTCCATCATCCACCAAAGTGTCAAGAATATTTTCTTTAACACCCAACTCTACCATAAGTGAGACTGATAATCTCTCATAATTCTTCTTCCTCAAGTCATATTCATCCTGCCGATCACACCAAAAGTCCTCTAACAAATTAAAGTGTTTAGTGAACACTGAAGGTAATAAAGCATGCATTTTCTCCTTTGGATCAAAATACTTACGAGCTGTATACAATCCCAATTTCAATTGTATCAACTCATTACAAACCACCTTTGCTCCGTTCAAATGTTGACAATTATATTCACCCAGTGTCATGGGAAATTTATGGCATCCTGTCTTGTGCTTGATCCCAAACCTAGCATTAACTCCAATGGCTTGATACACAAACTCCATAAGCACTATTCTATTACTGTAGCATCTTGGAAGCAAATGGGGATGACCTTCAAAACCAAACAATCTGAAGTATGTAAATTTGGGGTATTGGATGTACCAACTTCCCCATTCAGCAATAAAAGCCATAGCTTCTTGACTTAACCTGTATCCTGCATCTCCACTCAACCGATTGATGACCACATACAAAAATGCATCATTGACTCTTCTAAAATGAGTCTCAGCAACTTGAAGGGATAACTAATCATAATATTCCCATACCTTCTTCTGCCCATCCAAGGCTTCTATTATACCTACTCTGTTTAATCCTGGGAAAATCCCCAATCTTGCTGCAGCATAAACCACATAAGAAGTCATGAAGAAAGATTTAGTTTGTCTAACCCTTGTGAGCTCATCATGTATGGCATCAGAAACAATCATTGACCAATCAAACTGGTAATCACCCTGAAAGATTACTTGAATGAAATGAAACATCCATTCCTTGAAGTGGAAGGTATCCCTCTTCCCAAACACTCTGGACAACATTAATATTAAGTCAGATACCTCCTTGAAATCTACCCTCTTTGGCTGGTTTGCAAGCTTGCTTATAGATTTCTTCTCTGTGCTTAACCATTTTTTTGTTTAAGTGAGACTTATTGGAGTCTTTATGCTTGCTATATTTCTCTAATTCCTCTGCTTCAGTTAGCTGCACCAAGTTCTTGGGATCAGGAACATTAAATACACTTTGGAACATTTGTGGAGTAAGATCTATAATCACATTATTTTGTGAATCCATGCATAGTCTTGTAGTAGGATTGTAAGTACTGGCTATTGTCAATATCAACTCTGGACACTGGACTGATAAAGGAAACACAGTGATATGTGCAAGACCGGAGTCAACAATCCTTTGTGTTCTCCCTGTCAAGTTTGCTCGTTCTGCAAAGGTCTCTTCATGTAATTCTTCAAAGCTATACTGGCCCAGATTAGTATCTGTGATATTTGACCAGTCTGATTCCACCTTGCTCACTTTCATCACCGAATTCCTATGATCATACCTCAACGTATAAGGCAGCTGTTCTGGTTTCACCTTCTTGATTTTTGGTGTTGTCTTTGATGTTCCAGCTGGTTGATTCCTTCAAGCAGCCTCTCCTGACGTTCCTGACATCTTTCAATTTTCCTGCAAGAAAACCTCTAATTAGATCTTTATATGTCATCATAAAACATGCTTTTAAAACATACCTGTTACACATACAATGGAGTCAGAACCAAACAAAAGCTCAAAACAATCTCTTTTACAAAACTGGCGAACTCGGAGCAAAAACCGATATAGAAACTTCACCTAATAACAAACGGGCTCGGAGTTGGAATCGGGGAGATTATCGGAACCAAGATCGGAATGAAAAAGGGATTTGGTTTTCTTCGAGTTCTCATTTTTCATATTCTATTTCCACTCCACCTCCGCCTCCGATTAGGTTATCATTACTTTGAAGAAAGACTTTCCATTATATGCGGAGCCAGAAATGGGATGAGAATGGAATTGATAACTTTTGCAAACAAAATTCTTAAGTTCAAGATCAGTTCCGATCCTGCCTCCACCAATGTTATCATATATTTCAAGAAAAACCTTTTAGAACTCGGAATCGAAAAAGGAATAGAAATGGAATCGATAACCTCATAAAACAAAACTCTTAGGTCCATAATCCATTCCAATCCCGCCTCTGTCTATGCTAATCATGACGTCATCAAATACTTTATTCATTTTCAACACAATTTCATGATTAAGGCCTAGGTCGCTATAAAATGGCAAAGGAGCTTTAAAACTCTACCCTATATGACCATAGGGAACAATTGCATTTTAGGGCCATTTATTTAAATCTTATTAAAGTAATTACAGAGACTAATGAAACCCTAATCTAACAAACCCGATAAAAACTAGGGCATGGGTTTAAACCCTGCCCTTCTACCAAATGACGAAACCCTAATTTAAACAATAAATCTAATCTACCCTAACTCATTGTAAAATCTCTAATCTACCTCACTGTAACTTCTAATCTAACTAATAAACATTTAAAACCTAAAACCTAAATCTAACTCACTGCAAACCAAAAACAAACACAATGCAATCACGATTAAGATGTGAAAGTGACGGTGCCCTAAAAATAGAAAGAAACGACACGATAAAACAAGAAAACAAAGATTTAAAGTAAAACAAACAAGACAAAACAAGAACCTGCTCATTCAATCACATCGATGATCATAGATTTGCTTTAAAACAAAATGATTGAACACGCAAGCAGATATAAAGCAAAACACAACAAACACAACTGCAAATAAACAACAAACAACAAAGATAAAAGACCTACCTCAAATGCAAACAAACCCAAGCTAACGTTTTGAATCGATTCGCACACAATATCCCTTCTCTATCTTGGTCAATTTGCTCGAACGAACTCTGCTATTGCTCTTCGTGCTCTTAGACTTGTAATAATAACAATAATGATCGACTTTAACCCTTAATAAAGGTAAATATGTGAATTTCTACCTACACCGGCAACCACCATTAATGCATTAAAATGCATTAAAGGCGGAGTCGGAACTGTAAGAGAATGAACACTGGTCTGCATTGCAACTTCAGTCAAAAAGTCAACGACAAAAATGGTGGGGGTGGAACTAAAATGGAAACAGAATCTCAAATTCATAAAATTCCCAAACTCAATTCCCATTCCGGTTCCGGTTCCGCCAACTAAAAACAAAACAAAAGTAAAAACAAAAAGTAAACCAAAAAGACCGATTTAATAAGACAAACAAAAAGTCAAGACTAAAACCAAAAGTCAAAATAGCGGAGGCGGGGATGGAGTTGATTACAATTTTGCAATTTTTAGTAAGGACTAAGTTAACACCCATTCCAGCTCTGATTCCACTGAAGAAAAAAAACAAAGACAAAAGAAAAGACTGTCGGGATGGAACCAATAATAAGCCTCAAAGAACTTTCAGAACCCGATTCAGTTCTGATTCCGACTTCGACAGACTCAAAAAAAACAAAGTGAAAGATAAAGGAAAACAAGGGGGACCTATTTTGACCAAGGCAAAAGATGGGGTGGTTATGCAAGGCATAACAAATGGCGACTTGGTTCGGAAAATGGTTTACCCATTTTCAAGATACCCAAAGAAAATTTTAGTCACCTAAAAACAAATGACTTATAAACATTTTAACTCGAATAAAATCAAATATTTGTAGGATAAGTTTGAGCTATAATCTCAGATGTATGTGCCCATGAGTTATCTTTGAATCTGAGTGTGTGCTTATTTTGTGCATCATTCTTCATAAATACTTTCTCTATTCTTTGAACAACTCTACCTAAAATTCAAGCTACCTGAGCTGAATCCTTTAACTATCATTCAGTAAAATCCTGGGTATTGCTCCGCTACCAGATAGGCATCCATAGCCCCGATGGAGATGCCTCTAGTTCTCACAAAGCATTGATCTACTGTCAGCTAGGTGTCCATAGCCCCGATAGAGATAATTGGTTACCCACTTGATATTGAGCTTGCTTTCTTTCTTTCTTTCTCTTTTTTTTTTACTGGTGGAAATTCTTTTGTGCATCTCTCAATACTTAGATTCAATGAACCTGAAATGTGGGTTGAGAACTACAATGGATTTCGTGATAGTCTTGGAGTCGGATTTTTTTTTTTCACTTGAATCAAATATAGAGTCATTCTAAAATAAATAGGAATTTACTCATGCAGATGATTTATCTAATTTGCTAACAGATTTCTTTTGATAACAATGCATAGGATATTCACAATGTATCTTCTCACCTTTAAATAACTTCTCAAACCCAAACTAGAATGATCATAAGACATAATTTTTCAGAATGAAATCCTTTTCCATGATTATAATGAAAATACCTAAACCAATTTCTCTCTTAGTACCAATAGCATACTTTGAATAACAACCCCAAGTTTTGAAATAAACAAAATAGAGATCCCCAACGAAACAAAAACTAAAAACAAAAACAACCTAACAAAACAAATTAAAAACCTAACTTAACCAAAAGCAAAAACAAAAAAAAAATCAAAAAGCTTAATTACATATGATACAGTAGAATACATCTTCCTCTTAAAATATCAAACCCTTTTATGCACCAAAATAGTGCTTGAGAAACTGACCATTAATAGGTAATGGAACAAACTCTCCTGTTAAGGTACTCAAATGAAAGGCATTCTCTCCTAAGATTTCAGCTATTTGATAGGGACCTAACCAAAGTCTATCAAACTTTTGATGATCTCCCTTCTTTTCTTTAGCCTTATCTCATAATAACACCAGATCTGATATTCTAAAAGCTTTTACTTTGGCTCTCTTGTCAAACCAGTGCTTGACAACAGCTTGATGTTTAGAGAATTGCTGCAAAGCAGCATCTCTTTTTTCTTCCATATTTAACAAGTTAAGCAATCTAACCTCAATCCTATCATCCTTATTATAAAATTCCTGCATAAATTTCAAAATAGGTATTTGTAAATGAATGGGGAAGATTGGATCTTGGCCATAAACTAATTTAAAAGGTGAATTACCTAGGGCTGCTTTAATTCTGGTTCGATCTACCCATAAGGCAAATCTCAGCTAGGTATGCCAGTCCCTAGGGTTACTTCTAACAACTTTTTTATTACTCCCAATAAATTCTTATTTGTGGACTCAGCCACTCCATTCCCTTGAGGGTAATAATTGGAAGAATATTTTAACACAATCTTATGCTCATAGGCCCATGAAATAAATTCAGCAGAAGAAAAAGCAGGGTCATTATCACATACTAGAGCAAATGGAACTCCAAACCTGGTTGTGATGTTCTCTGTCAGAAACTTAATGACCACCTCCATGGTGCTATTCTTGCAAGGCAGGGCCTCCATCCAACGTGTGCAATAATTCATCAGAGTCAAGATGAATTTGTGACCTACAAAAGAATTTGGATTAATCACACCTACAAAATCAAGTGCCCATTGGGCAAATGGCCTTACCTCATAAACCAACTGTAGGGGCATCACAGGATTTCTTTCTCTTGATGCTGAAGTTTGAAATACATGACAAGTCTTGCAATGTTGATGTGCATCCCTAAACACATAAGGCCAATAGTAACCTAACCTTAAAATCTGATGAGCCAAAGCATCAACAGATCCATGTCTCGTCCCATGTCTTCCATGAAATTCACTTATGGCATGTTTTGCTTTTTGCTGATCCAAGCAACACAAGTAGATCCCTTGGAAATTCTTCCTATAGATTGATCCCCCTTTAAGCATATAATGAGTGCTTTTCATCCTCAGTGCTCTTCTTTGAGTAGCATTCATCCCTTCCGGACACTTGTTATTGAGGAAGAAAAATACTAAATCTATATACCAGAGATCTTTTGTGAATGATTGAACAATGTACTATTGGCAAGTTATACTTCTATCCACTTCAGTCATCGCCTTTGACAAACCTTGACCTCTTACAAGCTTCATTGGGTGAATCTCCAAGTCAAACTCTTATAAAATGGCCATCCATTTCCCTCTTCTTTCCCTTAATTCACTTTGCATTAGGAGGGACTTTACAACTGGATCTGGGACTATAGCCATCACTTGACTTCGGATTATGTAGTGTTTGAACTTCTTCACTGCTTGCACCAATGCAAAAGCCTATTTTTCTATTGATGAATATCTTACTTCTTCATTCTTAAATGGAGAGCTCATAAAAGCAATAGGCCTCTCCTCATTCTCTTCTCTTCTCTGTGTCAAGACTGTTGCACATGAATGTTTAGAAGCAAAAGAATAAATGTAAAAGGGTTTTAGATAATCCGGGCTTGTTAAAAAAGGTGCCTCAGATATAGATTGTTTAATCTGCATGAAAGAAGATTTAGCCTCTTCACTCCATTCAATTTTTGCATCCTTCTTCATCATTTCATTAAGTGGTTTGACAATCTCTGCAAACCCTGTTATAAATTTCCTGACAAAATTAATCCTTCCAAAGAAAGATCTCATCTCCTTCTTACTTCCTGGCCTTGTCAACTTCAAAATGGCTTCTACTCGATCAGGATCTATGGAAATTCCCTCCTCTAATATAATGTGACCCAAGATCTTCCCTTCAAAAACTCCAAATACACATTTCTTTGGGTTGAGAGAAACACCATAACAGATACATTTATTTAGTACTTTCTCTAAATCAATAGCATGATCTTCTCTACTTTTAGAGAAGATGTTCAGATCATCAACATAGATGATTATACATTTTCCTATCAGATCTTTAAAAGCTACATCCATCACTCTTTGAAAAGTAGCACCAGCATTGATTAGACCAAATGACATCCTCCTATAGGAAAATGTGCCCCACTTTGTAGTGAAATTAGTCTTCATCCTATCCTCATGACTTACCAATACTTGATTGTATCCTGAATATCCATCCAAGAAAGACATTATTTGAGATCCATTAACTTTTTGCAATACTTCATCAAGAGAAGGTAATGGATAGTTGTCCTTCTCAGAGGCTTTGTTTAAATTTCTGAAATCCACACATAACTTGATTTCCCCATTCTTCTTCCTCACAGGAACTAGATTAGCCACCCAGGTAGAGTGCCTAACTGGAAAAATTATTCTTGTAGCCAAAAGCATATGTACTTCTCTCTGGATCAGAGGCTCGATTAATGCATTGACTAGGCATTGCTTTTGGCGAAACGGCTTGGCTTCTGGCTTAAGAGGAATTGTATGTGTGATGACAGATGTATCAAAAGTTTTCAAATCATCATAGTTCCAAGCAATTGCTTCAATATTCTACTTCAAGGCTTTGATTATCTCATCCTTTATTTCCTAAGGACAAGTCTTCCCTATAAGAACATTCATTTCTACCCCTGAGTGAGCCAAATTAATGGATTCATACTTGCCTCCCTCACTCTTTGTAGGCATTCTCTGATAAGCTCATGGATTTGAATCAAATATCCTTTCCAATGCTATCATCCCTTTTGGGATGTTATTGCTCTTTAAATCCATTATCCCTTATGGATTGTCACTTTCTATATTGTCACTTTTTGGATTCCAGTATCCTTGATCCCTGTTAACGTCATCAATTATTTGTTCTTGAAATACATTAGAACTCTCCAAAAAGGCCAAAATATGTTGATCATCATTAAACACCTAGAAATGTTGAACATTGTCAGGAATTACAGGGACTGAAATCAATTCCACATAAAACCTCTTTAGATTTGAATCTTGCATCAGCTCTAATGTACTTACTACAATGGCAAGAGCATCTACTATTTGATTTGCTTCTCTTGGAATAAGAGTAATCCCAAAGGCATCAAAATATTCTATTAAATTCTAGACCCTATTCCTATAAGCAACCAATCTTTTATTATGGAAAGTGTATTGGTCATGTATCTATTTCACAATTACCTCAGAGTCTCCCATCAATGTAAGACCAGTTACCTTCTTCTTATGAGCAAACATAAGTCCCCTTGCAAGTGCCTCATATTCAGCCACATTGTTAGTGCAACTAAACTGCAATCTATAAGAAGCAAAATAAGTTTTTCCTTTCGGGTTAGTTAGTTCAATTCCTGCTCCACTTCCTGCTTTAGATTTAGAACCATCAAATTTAAGAGTCCATAACTGGTCTTTAGCTGGGAGCTCTTTCTTTTTAGAAACTATAGGGATTTTGTCACTTGTGACATGTGGCGGCTCAGACTTTTGTTGTTTATCAGAATTCGTGTTGAGAAGGAGCTCAGTTAACAATTTTCCTAGTTCCTTAATTTGTTCAACAACTAACTCCTAAGCAATTTCTTGGGCTGAGTTAGGATCTAACTCATCTTCTATTAACTCCTTTGGCATAGTCAAAGCCTCTGAAATAGGGGTATTAAAATGAAACTAAGGTACTTCCACTTCCTCTTTTTGATCCAAAAACCCTAAAACCTAAGTTTGTTCTACTGGTAAAGAAACTTCTTCTAGAGAAAGACTGACCCATGTAAGAATAGTTGCATCCTTAGCTTGGAAAGAGAACTCATTGATGGGAGTCTCAGTTACCTCTTGAAATTCTTGCTTGGGTAGATCTACATGCCTTAGAATATCTATGCATGACTGACATGTCAACTCCGAATGGTTATGATAGTGTATTCTACACCAATTAGGAAGCAATAAATTACTCAAATCAGTTTTTGTTCCTAAAACCAGCCTATCTTGTTGCAATTTCCTTATTAGAACTTGCTGGTTGATGTGAATCATCGAATCAGTGTGGTCTAAGGATAGTGTATCCTTAGAACTAACTATAGAGAAAGTAAAGACTTCCTCTTGCTTGTAAACACCCATCTCAGTCTCAAAGAATGCTACTTCATTTGGAGTATCATACTTTGTAATCATGTGTTTGAGCCTAGATTCACTTTGAATTCTTATCTAAGTGGCAACCCCTTTCCATGGTAACCACATGTGTGAGAAGTCCAAGGAAAGATACCCTCCTATGCTTTTCATTAGCTTTCGACTTAAGAGCATCCCATATGTTTCTGGGATATCAGCAACTTGAATATCTATATAGGTCAGGATCCTTGGGTCTGATCCAACCTGCATATGCATGTTCTTCAATTCACCTACAACATTAACTTTGGTTTTATCCAATTGAATCACCTTTTTATTGGTTGGAATAGGACTCAATCTAACTTTTTACAAATCGAGAAAGGCATGACATTCCTTGATGCTCCAGAATCTAATAAGCAATTGTGTAGATTCTTTCCAAAGATTCTCAAACTTAACAAAAAACGTGGGGTACTAGTCTTACCTTTATACATAGTTGCATTCATCTCCTTTGTGGGATTCACCTTACCTTTCCCTTTCAAGCGATTTGTTTCTTCCAAAGATTTTAATACCACCTCCCTTTGAGCTGGGCACCAGTTCATGATATAAAAGAAAGATAGTGATGTCTTCTGCCTTTGCAATTCTACAACAAAATCAAACTCTGAATCATTCCTAAATTGGTACTTAGGAAAAGAAGGCTAATTACCTCTATTCTGAGCATCAGAAGATCCCTTTGGTTGGGGTGGATTGTTATCTGCATTCTGATTTGGTGGAACCATGTTGTTAGGGGGTGCAGATGTAGTGAATGGCCCTTTATTCTAGTTCCTCAGAAAGTGACCACCCTTAGATTGGAAAGCTTGAGCATCATAGACATCTTCCTCTGGCTCATTATCCCTTTGCATAGGGAATTGATACTTTTCTTCAATGGTTTCATAAGTCATGGCAGTGCTGAATGGCCCATTGCCTTGATTGGAATTTCCTGCTTGAGGATGGGCATCAACCTGTGCAATTTTCACCATCTTCTCCATTTCTGGGCAATTAACCTCAGAATGGGCTGCTGTATCATGCAACCTACACCAATTTTTCATAAAATTCAAATCAACAACATTAGTAGCCTTTGATCTCTCTTCACCTACTTGATAATTATGGGGAACTCCTCCATTGTTAGGTCTAGTGTTCCAATGCCTATTATTGTTGTTGTTATTGATCCTTTGATTGTATCCTCTGTTTTGATTTGAGGAATTCTGACTCTGGAAGTTCCTATTGGTGTTCCGATTTTGGTTTTGATTAGAATAATTGCCCTGATAGTTATAACCTCCCTAATTGTTGTAATTAAGGTTTTGATTATTGGGAGGATTTTGTCTAAACTGTGCCATGTCATTTGACATCTGAGAAGGAGTCTTTTTTAGAGTCTCTACTTCACTTGTAAGTTGAACAGTTTGATCATTCTGCACATTTTGAACTATGGCTAGGGAATGGACATGGGTTGATCCTCCCCCTTGTGGTGGTTGACCTTGAGGTTGATGTGTGGTATCGTGCATGCTATTGCCAAAGAAAGGCACAATTGGTGGAGCTTGTAACTCAGATACAGGTCCATAATGGGAATAAGACATCCCTGGGACAGTGTTGTATAATGGTGGATTAGGCATCTGATAATTCATTGGAGGAAAAGGTACTCCCAACCCTCTAGGTTGCAGATTTATCCGTTGTAATTTGATAGCCAAATGATAAATCTTAGATAGTGAATCAATCTTAGGAGGTAGATAAGTTCTTTGCAAGAATAGGCCAATCAAAGGATCAACATCTCTTAGATATGCCTGTATGGCCATGGCTTCTAGCACTAGGTAAGGCTCTTGTAGCCTACGATACATTCTATGGAACCTAGTGTTGAACAAGGGAAATGGTTCATGATTCTCCTTTCTAATAGTGGCAAATTGGTGATATAATATGGCATGGTCTACATATACCCTGAACTGATTAATAAAAGCATTCTCTAAATCTATACAACCCAGAATGGATCCTTGGGGCAGATTTAGATACCAATTATACGCCATATCTCCTAGACAGTAGGGAAATAGTCTACATACCACATCTTGATGAGCAACTTGAGCTCGTGTGCAAGAATATTTGAATGCTTTTCTATGTTCCTCTGCACTTCATGATTCTTCATGCATGTATTTCGGGCAGAACTTCTCTAGGTTCTTCGGTAAGTCATGGAATCCACCTGGAATATTCCCTAACGGGGAGGGATTACCCACAAAATAAGCCATTTGGTGGGATTGGTTGGGCACGTGGTGGTGATAAAGGCCTATTTGGTGGTGGTGTGGATGGAATTGGTGGAAACCCTGGTGGAGTAAGTGGTGGTGGTAATGTAGGTATTTCTACCCTACGAGCATGAGGTCTGGGTCTAACCGGGGTTTGAAGTTCTTCGAATAGTTCATGATTAGTAGAGGATCTAAGAACCCTCTCGTATCCCTCCGGTGAAAAAGATCTTCCGCGAGCTAGTTTGTCCCTTCAGGCCCTCTTTCTAGCGCCAATTTCTGTTGATGGTTAAAATGACACAAACAACATTAAAACAGAATATTTCTACTATATTTCTCTTGAAAAAGAAAGACAACATTTAGTATCCTAACTCCCAAGGTCCTGGTAGTTGGTTCTCAACTATCTGATGTCACTCAATTGGTTCACGCAACTATAATATTCAAGGGGCCTATGCTGGTAACAAAGGATTCAAGCTATGACTCTCTTTATCGAAATAGTTCTTGTAAATCAATGGGTTTTAAATAAAAGAAAAAGATAGAACAAAGGGGTAAACTAGTAAGTATGAACCGAATTTATCTAGTATATGGACATATACCTTCAACGAAGAATGTTTAGTAACAGATCATAAAAACCATAAGATGATACAGTTTGTCGCATAATCTATACCACTGTATACATTTTAGCTACTTAATTAACTTCACAATTACTCTTCACAAATATTTCAAGGATTTTAGAAACAACACACATTCATTCATCATCAAAATTATAGATCAACAGACTTTTTAATAACTTCAACTCAATGACAATCTAATAAGATGATCCTTAAATTTGATTCCTTCAAATGACTTTCATCATTCAAGAAACTCTTATGTTTAGCACAATCACTGCATATAGATAGATCATAACTTTATCAGCCTTATCAAACAAACAATTTAATTCCAAACACCGTCTTTCGAGTAAACCTATAATTCTATTAACTGTAAAAGATTTAAGTAGAATGTATCTCTACAAAAACTCTACAAAATTCTATCTCTTAGCATTAGGCTAGTTCTCAATTAGTGAACCTTTACAATATGATACCCATTAGGTATTTATAAATATACAAAAGAAGTTTGAACTTCACTTCTATTTTAGGCTTTCCACCTTTTTAGGAACAATCAACTTTCTTGGAAACTCAAATCAACTATGATCTTGAGTCCTTACATTATACATTCAGTTTGATCTAGAAATAGAAGATAGAAATAGAAGAAAATAAGTCATGCACCCTCAAGACTGTCAATGCTACATGCATGCAACATGCAAGGAAGAAGAACATCATGCATGCAATATTTTTATGCATGTGAAGCCGGATCCACCATGAACTCATCATAACTAGTGAAGACTTGTTGTAGCATATCCATATCTGACCCGTCAATCCAGTCATCTTCAAATTTGATCCGATCCAACTCAACTGCAACAAACTCTTTCATACTTTTAACCTTGATCAATTCTCTCCCTGCAGCTTTTATTTCTTCTTTGACTTCTACAAGCCGATCTATCACCAAGTCTCCTCCATCATCTTTCTCCTGCATGAGTCCTTGGAATCTTTCATTCCATTGCTCTCTAACCTAACTCAAAGGCATGCCATCTTTTGTCATTACATTCACATCTACAATTATAGCCATGACTGCTTCCAACTCTTCCAACTGCTCAGTTAAATTATTAACTGCTTCCTGAATCTCATCCTTATGCTTGCTCAAAAAGCTAGTCCTAAACTTAAGTATGCGAGAAGTCTTTTCTACAAAATCTCTGTTATCATCTTCAAGTATAGATTCTT
The DNA here is from genome assembly GCA_007115665.2 of Sequoiadendron giganteum. Taxonomy (NCBI): domain Eukaryota; kingdom Viridiplantae; phylum Streptophyta; class Pinopsida; order Cupressales; family Cupressaceae; genus Sequoiadendron; species Sequoiadendron giganteum. The sequence continues at coordinate 792,041,268 of CM021101.1, read as the reverse complement.
CTAGAGGAGTAGTTAGAGGCAATGTATTTATCTTTTCTAACTTTTCACTATACTCCTTATACTCTTCTTCTAGTTTTTCGGATGCCTCAATGTATTGATGCATCTCTTTTATTAATCCTTCTACCTCTTTGTAGGCTTCAAATCCTTTTGCTAAAACCTGACCTACCTCTCTGTTCACTTTGTCTATCCATTTTTCAACCATCTTCGCCTTACCTCTAACTTGCACCAAATCATCTACCTCCTTTTTGCTCAACAAAACAGGATTCTCAATGGTTACAATTTGTTGTGACCTTGGAGAGGAGACACTCTTCAAGAATGAACATAGCTGATCTAATTGAGGTTTTAGTTCATCCTTCTTTTGTTTGTCCTTCATCATTCTTGATTTAGTTGTTGAGCCCACCACAACAATCAACTTCATTTGTTGATTCCTAGTGGGTCTTCCCGAATTAACCGTACTCAATTGATAGTCTTTTAGCTGCATATCCCCTACCTCCTTTTCTGTCATAGGCATGGCACATTCAACAACTATCTCTCCTTTATCTGTGAGTCTAGTAGAATGTAAGATTCTAGCCTTCTTCTTAGGCCTTTCCTATTAAATTCCCTTTATCATGTCCTCCCAATTAAGAGGTTGAGGAGGTGTTCTAGCTCTCTTCTGCAAGTCTAACTTCAACTATACATGAGCACTGGGAGCAGTCATCATCACGGAAGAGGAAGCAACAACTGTAGAGGGTGGCTGAATATTTACCTAAGGTTGAGAATCAACCTTTGCTTTCTCTTGTTGTTCCTGCAGCACATGCATCTGCACCAACTTCTTAGCCTCTTCTCTATCTCATTGTTCTTGCATTTTCTTATCTTCTTCTCCTTTCCTCATTCTCTCTTCTTCCAATTGATCCTTCTCCATTTTTTCCTTCTCTAACCTTTCTTTCTCTAAGGCTTTGAGCTTCTCTACCTTTTCCCTTTCCTCTTGAGCTTGTTGTTTCTTTATTAGCTCTCCAGCATCTCTTTCCTTTAGAGCTTTATCTTCTTCTTTCTGTTGAGCTTCCTATGCAAGTTTCAGTTTAGCAACCAGGATTTCCTTTTCCCTTCGATTTCTTGCTTTCTCTTCCTCAAGATCATGGATCTTCTGTATCAATTCTAACTTGTCATTTTCTGCTTTGACCTTGATGTCATGCTCTCGTTGCCTCATTTGCTTCTCCATTTCATCAGCTTGTAACTTTGCCTCCATTTCGTTTTGCTTCTCCGCAGCAGCCATTACATCCGACTCTCTTGTAGCATCTTCAAATAGTTTCCATTGCTCTTCGTGCACCAGAATCTGCTCAATAGTCCCCTCTAAAGGCATGTTTTCTTGCAGGTCCTTCTCTGAAAGAGTTTCATCCGAGTCTGTCTCAATTTCTACCAATTCTTCCTCCACTTCTTTTCCTTTATCAGCTTTAGCCATGGCATAAAGTACTCCTTCTTGAACCTCTTTACTTTTCTTTCTTGTGAGTGGGGCTTGTGTGGATGACTCACCCAATGCGGGCATAAAAACAATAGATTCTATTGGAACATCTCCCTCTGGTGCCTCTTCTTCTTCATCAACCACCTCAAGTTCTATTTCTTCAACATTGGGAGGAGAGAATTCTAATGGCTCCTTGGGAGGTGTCTTTCATTTAATCCTCTTGTATCCTTTACCCTTCTTAAGGACTGGTCCTTGAGGAGCTTGAGCTTTCATCATCAACGATTGTACACTTCTATACAAAACTGTTCTTCCAATTTTCTTAATATCAATTGTTTCTTCCTCATTCCAGTCTATTGGATCTAAGCTTTTGGTGCCAATGTTCAAGGCTTCATATGAGGGATCCAATACAATTCCATCATCCACTAATGCGTCAAGAATATTTTCTTTAACACCCAACTCTACCATAAGTGCAACCGATAATCTTTCATAGTTCTTTTTCCTCAAGTCATACTCATCTTGCCAATCACACCAAAAGTCTTCTAACAGATTAAAGTGTTTAGTAAACACTGAAGGTATTAAAGCATGCATTTTCTTCCTTGGATCAAAATACTTATGAGCTGTATACAATCCCAATTTCAATTGTATCAACTCATTACAAACTACCTTTGCTCCCTTCAAGTGTGGACAACCATATTCCCCCAACTTCATGCGAAATTTATGACATCCAGTCTTGTGCTTAATCCCTAACCGAGCATTAACTCCAATGGCTTGATACACAAACTCCATAAGCACTATTTTGTTACTGCAGCATCTTGGCAGTAAATGCGGATGGCCTTTAAAACCAAATAACCTAAAGTATGTAAATCTGGGGTATTGGATTTACCAACTTTCCCATTCAGCAATAAAAGCTATAGCTTCCGGACTTAACCTGTATCCTGCATCTCCACTCAACTGGTCGATAACCACATATAGAAATGCATCATTGACTGTTCTAAAGTGAGTCTAAGCAACCTGAAGAGATAATTGATCGTAGTGCTCCCATAACTTCTTTTTCCCATCCAAGACTCCCATTATACCTACTTTGTTTAACCCTTGGAAAATACCCAACCTTGCTGCTGCATATACAATGTAAGATGTCATGAAGAAACACTTAATCTATCTAACCCTTGTGAGCTGATCATGTACGACATCAGAAACAATCATTGACCAATCAAATTGGTAATCACCCTAAAAGATTATTTGAATGAAATGAAACATCCATTCCTTGAAGTGGAAGGTATCCCTCTTCCCAAACACTCTAGACAACATTAATATCAAGTCAGATACCTCCTTCTTGAAATCTGCCCTCTTTGGCTGGTCTGCAAGCTTGCTTAAAGATTTCTTCTCTGTGCCTAACCATTTTTTGTTTAAGTGAGACTTATTGGAGTCTTTATGCTTGCTATATTTCTCCAATGACTCTGTTTTAGTTAGCTGCACCAAGTTCTTGGGATCAGGAACATTAAATATACTTTGGAACATTTGTGGAGTAAGATCTATAATCACATTATTTTGTGAATCCATGCATAGTCTTGTAGCAGGATTATAAGTACTAGCCACTATCAATATCAACTCTGGACACTGAACTGATAAAGGAAACACAGTGATATGTGCAAGAATAGAGTCAAAAATCCTTTGTGTTCTCCCTGTCAGGTTTCCTCGCTTTACAAAGGTCTCTTCATGTAATTCTTTAAAGTTGTACTGGGCCAGATTGGTATCCATGATATCTGACCAGTCTGATTCCACCTTGCTTACTTTCACCATCGAATTCCTATGATCATACCTCAATGTATAATGCAGTTGTTCTGGTTCCACCTTCTTTATTTTTGGTGTTGTCTTTGATGTTCCAGCCAGTTGATTCCTTCAAGTAGCCTCTCCTGACGTTCCTGATATCTTTCAATTCTCTTGCAAGCAAACCTCTAATGAGATCTTTAGATATCATCATAAAACATGTTTTTAATACATACATGTTGCATATACATCGGATAATCCCTGTTTACAAAAACTTCTGGACTTGTTGCAAAAGCCGATAAAGACACTTCACCTACTAACAAATGGGCTCGGAGTTGGAGCTAGGGAGATTATCGGAACCGGGATCAGAATGAAAAAGATTTGTTTTCTTTCAATTTTCAAATTTTCATATCTGGATTCAACTCTGCTTCCGCCTCCGATTTGGTCATTGTTACGTTGCAAAAAGACTTTCCCATTATACGCGGAGCCGAAAACAGGATGAGAATGGAATCGATAACCTTCACAAAAAAATTTCTTAAGTTTAAGATTAGTTTCAATCCCGCCCCTGCCTATGTTATCATATACTTCAAGAAAACCTTTTAAAACTCGGAATCGAAAACGGAATAAAAAAATGGAACTGATAACTTTGAAAAGCAAAACTCTTATATCCATAATCAATTCCAATCCCGCCTCTGCCTATGTTAATCATGACATCACCAAATATTTTATTCATCTTCAACACAACTTCACAATTAAAACTTAGGTCGTTTTAAAATGGAAAAGGAGCTTTAAAACTCTACCCTCATATGATCGTGGGGAACAATTGCATTTTAGGGCCATTATTTAAATCTTATTTAACTATGATCATCAAGCAATACAAAACCCTAATCTAAACAAACCCGATAAAACTAGGGCACAGGTTTAAACCCTGCCATTTTACCAGACCAAAACAAATGATGAAACCCTAATTTAAACAATAAATCTAATCTATCCTAACTCATTGTAAATCGTTAATCCACCTCACTATAAAAACACCCTTAATCTAATCTAATCTATTGCGAACCTAAAACCAAACACGATGCAATCACGATTAAGACGTGAAAGCGACAATGCCTAAAAATAGAAAGAAACGACACGATAAAACAAGAAAACAAAGATTTAAAGTAAAACAAACAAGACAAAACAAGAACCTTCTCATTCAATCACATCGATGATCATAGATTTGCTTTAAAACACAATGATTGAACACGTGAGTAGATATAAAGCGAAACACAATGAACACAACTGCAAATAAACAATGAACAACAAAGATAAAAGACCTACCTCAAACGCAAACAAACCCAAGCTAACTTTCTAAATTGATTCACACACAATATCCTTTCTCTATCTCAATCAATTTGCTCAAATGAGCTCTACTATTGCTCTTCGCGCTCTTAGACTTGTAATAATAACAATAATTATCGACATTAACCCTTAATAAAGGTAAATATGTGAATTTCTACCTACACCGGCAACCACCATTAATGCATTAAAACGCAGTAAAGGTGGAGTCAGAACTATAAGAGAATGAAAACTAGTCTACAGTGCAACTTTAGTCAAAAATTCAATGACAAAATTGGCGGGGGCAGAACTAAAATGGAAACGGAATCTCAAATTCATAAAATTCCCAAACTCAATTCCCATTCCGGTTCCGGTTCCACCAACTAAAAACAAAACAAAAGTAAAAACAAAAAGTAAACCAAAAAGATCGACTTAGTAAGACAAACAAAAATTCAAGACTAAAACCAAAAGTCAAAATAATAGAGGCGGGGACGAAGTTGATTACGATTTTGCAATTTTTAGTAAGGACTAAGTTAACACCCATTCCAACTCTGATTCCACTGAAGAAAAAAAACAAAGACAAAAGAAAAGACTATCGGGATGGAACAAAAAACAAGCCTCAAAGAACTTTCAGAACTTGATTCAGTTCCGGTTCTAACTCCGACAGACTCAAAAAAAACAAAATGAAAGATAAAGGAAAACAAGGGGGACGCATTTTGACCAAGGCAAAAGATGGGGCGGTTATGCAAGGCATAATAGGAAGGATAGATGGAATGTAATGTATAAGTCAGTGAGCAGAAAAGGCTGTGAGGATCCTGGTGGATGGAGAGTGCTTTATTTATGCTTGGTGCTCATTTGTCAGGTTTTCACCAAGGTACTTGTCCAAAGCACCACCAGAGTGGTTTTCACTAGAGGACGCTTTTTTTCTTTACTATTTTCAATCCTTTTTCTGATTTTTTTTTGGATTTTTGTATTTTTGTATTTTTTTGTTGTCACCAAGACACCTGTTTACTAGGTTTTCATCAAGGTGACCATTTTTTCAAGAATTTTTCTAATTTTTTTTTGTATTTTTTGGTTTTATACCTTGCAAGTTTTCTAGGTGTAGACATCGAAAATTGGTCTAGGCCTATGAGTACCACTTTCCACATAATTTTCTATTATCCATGGTCATGATTAAATAATGTTTATTATTTAATTACCATTCTAACACATGTTTCCTCTATTAATTAAATACCCCTTTTAATTAATTGACTAATTCATTAATTCAACTTGATTAATTAAATGAATCATAATTGTTTAAATATGTCGCTAACTAATTACTTCTTCCTTCTTAATTAAATAATTTATTATTTAATTATCCCTTGGTCATATTTCAACTATAATTAAATATTTATTATTTAATTATTCATTTAACCCCATTTATCTATAATTAAATATTTATTATTTAATTATTCAAATTATCGTTTTCAACAGTCAAATTAATTAAATTGTCTTTGTTTATTTAATTAAATCTTTCATTTTCGAATGTTGAAGTAAATTAACATTTAATTCATTTATTAATTCTTTATGTCACATTCTTCTATCAATCTGTTAACTAATCATTCACTCACCTTCTGACTTGAGATCTATTTTTAGTTCTCTAGTTATCTCTGGATTTAACATTTGATTATCTCTGCGAGAGGACTCTCTGTCACAACTAGTCAGTTAACTAGTTTTAACTCATGTGCATGAATGCGTTTATTAATTAAATATCTTTATTTAATTATTTAATTTATGTATGCATTTGAATTCGTCATCTTCGAGTTCTAACTTTGTCTTTGACATTCAAAGTCTATTTCTTTTATTTCCGAAGACTCTTAACTAAAGATTGAGATCTGGAACTCTTGTTCTTTCTATTTTCGAATAGTCTTGACACAAGATTAAGTTATCGTTCTAACTTAATCTTTATTGTGCAGTCTTTTCTAACTCGTGTTCTAACTGACATAGAACTCACATCGCATGGCATTCATTAATCTCATATGTCGATCTCTCTTTTGAATCTGAGTCGATCATTTGAAAACCCAGAATCTATAAAATGGCCTGTCATTATCATTATTCCTCCTCCCGAAATCATACACTTTTGAGAAGAAAATTATCTTGAATATTTTTCCTAGACATTCAACAAGGTTATGCTTGCATCAATACTGAAAATCTAAGGGCAAGAATACTGGAATAGAAAAATGGAGAAGAGTAATCGAGATAATTCAAAGGAGTGAACACATATTCGGTGAGAGCTTTCCGATTGATTTTTTTAGTTTAATTATGTTTACTTATTCCTTCTTTGTTGTTTGATTTATATTAGGATTAACATTGTTTATTCTAGTTGCAGATTCATATCCAGATTTTATTCTATGTTACATCTGGTGAACCCGATGTGAACACACTTCTAATTTGCACATATTTTCATCTTTTCATCCTTCTATTTTTTTAATTTTTGTAGGTTATCATATGACACGTTGCATCTGATTAACAAAATGACACATTCATATACATGAGCTGCATCTGCCATATTCTACGATGCATCTACCATCTTGCACCACATCCGCCTGTCAACAATTTGCGAACCACATCCGCTTGTCAAAATCGAGCTGCATCTGTGGTTCGAAATGCCACATTTTCCTGATAATCAATTTACACCTTTTAGTCATTTCCGTACATTCGTATTTTCATTTTCGTTGTTTAGGTTACTTTGATTTTCGCTAATGTTTGGTTAAAGTTGTGTTAAGGTGGATTAAGTTAGTGTTTGTAGGACGAAGCATAGAAGACCATAACAACACAAACCATTGTTTTCTGCAAGACGAAAGTTGAAGACACCAAAAAAATACTACTAATCATTTTTGCATGTAGGACCTAATGAATTTGTGGATTTTGTTTCATAAGCTTTATGTTTGATAGTTAGATAATTATCCTTTGGATTAAAAAGAATCATTGTTTTACTTGTTTGGTTTGAAAGCATGCATTTGTCACCCTTTACGATTTGGTTTATCAGAGTATCCTCTCCCCTTGCGCAGTCATGCGATCCTGGGTGTAAGAGAAAGGGTTACCGACTCTAGAATTTGGGCCTATTTTGATGGGAAAAAGTACTCACCCCAAGATGACTCAGACAAGTAACACGCTAAAGCCAAGTGACTTCCACCCAGTATATAAAAATGGATTATTGGGGAAAGCCCAAGAATCACACTCACTATTCTGATGAGAAGGGCATAAATGGTCTCTCGCCGAAGTTGAATAGTGCCCCATGAACAGAATGCCCTTATTAAATACCATGTAATTTTCCAAAATCCTACCTAGTTGCTAGTGTAGCAAGGTTGGCCCTGTGAAGCTGTCTTACATTCTTACAATTTATGTGTGGAAATGAGATGTATGCCATGGGAGTTTCATGGGTATAGTAGCTTGGCTGCCCCGTATAAGTGAGTGTCATGGAGGGGAGCCAGTGGGGTCAAGATACTAGTTGTCCAGCTAGAGAAATCCAAGTAAGAACTCAACAAGTATTTCCCAAAAAGCCTGGGTTGTAAATGTTTTCAAGTCTTAATAGTTCTATCATCACAAACTGAAAAGACATTGATTTATGTGCTTGTGTTTGTTGTATTCATCAAAAATCTTGATCAACAAATGGATTCAATCAAAACAACTTTTGGAAAACTTCAACTGTCAAAAAGTTAGTCGCAACTATCAGTTTTAACACTACATCTGTCTTAGCGAGTCACATTTGTTAGGGGAAACACCGCATGTGTCTATAAAAAAAAAAAGTCCATTTTAACAGTTTGGATATTACGAGCCACAACTGTCAAATTTTGAGTTGCATGTGTACATGCAAGCCGCATCTATCAATTTTCAAACCGCAAGTGTCTGTCAAAAAATTTAGGTTTACAGAGTCCATATTTAAAACTGCATGCGTATTTCAAAACCGCATTTGTCATAACAAAAATTGCATCTGCCAGAAAACTGCATGCGTATTGCAAAACCGCATCTATCAAAAGTCCAAACTATCTCAAAATCTGAAACGAGGTTTTAGAAAAATCACTACATGCGCATGCTAAACCACATCTATCAAAAATAGAACCGCAACTATTAGGTGAACCGCATTTGATTGTCAACAAAAAAAAAACATCGAAAATTGCAAACTAAGTCTGAAACATCACTGCCATTTTTGCTTTTGTTTCTAAAGATCAACATTGGACAGAAACTGGATTTTATTTTTCTCAAAACCATGCATCATTAGGTGTCATATACGTCTTAGTCACAGTCAACATCCTAGTCATAGTCATCCTAAGTTGCATGCATATAGATACTTACTAGAAAATCACATATCACAGAATAGATAACTTTCCTCATAATTGGATACGTTCATGTCTTGATTTGTCACAATCGTTGAACCTAGTCACTTTAGTCCTATTTAGTGAATCTTTTTAGCTCAACAGTCTAGTTTGGAAAATTCACCTTGTCCATTGTCCTTGTCCTACAATCAGGTTCTTTGGTCAAACATAAATCATTGCATGCATTTATTCCATAGGTGGTAGGTTATACCCATTTTAGAATCATTTACCATCATAGTCTACTCAAGATTTTGCATATTGTTCGTTCTACCATATGTATACATCTAAAATTGGTCTGGAGCATCTGATTGATTAAATACGAATTATTTAATTAATTATCTTAATTTCCTCTACTATTGAATAAATAGAAATATTTATTTATATAGTTCACATTTAAATTCATCTTAATTAAACAATCAAAATTAAATACTTTTGTTCGATTTAATTATCAAATCCTTATTTTATTCTATCACATGAATCTTAAAATAATTAAATAAAGATCAAAACGCTTTATTGATTAATTGTCATATTCTTCTGTTTAATTTAATAAACAAATTCTATAGTTCGTTTTATTAAATTATTTATCCCTCTTTTGCTAATTTAAATAAATCAAAATATTTGAATTAAAGCATAAAGAATATTCCATCTATATTCTCTCAAAATGAATTAGATATCCTATGTCTAATCTATGTCTAAAATTTGTCACAATTAATGCTTTGAAACTTCACGGGAAGTTTTGGAGACAAATTGGAGACAAATTCCAAAATCTTCTCTCAATCCTCCTCCATCAATCTTTCCTCTTCTCTTGCCTGGTGTTTTCATGGGTAGAGACAATCACCATTTTTCTCTTAATCTCCTCCATCTTTCACCATTCAATCCTCCAGATTGAATCCAAGCCTCTCAATGCCTTCCCTGTGCAATTCTACAGCCAGGAAATCTATAAATACAACCTCATTGAACCAAGAAAAAGATCCAGATAATCTAACTTATGCACTCTTACTTTGCAGGAATTCAAGTACATCAAGTATCAAGCATCAAGCATCAAGCATCAACATTCAAGCAATCAAGCTTTCACAATCATGGCTGCCTCCTATAGTTGCATTTATCTGTTTCATGTCTATTCATGCTTAGTTTAATTCATTTATCATCTAGTATTCTCACATTTAGCTCCATATCATTGCATTAACATCCATCTCATTCTTTGAATTGTCATTTTAACAATCATAGTGTCCTCGCGATCTAAGAGCAATAGTGGATTAATAAATCTTTGAGGATAGAGAACAATATGACGCTTTCAATTGATTATTGCTTTGATTTGATTCATTCAGCTTTGTCTTTGATATAATGTCATATTAAGAAGTGTTTTAACCTTGTTTGCATATTCACACTTACAATTTGGCACCCACCATGGGGCATTAACCCTAATTTTATCAATTTTTTTGGAAAGTGTTACGCAGGTTCATGATGTGTTTTCTTTTAGCACTTTCGTGGCAAACTATAGCACTTTCATGCTCTATTTTGGTGCTTTTGTGTTACTACAACACTTCTGTTAACAGTATCAGCATTTTCAACTTTAGCGCTTCCGTCAACTGTTTCAGCGCATCGGTTATTTAGCACTTCCATGGTAAAATTTAGCACTTCGGTGTCCTGTTTCGGTGCTTCCATGTTTTAGCGCATCAGGTAAGAGTTATAGTGCTTCGGTGGACTATTCCAACACTTTTGTAATTTTAGTCTGGATCCGACGCGGCCATGGCCAGATTTTAATTTTTTCACAGTTGGACTAAAAATTATCAATCCTAGGATAGTCACTTTTGGTTTTCTAAAATATATCAATCCTAGGGTAGCCACTTTTTGTTTTCTTAAAAGAAAATTTATCAATCCTAGGATAGTCACCACATTTTATTTTTTTTTTTAGTACAAGTTATAAAGAACAACATGATTTCTATGAAGCAACACCTTCACATAGATTAGAAAATTTCTTTTTGGGCTCAAAATAGAAAAAATTATATGTTGTGCTTGTGGTGATTAGGCTTATGCTCTCCCCTCAACTGGGTGACCAAAGTGCTAGATTCACTTTTACTTCATGCTATTTACACTTTTTTTAAAATCCTTTAGAAGGCCTGTCGTAGTGGGAAAAATTACTCACCCTACGGGAACGACCTAAGTGGGAACAACCAAAGTCAGGTTTTCCAACCCACTATAAAAAAAATGCAAGTTGTTGATGAAAGTCCAACTTGATGGTAGTGAGCAAGATAACCATCCCCAAAAATCTTTGTTCTAAGGATTGGGAGGTCTCCTGAGGGAGTTTATCAATTGCCACACTGAATGGAAGCCCTTTCTAAGATCCATAGAGTAGTATCTCACCAAGTCAGTATCCATACATTGTTATACTCATGGTGCAAGGGGAGAGAAGACATTTCCTCCAAGACACTCATATAATTACCAAGGACTATTTTCTCATGGGATTCGGTATCCACTTCCATCACTTTGAGTATGCGCCTGGCAATGACCAAAACACAGGCACCCTCTAGGGGATGACACGGCTATGTGCGTAAATGTAATTCAAGATGTAGGCTGTGAGTATAATGATGACCTACTTGCCCTTAAGTGTGATTCTATTTGATTTGTGTATAATTTTCAAAACAACCCATCAAAATCAATAAAGACCATTTGTGGTTTTTGAACATACACGATCTATTCAGTTTAAAACACTTATTCAAAATTGCTTGCTGTGTTTTCATAAATTCATTAAAATCATATTTAAGATCATCCTGAAAACAACAAAGTCAAGCTAGATCAAAAAACCCCATGCTTCGAAAGTGGAAGTCCACCACATTTGTCAAGAGAAAAATCAAAATCTCAAAACCCAAGGAACCTCTCAGTTATCAAAATAAATTGAGAAGACAACGTTTTCTATATCAAAATCAAAAACTCTTGTTACAACATAGAAAATTCATCCACATATATCAGAATTTTGCTAGGGGTCACACTTTGGATTACTCAGTAGAACCCCTCTATTCATGAGCCTTCTTCCAAAGAAGAGCTCTCACTCAGTATCACAACCGTAGTCAGCACATTCATCTTTCTTATCTTCCACAATCCATGATATAGTATGCCACAAGGCCAGATCATATTTTACAATAGAGAGTCATAAAAGTCCTATTTTTAGCATTCTGGAATCCTGTTTTAGCACTTTTGGTCACTGTTTTAGTGCTTCTGTGAAATAGCACTTTCAGGCACTATTTCAGCACTTATAGTCTATATTTTAGCACTTCTTTCAAATAGCACTTTCATCATATTTTCCAACGCTTTCGAGCACTGTTTCAACGCTTTTGTCAAAATAGCGCTTCCATCAATTTCTACAACGCTTTCATGCACTATTCTAGCGCTTCTATCAAAGTAGCACTTTTGTCACCTATTTCAACGCTTCAGAACCCTGTTCTACCACTTATGTCAAAGTAGCACTTTTGTCACCTATTTCAATGCTTCAGAACCCTGTTCTAGCGCTTCTATGAAATAGTGCTACTGTCCTCTATTTTAGTGCTTTCAAAATAGAGAGTTCAAAAGTTTTACTAGTCAGTCAGTCTATCTTTGATCCACTGTTTTCACCAGAACAAAAATTTTCTTTTCATCAAAATCACTGTCTAGGAACCAAAGTCAGAAAGGTTTATACAAATTTCCCATCTTATCAACTGTAACAAGATCTTGCAAATCACAAGTGTCAAAATCAAATACACAATCGATTACTACACTGAAATTTCATCATCAGGATACTATCATCCTTTATCATGAAACCAAGTATAGTAATCAAATTTTTAACATAGTCTCATCAATAAGATCAGTCATCTTATTCGAATTTATTAAAATTTCAATTGACACTATCCCACATATAAGATCATCATTTCAGAAGAAAGAGTAAAAATTTGTATGCCAATCTTCACTAGGTACCAAAAACAGAGACTCTTAGAACAAGAACTTAAAAAATCACAAGAAATGGCAGAAGAAAATCCTTGGAACAATCTGAACCAAAATGATAAAAATGAAATAACTCTTGAGGATATCCAAACAGCTCAACAAGATCCCAAGTTCCATAAATTTATGGAGAAAATCTTAGAACAAGATATGGAGAAATATCTTGTGATGTTGGCTGAATCAAGTGCCAAACTTCCTAAGGATTTTGATGTAAACCGTTTGAAGGAAGCACCTGGAACAAATTAGATTGAGATACTACAACCTACACAAACAATAGACCCAGTTACCGCTTTGACATCTCAAATGCAACTATTACAACAATAGATATAGGATATGACTAAAGGGAGTACCAAAAGATATATGATACAGGACATTTGTCCTTATCCCTTTGACACAATGGTCGGTCTAATACCTTTCCCTAGACATTGCGCTTCTAGTCACTATTTCAACACTTTCAACTTTAGCACATCCGGTCACTGTTTTAGTGCTTACGGTAACTATTTTAGCTTATCGGGTGTTTTAGTGCTTCCATGGCAAATTTCGGCACTTCGGTACCCTGTTTCGGTGCTTTCGGGTTTTAGCGCATCAGGTAACTATTTTAGCACTTCGGTGCAAAATTTCAGCGCTTTTGTAAAATTAGTCTAGATCTGATGCATCCATGACCAGATTTTAATTTTTTTCATAGTTGGACTAAAACATATCAATCTAGGATAGTCACTTCAAAGTTTTCTAAAATTGATCAATCTAGGATAGTCACTTCAAAGTTTCTAAAATTGATCAATCCTAGGATAGTCACTTTCTTGTTTTTATTAAAGAAAATTTATCAATCCTAGGATAGTCACCGCATTTTTGCAGTACAAGTTAAAAAGAACAACATTTTTTCTGTGGAGCAACACCTTCACATAGATTAGAAAATTTCTTTTTGGGGCTTTAAAACAAAAAAACTTATATGCTATGCTTGTGGTGATTAGGCTTATGCTCTCCCCTTAACTGGGTGACCAAAGTGCCAGATTCACTTTTACTTCATGTCATTTATGCTTTATTAAATCCTTTAGCAGGCCTGTCGTAGTGGGAAAAAGTACTCACCCTACGGGAACGACCTAAGTGGGAACAACCAAAGCTAGGTTTTCCAACCCACTATAATAAAAATGCAAGTTGTGGATGAAATTCCAACTTGACAGTAGTGAGAAAGATAACCATCCCCAATATATTTGTTCTAAAGATTGGGAGGTCTCCTGAGGGAGTTTATCTATTTGCCGCACCGAATAGAACCCTATCTACGAACTATAGAGTAGTTTCTCATCGAGTCAGTATCCATACATTGTCATACTCACAATGCAAGGGGAGGGAAGAATCTACCCCCAAGACACTCACCATATAATTACCAAGGACCGCTTGGTCAAGGGATCCGGTATCCACTTCCGTCACTTTGAGTACGCGCCTGGCAATGACAAAAACATAGGCGCCCTCTAGGGGGTGACACTACTATGTGAGTCAACGTAATTCAAGATGTGGGTTGTGAGTTTAATGATGACCTACTTGTCCTTAAGTGTGAGTCTGTTTGATTTATGTACAATTGTCAAAACAAACCGTCAAAATCAATAAAGATCATTCGTGATTTTTTAACATACACAATCTTTTTAGTTTTAAGTCACTTATTCAAAATTGCTTGCCATGTTTTCACAAATTCATTTAAATTAGATTAAAGATCATCCTGAAAATGTCAAGTCAAAACAAATAAAAAAATCCATGCTGCAAAAGTGGAAGTCCACCATGTTTCTCAAGAGAAAAATCAAAGTCATAAAACCCAAGAAACCTCTCAGTTATAGAAATAAATTGAGAAAACAACATTTTCTATATCAAAATCAGAAACTCTTTTTATAACATAGAACATTCATCCACAAATATCATGATTTTGCTAGGGGTCACACATTAGATTATGCAGTAGAGCCACTCTACTCACGAGCCTTCTTCTAGAGGAGAGCTCTCACACAATTCTGCAACCATAGTCAACAGATTCATCCTTATTATCTTCCATAATCTCTGATATAGTATGCCACAAGACCAGATCAAATTTTTGTAGTAGAAAGTCTTAAAAAGTCTTGTTTTTAGCATTCTGGAAAACCTGTTTCAGCACTTCGGGTCACTATTCTAGCACTTTCGTGAAACAACACTTTTGGGCACTGTTTTAATGCTTACAGTCATTATTCTAGTGCTTCTGTCACTTTTTACAACACTTCTGGGCTCTATTTCGCTACTTCTATGAAGTAGCGCTTCCGTCATTTTCTCTAGTGCTTTTGAGCACTGTTTCAGCACTTCTGTCAAAATAGCACTTCAGTCACCTATTTCAGCGCTTCTGGACTCTTTTCCAGTGCTTTGGGGAAATAGCGCTTCTGGCCTCTATTTTAGCGCTTTCAAAACAGAGAGTTCAAAATTTTTACCAATCCATCAGTCTGTCATTTTATCCACATTTTTCATAAGAATCAAATTTCTTCTTATGAGAATCACTATCTAGGAACCAAAGTCAGAAAGGTTTATACAAATTTCCAAACTTATCAACTGAAACAAGATCTTGCAAATCACAAGTATCAAAATCAAATACACAATCAATTACTACACTAAAGTTTCATTATCAGGATACTATCATCCTTCATCACGAAACCAAGTATAGTAATTAACTTTTTAAATATTGTCTCATTAATAAGATCAGTCATCTTATTCGACTTTATTTAAAAAAGTTCAATTGACACTATCCCGCACATAAGATCAACATTTCAGAAGAAAGGGCAAAAATTTGTATGCCAATCTTCACTAGGTATCAAAAACAGAGACTCTTAGAGCAAGAAATTTTAAAAACACAAGAAATGGCAGAAGAAAATCCTTGGAACAACCTGAACCAAAACGATAAAAATGAAATAACTCCAGAGGACATCCAAGTAGCTCAACAAGATCCCAAGTTCCATATATTTATGGAAAATATTCTGGAACAAGATATGGAGAAATATCTTTTAATGTTAGCTGAATCGGGGGAAAAACTTCCAAAAGATTTTGATGTAAACTATTTGAAGAAAACTCCTAAAATGAATGAGACTGAGATACCACAACCTATGCAAACAATAGATCCGGTTGCTACTTTAACATCATAGATGCAAATGTTACAGCAACAAATACAAGATATGATGAAAGGGACTACCAAGAGGTATGTGATACATGACATTTGTCCTTATCCTTTTGACGTAATGGTCGAATTGATACCTTTTCCTAGACATTGTGAGATCCCAAAATACGATAAGTATAATGGAAGAATGGATCCAATAGATCATATTAGAGAATTTAAAACAATGAGTCTTGAGTTTTCCCAAGAGGAAACTTATTTAATGAGATTATTCCCAAGGAGTCTAGGAGGATCATGCATGGAATGGTTCTCGAAGTTAAAACCAGGTATCAGAACTTTTGACGAACTCATCAACAGATTTATCTCTCAATACTCATTCAATATCCAACATGATGTTATGATCAAAGATCTTTACAATATAAAACAAAACAAAGGAGAAACGTTCTTGTCTTTTCTCCAAAGATGGCGAAACTTGTTCACTAGATATCCTAGATCCATTCCTGAAGAGGAAAAGATGGAGTTGTTCATTGAAAACTTGACAGAAGAGATGAGTTATAGACTGGAACTACAATATCCTCCAACATTTGAAAAATTCATAGAAAATGTTCTTAAAATCGAAGAAGCATTAGTCAAGGGAGGAGTTATCAAACATTTCAATGATAAAACAAATAATACAAGTAACTCCTCCCATCAGTACTCAAGCGGTGAGAAGCCAAAATTTTGGTAAAAGAATCAAAACGCAAATGAAATGATGAATGATCCCCAAAACGTCAAACCGGTTTTCAACTTGACTGCATCCACATCAAAGAATCAAAACAATGAACAAAATTTCAAGTCAAATACCATACAAAACAATGAAATCATAAAACCATAGTCGTATTAAAAACCATCAAATCGACGAATGTTCACACCTTTGGGTCAAACAATGGAATCAACAATGAAAGAATTAGTTACCAGAGGCCTTCTCACTACATAGGAAGCTAGGTTCTGGGATCCAAAAGTCAAACCATCATGGTGGAATGACACTGATTACTACAACTTTCATAATAACAAGGGTCAAAAAACAAATGACTATATGGAGTTGAAATACGCGGTACAAGATTTGATTGACAACAACAAAGTGTAGGTGGAAGGACCTCACAATAACAATGATCATTCAGCCTTCAAAGATCCTTTACCAAATTATGACAAAGGTGCATCATCCTCAAACAACAAAGGAAAGAACATCAATCATGTCTATGACACAACAATCCTTTGTCTATCTGAAGTCAAACATGATCATGCAGTTAGTGATAACATTGATGAAAATGAAACCAACAACATTACCTCTTTGGATTTACTCCTAAGCGTGCAAAACTATGATAATCAAATAAATGTCTTAAAAATTAGAGAAGATCAAGAACATTAACCAGCCAATGTGCTAACTAGGGGATAATCCAAGGTAATCTTAAAGGGAATTGGCTCCACACATGCAGTTCCACCTCCATCGCATTATAATGTTATCAATCAATTGCAAAACATCCCCCGAGAGAATCAAGAACATCAAATGGAAAACACCATGACTAGGGGGCAAGCCAAGGTAGTATTAAAAGGAGTGGGATCTCAACATGCGGTTACGCCTTAATCTCATTATAATATTGTCGATCAATTGCAAAACATCCCCCACAAATATCAATACTGGAACTCCTTAAATTGTCACCATCACATAAAGAAGTACTTGAACAAGAATTAGTTGCCACAACCATACCAAAGAATCTAGATGTTTGTCAATTCCAAGCTATGGTGGGACATCTAACTACCCTGCATTGTTTGTCATTCTCTGAATAGGATGATGTCTCATTAAAGCATCGACATAACACAACATTGCATATCGAAGTATGTATCCATAATCATCACGTTAAGAGAGTTCTAATAGATGGGGGAGCTAGTCTGAACATTTGCACCCTCAAATTAGTCTATGCACTAGGATATGTCAATGACGCTATTGATGCTCGAAGGAAAATGACCATCAAAGCATATGATGAGGAAGAAAGATCATCCAAAGGTTTAATTGTATTACCCATTCAAGTGGGACCCATGATGAAGCATATAGCATGTCGAGTATTGGAAAGAGAGTTGACATACAACATCCTTTTAGGACGACCCTGGATGCATGAAATACATGCCGTACCTTCTACATACCATCAATGCCTAAAGTTTCCAGTAAATGGACAAGAGGTGACTATAGCTACTGATTATAATCATCCACAACATTGTGACACATTGAGAATATCTCAAGACACCTTTGTCCCTCACAACAAGGAAGCTTCAAGTTCAAAGTCATCAAAAGGAGAACAACATCCAAGTATCACTACCAAGTGGGTGGAAAAGAAAGGTAAAGAAAAAGAAACAAGTCATGTTGAAACAAATAATCCAGATCCACATACTACTCTATCAGATAAATTTCAAAAGCATGTTCAATTGACAGATAAAGGAATGGGACAGTACTCAATGGAGAAATTGCTTAACTTATCATAGTTAATGCCATCTCCTAGGACATATGGTCAACCATCAATGATCAAACCTCCAACATCTTTACCTGGCATAGTTCTTCAAGAAACAATTGTAAAATCTGGAACCATAGCAGAAGAAATAGACAACAAAGCAATCCTTGATTGGATATACAAGGATGAAGAACCATCAACATCAGAGATCGGTATCAAAAATGTTAACATCAACATAGACAAGTATGGAAAAGGAAAGGCTATTCTTGAAAATATGGGTTATGAAGGACAAGGACCTGTGAGATTAAGAAAGGAGGGAATCACAAAACCTATCTCACCTCTCACTCTCCACACAAACGAGAAACCAAGACTAGGATACTTTGAGGAAGAGAACTAGGAGCTAATGAAGACGGCTGTAGAAAATATCCTTCACTTTAGAGATGGTTCTGAAATAGACTCAAATGAATATGAGTGGGCATTACCTTTTGATCTACTTTTCATTGATATTCCAGTAAATGTGATTAAAAAATATGCACCTACACGTGAGGAGGGCCAAGGCTCTAGGTCTAGACCATTCATCGCAGAATCACTAAATATCGATGACTCTAGTGAGGATAAATATAATTTGTGTGAACTGGATGATTTCGAGGAGGGTACCATCATGGATCTTGATATTCCAAACGAAAATTATGATGATATTGCTGTCCTCACCCTTACCTCCATTGACCTGAATCAATCTGATGATATCATGCCATTAATCCATCCAGAATTTATTTATTGGGAACCTGTCGAACCTTTGTCTATACCAAAATTTGCAAAAGATGATGCCATCATTCATTTCCTATGTCATACCGAACCTGATACAAATTTTATCTATAATACTCATAACAACACGACTCAGCAGGAGGGTGTCAAATCTTCCAGTTGCAAAATTAAAAATAGGGAAAATAGATATAATGGTGAGAACCATTCTATGGCAGCATTAGATTTGGAAAAAGTAAAAATAAAGAATGCATCCAATGGTGAAAACCTTTCCGAGGCACTGAAGTTTGGAAGATTTGACACTCTCCCAAAACATTATCATGAGCGATCATTAGTTCTAGTCGAACCTACACAATCAGTGGACATTGGTACAAAAGAGAAGGCAAAAGTTCTACATCTAGCAGAATCAATGAATGATCAAGAGAGACCAGAATTTATCAATTTCTTTAAAAAAAGAAGCATCAACTTCACTTGGTCATATTCCAATATGCCAGGCTTAGATCCAAATTTGCTTATGCATCATTTGTCTTTACCAACAGGAATCAAGCCTGTTAAGCAAAAATTAAGAAAAATGCATCCTCACATCGCATTGATGGTAAAGATAGAATTAAAGAAATTATTGGATACTAAATTCATAAGGTCTATAGACTATGCTGAGTGGATATCGAACATAGTACCTATTTCAAAGCGAGACAACAACATCAGAATCTGCATAGATTTCAGGGACCTCAATAAAGCATGCCCGAAGGATGATTTTTTACTACCAAATATAGACATCATCGTGGACTTGATGGCAAGGCATGCCATGTTATCAATCATGGATGGCTTCTCTGGGTACAATCAAATAAGAATAGCTCCAGAAGATCAAGAAAAGATGGCTTTTACATGTCCATGGGGAACCTTCTACTGGAACGTCATGCCATTTGGTCTAAAGAATGCAGGAGCCACTTATCAAAGAGCAATGACGACAGTATTCCATGATATGATGCACACAAGTTCATGGAGGATTATGTGGATGACATATTTGCAAAATCTACTACAAGGGAAGGACATTTGCATATCCTAGACAAAATATTTACGCGGATGGAGAAATTCAATGGCAGGTTAAACCCCAAGAAGTGTGCCTTCGGGATTACATCGGCAAAACTACTAGGGTACATTGCTTCGGAAAAGGGCATTGAGGTGGATCCAGCAAAAGTCAAAGCAATTATGGAGATGCCACCTCCTAAGAATATTAGCCAGCTTAGATCACTACAAGGATGGCTTCAATCAATCAGAAGATTCATCTCCCAATTGGCAGAAAAAAGTCATCCTTTTAATCATCTATTGCATAAAAATATAGTTTTCACGTGGGATGAGGGGTGTGAAACAACATTCAATCAAATCAAGAAATATCTAATGTCACCACCCATTCTCATGCCACTAGCAGAAGTAAGGCCTCTCATTTTGTACATTTCCACAACATATATCTCTTTGGGGGCACTATTAGCACAAGAGGACTATGAAGGAAAAGAGCACGCCATCTACTACATTAGTAGAACTTTAAATGTGTATGAAATAAACTATACATTCATAGAGAAGTCATGCTTAGTAGTGGTGTTTGCTACTCAATAGCTGAGACACTACATGTTGACTCATACAATTAGGTTAATTGCAAAGATTGACCCTTTGAAGTATCTACTAAGTAAAGCTGCCTTAACAGGTAGACTGGCAAAATGGGTTATGCTCCTAAGTGAATTCATCATTCAGTATGTCGAGAGAAAGGAAATCAAGTGACAAGTTGAAGCTCCTCTACCAGATGATCACCCAATGACAATGGAATTTACAGATGCATACATTATGATAGCAATGCCCCAACAATGGATACTATATTTTGATGGATCGTATACACAATGAGGTTCAGGAGCAGGGATCTTATTCATCTCTCGCCAAGGACACACAATTTCAAAATCATATAGACTCATGTTTCAGTGTACAAATAATGTGGTCGAATATGAAGCATTGATTATTGGGGTGAAGATAACAATTCAATAGAAAATCATAGATTTACAGGTATATGGAGACTCTCAACTAGTTATCTATCAAGTAAATGATGAGTATCAAACAAAAGATGAAAAATTGATGTCCTATAACTAGCAAATAGATAATCTAAAACAGTCCTTTGTTAGTATCAAGTTTGATCAAATTCCAAGGGCAGAGAACAAAGCTGCAGATGCTATGGCTACAATTGCTTCATTACTACAATTACCTGAGAAGCGTGTTTGTTATGAGTTTATGGTAGAACAAGTATCATGTCCTTCACATTATAAATAAGAATCTGCTACCATATTCCATCTAGAAACCACTGAAACGTCCATATACAAAAAAACTTATCCTTATCTCATTGATGATATTCTTCCTCCTGATCTTTCCAGGAACCAAAAATGAAACTTTATCCGCCAATCCGCCTGACATACTTTAATCACAGATGTCTTTTATTGTCAAGGTCTTGATGGTACCCTACTCCGATGTCTACAATGCAA
Source organism: Sequoiadendron giganteum (assembly GCA_007115665.2). Taxonomy (NCBI): domain Eukaryota; kingdom Viridiplantae; phylum Streptophyta; class Pinopsida; order Cupressales; family Cupressaceae; genus Sequoiadendron; species Sequoiadendron giganteum. Next base: position 792,019,534 of record CM021101.1, on the reverse strand, counting down.
TGAATCTGAAATGACCCTATGAGAAGTTCATGAGGGTATTTGTGGTACTCACTTGAGTGGAATAAATCTAGCTAAGAAATTCCTCCATTTGGGATATTATTGGCCATGCATGGAGAAAGAATCATATCAATTTGTCAAGAAATGTCAAAAATTTCAGGTTCATAGCAATCTAGTTCATGCACCCGCACAAGAACTGCATCCCTTCACATCGACATGGCCTTTTTGTCAATGGGGCCTAGATCTGGTAGGAAAAATAAATTCATCTTCATCTAATGGACACAAGTTCATTATTATAGCTACAGAGTATTTTACAAAATGGATAGAGGCAATACCTCTTACTACCATCATTGGGAAGCAGATTTCCTCTTTCATCTTGAACTACATCATCTCTTGCTATGGAATCCCTCAATCTATAATCATAGATAATGGATGACCTTTCAGGAATCAAGATTTCCAAGAGCTATGTGATAAGTTCCACATCCAACATCATTTTTCAACACTGTACTATGCTCAAGGGAATGGCCAAGCAGAGGCCTCAAACAAAACCATACTCAAAATTCTCAAAAAGACGGTTAACAATGTTGGACGTGATTGGCATGTTCAACTCAACCCTGCACTATGGATCTACAAAACAAGCATCAGAACACCAACGGGAGCTACACCATTTGCTTTGGTACATGGATCAAAAGCCATATTGCCCATTGAAGTTGAAATTTCATCCCTTTGTGTATCACTCAGAGGTATCATTTCAGATGAAGACTATAGGGTATCTAGACTGCAAGAACTGGAGTTGCTGGATGAGCATCGTCAACAAGCTATTAATCATCTAATAGCTTATCAACAGAGGATGCCAAGAAGTTACAATCACAGGGTAAAACCGAGGGTCTTTCAGGTTGGTAATTTGGTACTAAAGGAAAATCCTAGGAATTAGCAGGATAGGGAGAAGAAAGAAAAATTTGAGCCTAACTGGCTTGGTCCCTTTGTCGTCATATTAGTGTATGGATCAGGAGCATATCAGCTATCAACGTCAGAAGGGGATCTGTTTGATGAACCTATCAATAGTATTCATCTCATAAAATTCTATGCTTAAATCTCCTAGTGCACGGGTCAAACTTATGGAAATTTTTTCCTTGGTGAAAACCTAGAAAACATGCATCTTGGCAAATGCAAAAATTCCCAAAAAAAAAAATATAGAAAAAAGCAAAAAAACAGAAAAATGAGAAAAATGCAAAAACACAAAGGGTCTAATCAAAGCATATGGTGAAAACCTGGAAATAGGCATCGTATGTGATTCTAAGATCAACTTTCTCATCTATTTGGATATATATCAGGATCATTAGTCTAGCAGTCAATATCATTTCATATCATGTCAGTAGTCTTTCCATCTTTGCATCCATTATCATATCATTTCACATGGTCAAGTATCACTCCAAAGCTTGGGGGCAACATCTAGATATCACTAGGGGCAACATATAACATCAATTTCACCAATCTGGGAGAACAACACTATGACAAGAAAGCAAATACAATGACCAAATGCAACATCAATCATCATTAGAAAGGCATGAACCATTCGTATCATTTTTGAAAATCCAAAAACATGTCAAAAAAATAAGTCTGAAGAAAAGTAACATCCAAAAACATAGGTATGTGTCAGTTGAACTACGTGGTCTCTGCATGTGTAACGTAGGCAAGGCTTATCTTTGATCAGCCCCCGAGACCCCTAAGATAGGTTAGTAGGTTAGGTCTTTAATCAAAATCCCGAAAATCCAAAAAAACATCACAAAATCAAGATGAATGATCTAAAATCTGAATAATGAATGGAACAATCTAAGTTAACAATGGATAAATTGTACTTTTGATTATCATTTTTTTGGAGTAACTCAATGATGTATTGAACTAGAGGAACAAGGAAGAAGAATGATGTTTTTATTATTTGTTGTCTGTAAGTTAATCATATAAATGTATGAATTGTTGGGGGATGTGCTATGCAAATGTATCACCGATGACATTCAGAATTCACACATTGAAATGATTAATCACTGCCTGTTTACACAATGAATGCTCAAGTCATCTTGGTTAAATCATACCTAGATGCTTGTGTTTGCTTGCAATATCAAAAATCATGAAATTAGTACTTAGGTCCTCATTGGTCTAACACATACCATTAACGCTTGTACTCACTTTCAACATTTTTAAAGCTCAATGATGACAAAAAGCACAAAAGTACTGTTAAAATGACAATAGTTTGCATATAGTTGCATGATAAAATTAAACTGCATTCATATTAGTTTTGCATTTGCATTATAGATTTTTCACATCGATCAATGATATCTATATCAGCCTGCGCTAGATGCGGAATCATGTCCCACATCTTTGAAAAAAAAAAAAAACTCTAAAATCCTCCTATAATCAATCAAAAATCAATCAGCCTATAAATCTAATCGGCTTTGGTGAGAGTTTGATCAAATCTCATGGGTGACTATCATTGAACCTCGCCTATCATGAGGTCAATCATCAATCTATCATTGATCCTCACCTATCATGAAGTCAATCATCAATCAATCATTGAATCTCACCTATCATGAGATCAATAATCTTCTAATCTATCAGGATCAACAATCAATATCAAATCAAAGGCCGAAACGATCAAAAATCATCAAACACAAGGAGGCAAGGTAGGGAAACATTTTATCATCTAGCAAAGTCAATATTCTATATTGGGAGATAGATTATTTCATCATCATATTATCATCGAATCATCATAAAATTATCAGAAAATCATAAATTTTTGAAAAAATTCTAAAAATCATCAAATCATCAATTTATCTCCCGAGGGGGCATATTATCATCCATCATCTAAAAATCAATGTCTGGGGCACACAGAATTGATTTTTTTTTATATATCATCAATCCTGGCAGTAGTAGCAAAATTTTCTCTGAAGCAATGCGTAAACACATCACTTTGAAGAGGGGCAAAATGTATACACCTAAAATTGGTCTGGAGCATTTGATTAATTATTCTAGTTTCCTCTATTGTTTGAATAAATATAAATATTTATTCAAATAGTTCACATTCACACCGCATTTAAATTATTCTAATATCTCATCTTAATTAAATAAACAAAATTAAATACTTTGTTTAATTTAATTATCAAATCCCTATTTTACTCTATCACATCGATCTGAAATTAATTAAATAAAGATCAAAACGCTTTATTGATTAATTTCCATATTCTTCTATTTAATTTAATAAACAATTGTCCTATAGTTCGTTTTATTAAATTATTTATCTCCCTTTTCCTAATTTAAATAAATCAAAAATATTTGAATTAGAGCATAAGGAATATTCCAATCTACATTTCCTCAAAAATGAATTAGATTTCCTATGTCTTATCCATGTCTAAAATATGTCAAAATTAATTGATTGAAACTTCACGAGAAGTTTTGGAGATAAATTGGAGACAAATTTGGAATTTGATCTCTCAATCCTCCTCCATCAATTCTTCCTCTTCTCTTGCCTGGTGTTTTCATGGGTAGAGACAATCTCCATTTTTCTCTCAATCTGCTCCATCTCTCACCATTCAATTCTCCAGATTGAATCCAAGCCTCTCAAAGCTTTCCCTATGCATTTCTACAGCCAACAAATCTATAAATAAAGCCTCATTGAACCAAGAAAACGATCCAGATAATCAAGTTTATGCACTCTTACTCTATAGGAATTCAAGCATCAAGCATCAAGCATTCACACATCAAGCATCAAGCAATCAAGTTTTCAACCATGGCTGCCTCTTGTAGTTGCAATTATCTGTTTCACATCAATATCATGCTAGTTTAATTGATTTATCACCTAGTATTGCATTAACATCATCTCATTCTTTGAATTGTCATTTTAACAGTCTTATTTGCTTAAGCAATCTAAGAGCAATTTAGATTTAATAAATCTTTGGAGATAGAGAGCAATATGATGCTTCTGATAGATAATTCCTTTGAATCGATTCATTTAACTTGTCTATTGATATAATGTCATATTAAGAAGTGTCTTTTGTGCTTATTCACTTATTCTACACTTACAAAAACAATGAGCCTTGAGTTTTCCCATGAGGAAACTTATTTAATGAGATTATTCCCAAGGAGTTTGGGAGGATCATGTATGGAGTGGTTCTCTAAGTTACAACTAGGTATCAGGACTTTTGAAGAACTCGTAAACAAATTTATCTCCTAGTATTCCTTTAACATCCAACATGATGTTATAGTAAAGGATCTTTACAACCTAAAGAAAAAAAAAGGAGAGATGTTCTTGTATTTTCTCCAAAGATGGCGACGCTTGTTCGCTAGATATCCTAGATCCATTCCCGAGGAAGAAAATATGGAGTTGTTCATTGACAACTTAACTAAAGAAATGAGTTATAGAATGGAACTGCAATGTCCTCCCACATTCAAAAAAGTCATAGAAAATGGTCTTAAAATTGAGGAAGCATTAGTCAAAAGAGGATTTATCAAAAATTTCAACAATAAAACAAACAACACAAGTAATTCCTCTAATCAATACTCAAGTAGTGATAAGCCAAAATTTTGGCAAAAGAATTGAAACACAACTACAAATGAAACAAAAAATGATTCCCAAAATATCAAACCGGTTTTCAACTTGACAGCATCTACATCAAAGAACCAAAACAATGATCAACTTGTTAAATCAAATGTCATACAAAACAAGGAGATGGTAAAAACACAGTCATATCAGAAACCATCATATTGGCGTACATTCACACATTTGGGACAATCAATAGAATCATCAATGAAAGAGTTAGTAACTAGTGGCCTTATCACTGCACGGGAAGCCCGATTCTGGGATCCAAAGGTCAAACCACCATGGTGGAATGACTCTGATTATTGCAAATTCCATAATAACAAAGGTCACAAAACCAATGATTGTATGGAGTTGAAGCACACAATACAATATTTGATTGACAACAATAAAGCATATGTGGAGACACCCCAAAATAACAACGATCATTCAACTTTCAAAGACCCTTTTCCAAACTATGATAAAGGAGCATCATCATCCTAAAACAACAAAGGGAAGAATGTCAACCATGTCTTTGACACAACAATCCTTTTTCTATCTAGAATAGAGAGTGATCATACAGTTAGTCACAACATTGATGAACCCAAAATCGACAACACTACTCCTTTGGACTTGCTCCCGAACATACCAAACTTTGATAATCAAATCAATGTATTAAAAATAAGAGACCCTCAAGAACATCAACTAGTAAATGTCATGACTAGGGGGCAAGCCAAGGTCTTTTTAAAAGGGTTTGGATCTACACATGCAATTCCACCTCCATCTCACTATAACATCATCAATCAACTGAAAAAATATTCCTACTCAGATATTGCTACTAGAGTTCCTCAAAATATCACCATCACATAAGGAGGGTCTAGAACAAGCTTTAGTTGCCACCATAGTACCAAAGAATCTAGATGTTTGTCAGTTCCAAGCTATGGTGGGATATTTGGCTACCCCACATTGTCTATCATTCTCTGAATAGGATGATATCTCGCTAAACCATCCCCATAATACTACACTCCATATTGAGGTTTTAATCCACAATCACTGCGTCAAGAGAGTCTTAATAGATGGGGGAGCTGGTCTGAACATTTGCACTCTCAAGTTAATCCGTGCACTAGGATATTTAGATGATGCTATTGATTCTTAGAGAAAAATGACTATCAAAGCATATGATGAGGAAGAAAGATCATCTAAAGGCTTGATTGTGCTCCCCATTCAAGTGGGGCCAATGATGAAACATATAGCATGTCAAGTGTTGGAGAAGGAGTTAACATACAACATTCTCTTAGGGTTACCATGGATCCATGAAATGCAGGCTATACCTTCAACATATCATCAATTTTTGAATTTTCCAATAAATGGATGAGAGGTAACTATATCCGTTGATTACAATCATCCTCAACATTGTGACACCCTTAGGATCTCTCAAGATACCTTTATACCACACAACAGGGAAGCATCATGTTCAAAATCATCCAAAGAAGAACAACATCCAAGTATCACTACCAAGTGGGTTGAGAAGAAGGGTAAAGAAAAAGAGACAAGTCCTGTTGAAATTCAATCAATAGATAAACTGGATCAACAAACTTCTGTATCGCATAAATTCCAAGATAAAGTCCAACTAACAGAAAAATGAATGGGAACATATTCTATGGAGCAATCACTTAACCTATCATAGTTAATGCCATCTCCTAGAACATATGGTCAACCATCTATGATCAAATCCAAAAAATCATTACCAGTCACAGCTCTTGAGGAAAGGTTTATCAAAAAAGGGATAATAGAGGATGAAACAAACAACAAAGCAATCCTAGATTAGCTATACAAAGATGAGGAAACCTCTACATCAGATATTAGTCTTAAAAATGTCAACATCAACACCGATAAATATGGGAAAGGAAAAGCCATTTTAGAAAAAATGGGGTATGAAGGAGAAGGACCCATTGGATTAAGAAAGGAGGGAATCATAGAACCTATTACACCCCTCACTCTCCACACAAAAGAGAAGCCAGGACTATGATACCCTGAAGAAGAAAATAAGGAGCTAACAAGAATGACTATAGAAAATATCCTTTAGTTTAGAGATGGCTCTGAAACAGACTCAAATGAATATGAGTGGGCGTTGTATTCCGATCTATCTTTCATTGATATTCAAGTCGATGTAATTCAACAATATGCACATACGCGTGAGGAGGGCCAAGGTTCTAGGTCTAGACCACTCGTGGCAGGGTCACTAAATATCGATGATTCAAGTGGGGATGAGCAGACTTCGAGTGGACTAGATGATCTTGAAGAAAGTACCATAATGGACCTCGATATTCCAATAAACGACTATGACAAAATGGCTGTCCAAATCCTTACATCCATCACCTTGAATGAATCTGATAACCTCATGCCATTAATCCATCCTGAACTCATTGATTGGGAACCTGTCGAACCTTTGAATATACCAATATTTACAAACAATGATGCCGTCATACACTTCCTATGTCATACTAAACCTGGTACAAATTATGTTTGTAATACTCATAACATGACTTGGCAGGAGGGTGTCAAATTTTCTAGTTGCAAAAATGAAAACATGGAAAATAGATCTAATGGTGAAAACCATTCTATGGCAACATTAGATCTGGAAAAAGTAAAAATAAAGAATACATCTAATGGTGAAAACCTTTCTGAGGCACTGAAGGATGGAAGATTTGACACTCTTCTAGAACACTATCATGAGCGATCATCAGTCCTAGTGGAACTAACACAGTCTGTGATAAGGCAAAAATCCTACATCTGGCAGAATCCATGATAGAACAAGAAAGACTACAATTCATCAAATTCTTTAAATAAAGAAGCATCAACTTCGCTTGGTCATATTCTAATATGTTGGGCTTAGATTCAAATCTACTTATGCATCACTTTTCCCACAAGAATCAAGCCTGTCAAGCAAAAATTGAGAAAAATGCATCCCCACATTGCATTGATGGTAAAGAAAGAGCTAAAGAAATTATTGGATGCTGGATTCATTTGGTCTATAGACTATACTGAATGGATATCAAACCTTGTACCTATTTCAAAACTAGACAATAGCATCATAATATGTATAGATTTCAGGGACCTAAATAGAGCATGCCCGACGAATGATTTTCCACTACCAAATATAGACATCACTGTGGATTTGACGGTAGGGCATGCCATGTTGTCAATCATGGATGGTTTTTTTAGGTACAATCAAATAAAAATAGCTTTAGAAGATCAGGAGAAGACAGCCTTCACATGTCCATGGGGAACCTTCTACTAGAACGTCATGCCATTTGGTCTAAAGAACGCAGGAGCCACATATCAAAGAGCAATGACAACAATCTTCCATGATATAATGCACACATTCATGGAGGACTACATGGATGATATCTTGGAAAAATATAGTACTAGGGAAGGACATCTACATATCCTAGACAAAAGCTTCACATGGATGGAGAAATTCAATGTTAGGTTATACCCCAAGAAGTGTTTCTTTGGGGTCACATCGGTAAAACTATTAGGGTACATTGTCTCATAAAAAGGCATTGAAGTGGATCTGGTGAAAGTCAAAGCAATAATGGAGATGCCACCTCCTAAGAATATCAGTCAACTGAGATCATTATAGGGAAGGCTCCAATCAATCAGGAGATTTATCTCCCAGCTAGCTAACAAAGTTCATCCTTTTAATCATCTGTTGCACAAGAATATATTTTTCAAGTGGGATGAGGGGTGTGAAACAACATTCAATCAAATCAAACAGTATCTAATGCCACCACCCATTCTCATGCCACTAAAAGAAGGAAGACCTCTCATATTGTATATTTCCATGACAGATATCTCATTGGGGGCACTATTAGCACAAGAGGATTATGAAGGAAAAGAACATGCTATCTACTATATTAGTCAGACATTGAATGGATATGAGATCAATTACACTTTCATAAAGAAATATTTCTTGGCACTGGTGTTTTCTACTCAACAACTAAGACACTACATGCTGACTCATACAATCAGGTTAAATGCAAAGATCGACCCTTTAAAGTATCTACTAAGTAAAGCTACCTTAACAGGTAGACTGGTGAAGTGGGTTATGCTCCTAAGTGAATTCAACATTCAATATGTCGAGAGAAAGGCAATCAAGGGTCAAGAAATCACTCAACAACTAGTTGAAGCTCCTTTACCATATGATCGACCCATGACAATGGAATTCCCAGATGCAAACATTATGATAGCAATACCCCAACAATGGGTTTTATATTTTGATGGATCATATACACAATGCGGATCAGGAGAAGGGATCTTGTTCATTTCTCCACAAGGGTACACCATTCCAAAATCATATAGATTAATGTTTTAGTGTACAATTAATGTGGCAGAATATGAAGCATTAACCATTGGGGTCAAAATAGCAATTTAGTGGAAGATCACAGACTTACAGGTGTATTGGGATTCTCAACTAGTTATTTATCAAGTAAATGGCGAGTATCAAAAAAAAGATGAAAATTTTATGCCCTACAAGCAACAAATAGATAATCTAAAACAGTCCTTTGTCAGTATCAAGTTTGATCAAATTCCAAGAGCTGAGAACAAAGGTGTGGACACTATGGCTACAATTGCTTGAGAAGCATGTTTGTTATGAGTTTATGGTAGAACAAGTATCATATCCTTCCCATAATAATCCACAATCCACTACCATCTTCCATATAGAAACCACAAAAACCTCAATCTATGAATCGACCTATGCTTAGATGAAGAATGATGTCCTTCCTCCTGATCTATCCAGGAATCAAAAATGAAACTTCATCCGCCAATCTGCGCGACATACTTTAATTGGCAACATACTTTATCATCGAGGTCTTGATGGTACTTTACTCCGATGTCTAGAACATAATGAATCTAAAATGACCCTACGAGAGGTTCATGAGGGTATTTGTGACACTCACTCAAGTGGAATAACTCTAGCTAAGAAACTCCTCCATTTGGGATATTATTGGCCATGCATGGAGAAAGAATCCTATCAGTTTGTTAAGAAATATCAAAAGTGTCAGATCCACAACAATTTGATTCATGCACCACCATAAGAACTGCATCCCTTCACATCGACATGGCCTTTTTGTCAATGGGGCCTAGATCTGGTAGGAAAAATAAATCCATCTTCATCTAATGGACACAAGTTCATTATAACAACTACAAAATATTTCACAAAATGGATTGAAGCAGTACCTCTTACAACCATCACTGGGAAGTAGATCTCCTCTTTCATCTTGAACTACATAATATGTCGGTATGGAATCCCTCAATCCATTATCACTGATAATGGATGACCTTTCAAGAATCAAGATGTCCAAGAGCTATGGGATAAGTTTCATATCCAACATCGGTTTTCAACACCGTACTATCCTCAAGGGAATGGCCAAGCAGAGGCCTCAAAAAAAATAATACTCAAAATTCTCAAAAATATGGTTAACGATGTTGGACATGATTGGCATGTTCAACTCAATCCTGCACTATGGGCCTATAGAACAAGTATCAGAACACCAATGGGAACTACACCATATGCCTTGGTATATGGGTCAGAAGCCATATTGCCCATTGAGGTTGAAATTGCATCCCTTCATGTATCACTCAGAGGTATCATTTCAGATGAAGATTATAAAGTATCCAAACTGCAGGAGCTAGAGTTGTTGGATGAGTGTTGTTAGCAAGTTGTTAATCATCTAACAACTTTTCAACAAAGGATGTCAAGAAGTTACAACCACAGGATAAAACTGAGGGTCTTTTAGGTTGGTGACTGGGTACTAAAAGAAAACCCTAGGAATCAGTAGGATAGGGAGAAGAAAGGAAAATTTGAGCCTAACTAGCTTGGTCCCTTTGTCGTCATATCAGTATATGGATCAGGAGCATATCAGCTATCAACGTCAGAAGGGGATTTGTTTTATGAACCTATCAACAGTATCCACCTCAGAAAATTCTATGCTTGAATCTCCTAGTGCATGGGTCGAACTTCTAAAATTGTTTCCTTGGTGAAAACCTAGCAAACAGGCATCTTAGCAACACAATAATACAAAAAATTTAGAAAATAGAGAAAGAAAGAAAAAATACAAAAATTTGAAAATACAAAAACACAAAGGGTGTAATCAAAGCATATGGTGAAAACCTGGAAACAGGCGTCGTATGTGATTCTAAGATCAACTTTCCCATCTATTTTGATATATATCAAGATCATTAGTTTGGTAGTCAATACCATTTCATACCATGTCAGTAGTCTTGCACTCTTTGCATCCACATCAAAATCATTTTCAAATAGTCAAGTATCACTCCAAAGCTTGAGGGCAACATCTAAATATCACTAGGGGCAAGAAAAACATCGATTTCATCTAAGGGAAAACAACATTATCGAAAAAAACCAAAAACAAAGATTAAAGCACAACATCAATCATCATCAAAAAAGCATCAACCATCCATATCATATTAAAAAATCCAAAAACATGTCAAAAATCTTATCGAAAATCCAAAAGCATGTCAAATAGTTAAGTCTGAAAATGCAAAATCCAAAAACATGGGTATGTGTCAGTCGAACTACATGGTCTCTGCATGTGTAACGTAGGCAAGGCTAATCTTTGATCAACCCCCAAGACCCCTAGGATAGGTTAGTAGGTTAGGTCTTTGGTCAAAATCTCAAAAATCCAAAAAACATCACAAAATCAGGATGGATAATCTAAAATCAGAATAATGAATGAAACACTCTAAGTCAACAATGGATAAATTGTATTTTTGATTATCATTTCTTTGGAGTAACTCTGTGATGTATTGAACTAGAGGAAAAAGGAAGAAGAATGATGTTTTTATTATCTATTGTCTGTAAGTTAATCATGTAAATGAATGAATTATCGGGGGATGTGCTATGCAAATGTATCACCGATGACATTCAAAATTCACACATTGAAATGATTAACCACTACCTATTTATGCAAAGAATGCTCAGGTCATCTCGGTTTAATCATACCTAGATACTTGTGTTTGATTGCAATATCAAAAATCATGAAAGAGGTACTTAGGTTGTCATTTGTCTAGCACATACCATTGATGCTTGTATTCACTTTCAACAACCAATAAAGCTCTATGATGACAAAAAGCACAAAGGTACTGTTAAAATGACAATCATTTTGCATATAGTTGCATATTAAAATTAGATTGCATTCATCATATTCGTTATCTGTAGATTATTTGTTGCATAAAGGATTCTAGTCAATGATTATCTAATGTACAAATAAGACTGAGTATACTTGACATAATTCCAAAAAATCATCAAAAACATATAGAAGTCCTTATTAGATCATTTAGTTTCATCATTTCATCGTACATCAAATAAATTATGAATTAAATTGTAACATAAGTACATCAAGTTCATTTTACCATTATCATCCATCAAAATCATATGCATACATTATTTCCATCCATACATTTTATCATTACATAAAATAAAAGCATTTATCATTGCATCATCACATTTAAAATACGATCATCACATATTGCATAAAACATCACATAATAAATACATCCATCACATAGAAGCATACACCATCATAAAAGTCACATCAACTGCATATATAGCATCAAGTGTTAAGTATACAATGAAGTCTGAAGATACATCATCAAAAATGAGGTACATCATAATATACATCAAGTCTCAAAAAAATCACAAGAGACATCTACGATCTGCTACTACCAGAATGTGAGGGCCCAACGGGACCTATACCACCAGCACCCTCGAAAGAACCAGGATCTTTGGGATCTCTACATGGAGGCTATGTCACCCCCTCACTGACTATCCATGTGTGCGTCTGCCCAGATCTTGATGGGGCATAACTAACTCTATGCTCAACAAGCACTGCATCATGATATCTACTTCTGTAAAACTCAGCCTCTCGGCCAGCCCACAAAATCTCTCTCATATAGTATCCAATGAAGGTGCCATCAGCCACTCTCTGGAGGGTCTCCGCTATCTCTTGTGCCCTCTCGGCAATCTTCTGAGCACTGTCTTGCTCGACTGTCAATGTAGCATCCTGCGTCTGAATAGCTGCCAACTATCCCTACACCTGCGCTAAAGCCTGAGTGTGAGCCTGAGCTTGGGCCTGCATCTGAGTCTGGGTTTGAACGAGCAAATCCCAAGCCTGTACCAACTACCCCTACAATGTCTAAACCTACGTCTGCTAGCCTACTATCTATTTCTGATGGTCCACAGGTGGCATTGTCACTGCTCGCCTCTTGCGAGGCCTACTAGATGATTGAGCACTATTGGCTGGACCTGCCCCTCTTTCCCCTCCACTTTCACCATCACTGTCATCGCTCCTACCATCATCACTACCACTCTCCATGCTACTGCCTGTCGGAGTACCACCCTCCCTCTCTGTAGAACCCTTTGCCACATCCTCATCCACTGGTAGCGCTGTTGGCTCATCCAGAATAGTGATACAAGGATATGGAACCAAGGCCAGAAATGCAACATACTCCTTTGTGACTGGTGCCTCTGCAATGTCCCTCCACATATCCCAAGGTGATGGTTGCAATTCCCTATATCCCTCCAATACAACATCATATGATAGGTGGGGCCCCCAATTAGGAATATCCATCCACCACCTGGAATAATGAGCTACCCCCTGTGGAATGCACTACATGATGCCATATTGTCTGTATACTCTACGGAGCAAAAATCTCTCTAGAACAAAGGGTGTGCGACCGATTAGATACATAGAATCACAGAGGTATCCTAACACTGCATCATCCTCATCCCATTGCTCACAATCAAGGTATGGACGCCAAGTAACGGTCTCTATATCATTGAACACCTGCCTCTAGTGCTCTAACTTTCCCATCTAGGCCTGGGTGAGCTGACCTTTGTACCTAAGAATGTAAGGTCTATCTACTGGCCTATCTTCCACTGGAAATGGCTGAGCAATAGAGAAGTGCTCCCATGCCCACACCTGTAACAGGGTCATCCCTGCTGATAAGCTTTGTGCCCCTAAGTACACAACTGAATGCAGATCATGATAAAGATGTGCCAGCATGCACATCCCCCACACATATTTGGTACCATGTACCATCATGCTCTCCAGTGTCCTATCCCAACTAACAATCAGGGCAAATGAAACCTCCAATAAATCTAGTTAGCACTGTTAGTAGTGTCACGTAGGAATTGGCAATCCTCCTCTATTGAACACTTGGACCCTCAATAGCCTAATCCTGGAATACTCTACGAAGAGCATCCCTGCCACCGGTCCCATGGGAATCATATACTACAATCTCCCCCATGAGTGGAATGCGCAGAATCTGCCACACATCCTCGGGTGTGACCATCATCTCACCAGTAGGTAGGTGAAAGGTGTTGTGGTCACTGTGCCACATCTCAACCAAAGTAGTCAATAGACCCCGATTAATCCTAATTTGGGGCATATTGAGCAAACTGGTCAAGCCGCATCAGCCTATCACCTGAAGCTCATCTGGTGTCAGATGAGGTATCATGTCTATAGTCCATGGAAACCTTATGTTAGAGTAAAGGTCTTAACTTAATTATGTTGATTAAGTTACCTTTATTCCCTTCTTAAGATTTCACGTTAGTTTGCATAAAGTAATATTTAATAATTATATTAATTATTAAATGTTATCCTATTAGGGCTTCTATTAGGGTTTTATTAGGGTTTGCATGATCTCTTTTTTATAAGGATTGATCCCATTGTATTTCATATCAATTCATTCTCTCATTCTCTCTGATATATACATTTTCAGTTTTCAGAGAACCCTTGCTTGTTTGTCTCCATCTCTTCTTTTGTGACAGGCTATTTGCATGCAGGTGATCTTCGGGGTTTGTGGTGTTGTATTTTCTCAACTCCTACATGGTATCAGAGCTCCAGACCTGTTGCTTCCTATTCTTGTTTTGAAGATTTTTGGAGCTTCAAGGGTTTGGGGATTATTTTCTTGATCTAGGGCACACCTGCATTTTTGAAACATTTTCAGCTCAAACGGACATTGCCATTGCATCCGCAGCAGTCAAAAACCCCTAAATCAACTATTCATTCGTCTATTTTAGACAAAGTCGAAATTTGAAGCAAATTTTTTTTACAATACGGCCGTACGGCCGTCCCTGCCTGGTAAATTTTATTTTCACAATTATTTTTTTGCCTATCTAATTTTTCGGAAATAATTTTATTTCTGCAAAAAAAGATTATTGTAAAATTTTTATTTTTGGTCTTTCAAAAATAAAAAATTAAAAAAAGGAAAGGCAAAAAAATTGTTTTAAAGCCTTTCGGCTTGCGGACCTGGTACCCGTAGGTACCTGCTTCCGCTGGCCTGTGGGCACAGTGGTATGACGATTGGCATACTGCCAATCGCCAGTGGCTTACTGCCGAATGGCAATAGATAGTACCGCCGACCAGCGGTACACAGTCCGCCATGGGGGGTGGGCCCTCGGCCTCCCCTCATCTTTTTTTCAAAATTTTTTCAATAAATTTTTTTTTATGATTTTTTTTTACAAAAAAATCAAATACTTTTTTTTTATTATTTTTTTTATATAAAAAACAATTTTTTTCTATATATGTCCAATCGCACTTTTACGGTGATGGTCATTTGGCCGTCAAATTTAACCCAGTAATTTTGCTGCGACGGCCGTATAACCATCAAATTTAACCCAACACTGGTTTTTTCCTCTTTGGAGCTGATTTATTCCGGAGGCTGTAACTTGGGCATACAATATCATTTTTTGAGAAACGAGATATTGTTAGAAAGTTGGTTTTCTCATCTTTCTAGTGGTGTGGGTCTCATCACATTCTTTTTCCATTGGTGCATTCTACAGCTAGTGGAAGACAAAGGGGCTTATTTTAGTCTCAAGCTCATAACTTTTGATCAGTTTCTCTGTTTTTTGCAATCTCAGCTGCGTTGGAACCATATTTCCAAACTCTTCAGTTTCATCCATGCCATTTTTCCAAATTTCACTCCAGGTATTTTTTATTCAGTTATTTGTATTTTCACATATTGGTGGATTACCTGGACATATTTGCTCTTAGAAACATTTTGTTTGCATGGGATGCTTTATTTTTGGTTGTTCTTCATGTATTTCCAGCATTTTGTCCTTTGAGGACATTTTTGAGCATCATTTGTAAGCTATCTTTTATGTAAACGCACTGAGATAAAGTGCCACACTATTGTACATGCATCTTCTGGGATTTTGCACATAAGGTTGTGCCATATTTTGTACTCGCACTGATATTATAAAGTGCCATGAGGGGTTGTGTAGTTTGACTTTGTTTTGCCATCACATCTTTGTCCGGTGAGTGTCCCTCCATGATAACAGTGGATCATATGATTCCAGCCTCATGCATGTGTGCTTTGTTTTGCACACCACTTTTTCAGTTGCAGGTTCTTTCTTGTGCACTTTCAGATGTTGTATCTTTTTCTTCATGCACTACAGGGTGTTGCACACCATTTCAGTTGATCTGTCAGGCTCCTAGTTCACCATTATGTGGGGGTATTATATTGTTTGTGCTAATGCTTCCTTGATTTTGCCTTGGAAGGAATCTTCCATTCTTAGTTGATCAGTGTTTCAAACTATTGGTTCTTGTGCTATCTGTATCTTTGTTCTAGGTGTTTGCCTTTATTTGCCATCTGATTTGAGTAGTGTCATATGGGGCACTCATGTAGATTATTGTCTTCTTGTTCCTGATCATCCTATCTTCAGCGGAGGTTCTTCAACACCATAGCAGTCATCTTTCGATAGTTGTTTGCAGCTTCTTCTACTTCAGTGATGTTCTTCTTCTTGGATTTCTTCTTCTCTTTTTGGAGTAGAGCTTTTTCCCATGAGGTTTTCTCTATTTCTCTATTTTACAGAGATTTGGTTATATTTGGGTACCTGATCTGGCCTAGTTGCCGTGACCCATGTTGCCTTCTTGCATTGTAGTTACCTTTGCTTTTCTGCATTTTTTTGTAGCTGCACTATTGCTCATCTTAAGGGGGGTGTTAGAGTAAAGGTCTTAACTTAATTATGTTGATTAAGTTACCTTTATTCCCTTCTTAATATTTCACATTAGTTTGCATAAAGTAACATTTAATAATTATATTAATTATTAAATGTTATTCTATTAGGGCTTCTATTAGGGTTTTTCCTATTAGGGTTTTATTAGAGTTTGCATGATCTCCTTTTTATAAGGATTGATCCCATTGTATTTCATATCAATTCATTCTCTCATTCTCTCTGATATATACATTTTCAGTTTTCAGAGAACCCTTGCTTGTTTGTCTCCATCTCTTCTTTTGTGACAGGTTATTTGCATGCAGGTGATCTTTGGGGTTTGTGGTGTTGTATTTTCTCAACTCCTACAAATAAAACCTCCAATAAATCCAGCTAGCACTGCTAGTAGTGTTGCATAGGAATCAGCAATCCTCCTCTATCGAACACTCAGACTCTCAATAGCCTGATCCTGGAATACTCTATGAAGAGCATCCCTACCGCCAGTCCCATGGGAATCATATACTACAATCTCCCCCATGAATGGAATGCGCAGAATCCGCCACACATCCTCGGGTGTGACCATCATCTCGCCAGTAGGTAGGTGAAAGGTGTTGTGGTCACCATTCCACATCTTAGCCAAAGCAGTCAATAGACCCCGATTAATCCTAATTTGGGGAATATTGAGCAAACTGGTCAAGCCGCATCGGCCTATCACCTGAAGCTCATCTGGTGTCAGATGAGGTATCATGTATATAGTCCATGGAAACCTCTCTCACATCTAGAGAGTACCTAGATGCTCCTATCATCACAATGAAAAAACCACAATCAGGAAACCATGTCAAGAAATCAAATGTCATTCTACTGTCAAGTCTATTTCAACAATCTAGTATGAATTTTAGATCAAAATTCATGGACAAACATCAACAAACCTCACCTATCATGAGGTTCATCAAACATTATCTAATCTCGCTTATCATGAGATTTATCAGATATTGAATCATCTCCTTTCCTATCATGAGGATCATCATCAATAGGATTTCTTCTCTCTTATCATGAGAAGGTAGTCTTATTTAAATCATCAAAATCCAAACATCAAGAATTTGGATTATCAATCATACCAATCCAAAGAATGGACATGATCAAAAGTGATGACATCAAGGTCACCTAAGTCAAAATCTTCAAACCTGACATGAAAGCGCTAAATCCCAAAAGCGCTACTTTATCAGTCTGAAGCGCTAAATTAGGCACCCAAAGCGATAAATCTCGAAAGTGCTATTTCAGCACTCCGAAGTGCTACAATAGGCATCCTAAGCACCATTTTACTCTAAGCCCTATTTTATTACATCAAAGTACTAAAATAGTACATCAAAGCGCTAAGACAGACCATGAAAGTGCTAAAACACCAAATCGAAGTGCTAGAAGTCTGAAAGCACTACAATCCGGTATCAAAGAGCTAAAATTCAAATCCTAAGCGCTATATCAGTGAAAGCCCTAAATTAGCCTATGGAAGATCTAGATTTTTTAACGCAAGTGCTAAAACTCAAAGTGCTAATCTAAAAATTGGAAGCGCTACACCAAAGTGAAAGCACTATAGCGCAGCTTGAAAGCACTAAAACAGATAAAAAATTCCAAAATAGCTAAAATGCGTAAAAATCAAAAGTGCATGAATTACGAGGAGGTTAAGGGGTACATACCAAAGGTCCACGCAAGGCCAGCCGTCGGTGACGTCGAACGCGCTGGAAATGGTGAGTGTGGTAGGGGATAGGCATCTCTGCTCCAACTAGGAGAAATTTTTTTTTATCACAAAGGTTTTTAAACTTAAATACTGCAAATGCATTGGAAAATGACCTTTTTGCACTATATATAATTTTTGGAAAGTTTTTTTTGGTGGGTTTTATTATCTTTTAATTAATTTTATCCATGAAATTAATTAAAATTCAGCTACGGGCTAGATTTCTTCATCATTTGTCGGGAGATAAATTATTTCATCATCATATCTTCATCAAATCATCATAAAATCATAAAAATTTGAAAAATTCTATAAATCATCAAATCATTAATTTATCTCCCGAGGGGGCATATTATCCATCATCTGAAAAATCAATGTCTGGGGCATGTCTAGGGCATACATCATTTTTTTTTATCATCATCGATCCTGGCAGTAGCAGAAAAATTTTCTTCGAAGCAATGCGTAAACATATCACTTGAAAGAGGGGAAAAATGTATACATCTAAAATTTGTTTGGAACATCCGATTAATTAAATATGAATTATTTGATTAATTATCCTAATTTCCTCTACTATTGAATAAATAGAAATATTTATTTATATAGTTCACATTTAAATTCATCTTGATTAAATAAACAAAATTAAATACTTTTGTTAGATTTAATTATCAAATCCCTATTTTATTCTATCACATCGATCTTAAATTAATTAAATAAAGATCAAAATGCTTTATTGATAATTGCCATATTCTTCTATTTAATTTAATAAACAACTTCTATAGTTCATTTTATTAAAATATTTATCCCTCTTTTGCTAATTTAAATAAATCAAAAATATTTGAATTAAAGCATAAGGAATATTCCATCTATATTCTTTCAAAAATGAATAAGATATCCTATGTCTAATCTATGTCTAAAATTTGTTACAATTAATGCTTTGAAACTTCACGGGAAGTTTTGGAGACAAATTCCAGAATCTTCTCTCAATCCTCCTCCATCAATCTTTCCTCTTCTCTTGCTTGGTGTTTTCATGGGTAGAAACAATCACCATTTTTCTCTCAATCTCCTCCATCTTTCACCATTCAATCCTCCAGATTGAATCCAAGCCTCTTAATGCCTTCCTTGTGTATTTGTACAGCCAGGAAATTTATAAATACAACCTCATTGAACCAAGAAAAGGATCCAGATAATCTAACTTATGCACTCTTACTCTGCAAGAATTCAAGCACATCAAGTATCAAGCATCAAGCATCAAGCATCAACATTCAACCGATTATGGCTGCCTCCTGTAGCTGCATTTATCTATTTCATGTCTATTCATGCTTAGTTTAATTCATTTATCATCTAGTATTCTCACATTTAGCTCCATCTCATTATTTGAATTGTCATTTTAACAATCATAGTGTCTTCACGATCTGAGAGCAATAGTGGTTTAATAAATCTTTGAGGATAGAGAACAATATGACTCTTTCAATTGATTATTGCTTTGATTTGATTCATTTAGCTTTGTCTTTGATATAATGTCATATTAGGAAGTGTTTTAATCTTGTTTACATATAAACAATTACACCATACATCATCTTAGTATACGTCATTTTAGAAATCATTTTAGAAACATCATTTATTGTCAGAAAATCCAAACACATAGAAATAGGAGATATCAATTTTTAGACATAGTCTGCATTACCCCATTTTGAGCAACTTTTCATAGTCAAAACAAGGTCTCAAAAGAAACATAAAGAAATATCAGACCCCACTAAATTCATCAATCCATTCGGAAATCAACCATCAGGAAGTGAGAGACCACACAAACCTTTTCTTGAAAAACATGTCACTAGAGACACACATGGACGAATTTATATAGAAGACATAGACGCTGTTGTACAAGATCCTGAGTTTGCATTCTTTATGGATGAGTGTTTGGAAAATGATCCCCAATGATATCTAGCAAAGTTTCTAGTAGAAGGTGCCACACTACCACTAGGATTTGATATTCATACTTTGAAAACATAGTCTACTCAACCAATGCAAACTACGACGTCAAGTGTTTCTATTCCCCAAATTACCACAAAAATTCCAATTGGCATACCAACTCAAACATCATCAATTGTAAACACAACCCCTTT
This sequence comes from Sequoiadendron giganteum, assembly GCA_007115665.2. NCBI lineage: Eukaryota > Viridiplantae > Streptophyta > Pinopsida > Cupressales > Cupressaceae > Sequoiadendron > Sequoiadendron giganteum. The sequence continues at coordinate 791,999,093 of CM021101.1, read as the reverse complement.
CAACATAACACAAGGTTTACAATTTACTGCGGGGGAAACTTCCTCCGAACCCTTTGGCACCAACACTACTGGTAAGAGATCCAAATTTGGCATGAGGATTCCTATACCACATCAGAACATTCAAATAGGAAATATTCCTATACCAAATTAGAACATTCAGATAGGAAATATTCCTATACCAAATCAAAACATTCTAACGGGATATATTCCCTCACCAAATCATAACCCGTCATAGAACTTGGCATATCAGAACACATACATTGATCCAAACAATGCAAACAACATGTCCTTGACAGAAGTAGATGTACTCCAAAACCAAATGCAAACTCTTCAACAATAGATGGACAACATGTCTATGTCAGGAAAATGAACTATCTCAGCGCAAAATCTATGTCCATGTCCATTTGACAAAGCACTTTATATGACACATTTCCCCCATGGATACATTATACCGATTTTTCCTAAGTATAATGGGAGGAAGAATCCTTTGGAACACATTAGAGAATTCTCAATGGCATGCATGGACATATCAAATGACCCAACATACTTGATGAGACTATTTCCACGAACCCTTATCGGGATAGGGCTAGAATGATTTTTTAAATTACCATATGGCATATGATCCTGGAGTGAATTAGCTGAGAAGTTTGTTGAACACTTTGCCTTTAACATAGACAACAAAATAACCATAGCTACCTTGTGTCATACAACACAAGAAGATGGCGAAAATTTCACCACTTTCTTCTAGAGATGGAGAAGTCTAGCTAGCAGATGTCCAGTTGAAATACCAGAAAAGCAAAAGGTCATGATATTCCTTGAAAACATCAATCCAAAACTACAAAGTGACTTAAGGATACATTGTTGTACTTCATTCCTAGACTTGGTACAAAAGGGCATCATCCTTGAAAAAGTCCTTATAGACAAAGGAGAAATTAAGGTACCAGGCAAAAATCCAATGGTTCAACATCAAAACGCACCCAATGATAGGAATAAATTCTGGCCTAGAAACAAAAATGTTACAAATGACGACATTGTTGATGCTAAAAACATACATATAGGACCAGTTATAAAACTTAGAGGTTACAACTCCAATCAAAACATGACAAATAGTCTAGATCAAATTGCCAATTATATCCAAAATTCACAGTAACATCGACCTCAAAGAAAATTTCCTACACATGAATTTACTCCTTTAGGACAACCAATTGAGATAGTTTTCAAGGAATTGATTAAACATAATCTCATCAAACCTTTGGAACCAAGAGAGTATGATCCTGGATAGTTTAAACCTTCATGGTGGGACGATAACACTTTTTGTGACTATCATCGAATGAAAGGACACAACCTACAAAATGTTGCCAACTAAATAATATTATACAAGACTTTGTTGAAAACAGAACCATAGAGGTCAATGGGCAGAAAAATACCAAGAACAGTGATCATAAGGTCTTCACGGACCTGTTACATGACCGCACGAAAGGAAAATCCTCTAGTTCGGAAATCGAGAATTCTCCATCAGCCAATTACACAAATAACAAGTATGACTATGGAAAAGGAAAGACCATATATATCCTCTGAGCTGCAAATGAACATGTTGATACCATCATCATTAAGAAGCATCCGAAATGTGCTATAAACACACGCAAAACAAAGATAACTATTCTGAGACCTTCTTTTAAGCCACCTACACAGTCTTCCAAGTCTAAGTACAATCTCCTTGATCAACTGAGCAAAACTCCAACACATATATCCATCTTGGAATTGTTGACTTTATCACCTGAGCATCGAGCCATTCTTGACAAAGCTTTATAGAATACGACTGTTCCTACAGACTTAGATGTCAATCGTTTCAAAGAAATAGTGGGATATTTAACCAACTCGCATCATGCCACATTTTCCCAACAAGATTACTCAACTGAAAAGTCTTATCATAGTGAACCATTACATCTTGAAGTCCTAGTCTATCAAACCAAAGTCAGATGAGTCTTGGTAGATGGAGGAGCAGGTTTGAACTTGTTTACCCTAAAATTGGTTAAGGCATTAGGATTCTCAAAAGAATGTGTAGACACCTCTAAGAGTATAGTCATCAAGGCTTATGATGATGAGGAAAGATCATCCAATGGAGTTGTCACACTCCCTATTAGAATTGGACCAACAATTATGAACACCAGTTTCCAAGTCTTGGATCTCACCCTTTCGTATAACCTGTTGCTAGGTACACCTTGGATACATGTAATGAATGTTGTACCTTCAACATATAACCAATGTCTTAAATTCCCATTTAATGGCACCGAGATCATGATTGATGGTCATCCAGATCCTTTTCAGTATTGTACAAGCCTAAGGGAAATTCCACAACGATAGGTACCAATTAACCAAGAAGCTTCATCATCCATTTTATCCCTATACATTGACCTATCACATCTTACTAAGTCCATTTCATTCAAACCACCATCATCCACTCCTAAGGTTGAGATCCAAGACAAGGGCTATGGAGAATATTACATAAAATAATCCTACTGTGTCAATCAACTAGTTCCACCTAAGGCATATGGCTTACCCATGGCAGATATAAGATAGTCAGTAGTCACATTTCATGTTCCCCCTACAATGACATTGACCAAATGGGGAGAGTTAAGTGAAGAAATTGTGGATCAAGATGATATTACCTCCTGGTTGTATCAGGAAGAAAATGCATACCCCTTGCCATCTATTCAAATAGCTAAGGACCAATATGGAAAAGGCTTTGAGATAATGCAAAACGAAGGCTATTATGGGCATAGTGGGTTAGGACTACATCAAAATGGAAGGATGAAACTGATCACTATTTCACCATGATCGAAATACCTAGGGTTAGGGTTTCAACCGCTTAGAATTGGGTTTCCTAGTACTTTGTCACCATTTCAAGAGGAAGTGAGTGCTTGCACAGACATTGAGATATCTCATGAACCACTTCCCCTCGTTTATGAAAAACCTCCAGTTTACGATGAATCCCATGACTCAAGTGATTGTGAATGGGATTCCCTTTCCTCTACTAGTACAGTGAACATAGATGCTCTATTTGGATAATTGGACCTAAAGATAAAACTTGTACCAAAACTATCTAGTCCCCGTCATAGGAAACACTTGTTCAAAGAAGAATGGCAAAAGAACTATTATTGGGAAACCCTTGATCATGCATCTTGGGCACTTGACAAACCATCTTCTGATGATTCAGCCCTTACAGTAGTCCCACAGTAGAGTATACCTACCCCTAGGAAGAAGAACAAGGAGTTAGTCCAAAACTTCTGTGACCATGTCAACCATTCTATACTCACCTTTTCGGCTTCCCCCTTTGCTAACTCCGATGATGACATGCCCCTCATATATCCTGAACTTATCGACTAGGATCAATAAGGTACACCCATCATATACACATTTGAGAATGATGAAGCAATAGTTGAGTTCATGGGACTTCGAGAAGGCATACCAAGAGGGGATCATAAAGCTGGTTTTACCATAGATTTAGATGACAAAGCATATCTTTGGGAGTCTATTTACACCTCTAGTCACAAAAATGAGAATAAAAAGAAAAAAGACAATGAAAAGAAAAATGATGAGTCCCTAGGTGAAAACCAAAAGGCACCTTTGGATGTAGAAACAATCAAAATAGAGGACGTATCTTAGGGAAAACACCTCTCAGAGGCACCCAAGGATAAAGGTTTAAATATTCTCCCCCTTGAATAGGAAGAGTCACTAATGCTAGTAGAAGAGTTTGTTGAAGTCAACATAGGTACATAAGAGAATCCTCATATGGTATATTTTGTAGCTTCTTTAACAAAGACAGAAAAACCTGAGTTTAAGGACTTCTTCAAAAAGAGACAGATAAAATTTGCATGGTCATATGTTGACATGCCTAGGCTAGATCTAGACCTAATATTGCACCATCTACTGTTACAGCCAGGTATTAAGCCAGTCAAAAATAAGTTAAGGAAAATGCATCTGCAAATTGCTCTATTGGTCAAAGAAGAACTCAAGAAACTTCTGGATGTGGAATTTATAAGAACTATAGACTATGCAAACTAGATTTTGAATCTTGTGCTAGTGACTAAACAAACTGGGGGCATCCGAATTTGCACAGACTTTAGAGACATCAACAAGGCATGTCCTAAGGATGACTTCCCTTTGTCGAACATAGACATGATAGTAGATCTTACAATAGGATACAAGATGCTATCCCTCATGGATAGTTTCTTTGGATATAACCAAATCAAAATAGCAGCTGAAGACCAACACAAGATAGCTTGCATGTGTCCATGGGACACATATTGTTGGAATGTTATGCCTTTTGGCCTTAAGAATGCAACAGCTACCTATCAATGTGAAATGACTACTATTTTCCATGACTTTATACATATTCTCATGGAAGATTATGTAGACGACATTATAGCTAAATCAGAAACAAGGGTAGATCATTTGACGGTTCTAGACAAGATATTCTAGAGGCTAGAGAATTACAACGTCAGGTTGAATCCAAAGAAATGTGTCTTTGGAGTAAAATCAAAGAAACTTCTCGGGTATATCATATCTAGAAGAGGCATTGAACTAGATCTAGAGAAGGTAAGATCTATCATAGAAATGCCTCCTCCATTCAGCATTTGTCAACTTCGTACACTATAGGGAAGATTACAGTCTATCAGGTGTTTCATAGTACAACTGGCAGATAAAATACACCCATTTCAACATTTACTCAAGAAAGGAGTACCATTTGTGTGGACACCTAAATGTCATTACGCTTTCCAAAAAATCAAGGAATATTTTCTCACTCCACCTATCTTAATGCCACCTACAGATGGAAAACCATTGATACTATACATTTCAGCAACTCAGTCGACATTAGGAGCTCTCCTCACATAAAATGATGATCAAGGTCATGAAAGAGCAGTCTATTACATCAGTCGTGCCTTAGTGGGATATGAATTGAATTACAGAAACATAGAACGTGCCTATCTTGTGGTAGTCTTTGCTACCCAAAAACTTTGGCACTATATGCTCAATCACCAAATAATGTTGGTTGCAAAGATTGATCCCCTCAAATATCTCCTAAGTAAGGCAGCATTAACAGGCCGATTGGCTAAATGGGTTATGATACTTAGCGAGTATGATAGCCAATATGTAGAGAGGAAAGCTATAAAAGGACAGGTGATTGCAAATTAGTTAGCCAATGCACCCATGAAGGCAGACCATCCTTTAGTGGTAGATTTTCCTGATGAATTTCTCTTCAATATTGACATTAGAACTGAATGGAAACTATACTTTGACGGGTCACATACAAATCGTGGTTCAGGAGTAGGTATCCTATTTGTTATACCTCAAGGAGATACCATTCATAAATCATTCAGGATTGCTTTCCCTTGTACCAAAAAAATAGCAAAGTATGAAGCCTTAGTGACATGATTAAAAATGGTAGCTCAATAGAAGATTAAGAGTCTACATGGTTTTGGCAATTCTCAACTAGTAATCCAGCAAGTAAATAATGATTACGAGACTAAGGATTAGAAGAGTTCCCCCTTACAAGCATATGGCTGATACTTTCAAGTAGTACTTCAATGACATTATCTTTCAACAAATACCACATATTCAAAACAGGGCTATAGATGCTATGGCAATCATGGGTTCCTTTTTGGATATTCTGAGTAACGTGCCTAAGTTTGAGTTTTTGGTTGAACAGTTGTTGGTCCCTGCTTATGATGTCCTCAATACTGTGATGGTGTGTACAATTGTTGGTTCTACTTCCCCTTGGTATAAAGATATATTCGACTATCTAACTAACCAAACTTTACCTCTAGACCTGTCAAATAACCAACGCTGAACCTTCATCTATAAGTCAACTAAGTACACCATCATCGGAGATACCCTATATAGACATACCATAGATAATGCCCTAATGAGATGTCTTGATGCTGAAGAAGCACAAACAACTTTGTGAGTGGTGCACGAGGGTATATGTCCATCCCATTCGAGTGGTCCTACTTTAGCCCATAAGATTATGAGACTAGGTTATTATTGGCCTAGAATGGAGAAAGACTCATATATCTTTGTAAAGAAATGTAGATAGTGTCAGATACATGGAGATTTTATAAGAGCACCAGCATAGGAGCTTCATCTGATTACAAAACCATGGCCCTTTTCCCAATGGGAACTTGACCTCATAGGTAATATACACCCTCCATCATCCAACAACCATAAATTCATCATAACCGCCACCGAATACTTACCAAATGGATTGAAGCTATTCCCATGACCTACATCACCGACACGCAAATATATAAGTTTATCCTAAACTATATCATTTTTCAGTATGGTGTACCCCAATCCATTATCACAAACAATGGCCACCCATTCAAAAACCAAGAAGCACACCATTTATGTGTAGAGTTCCATATCAAACATAATTTTTCCACCCTATATTACCCACAAGGTAATGGCCAAGCCGAGGCATCTAATAAAACCATTGTTAGAATCCTAAAAAAGACTATCACTGATGTTGGTCGTGACTGGCACCTATAGCTTAATCCTACCTATGGCCTTACCGCACAAGCATTTGTACTCCCATAGGTGCCACTCCATACTCCCTAGTCTTCGGATCCGAATCTATCTTACCTATTGAGGTTGAAATACCTTCCCTAAGGGTATCTTTGAAGGGTCACATTGACGATGAAGAATACAGTGTATCTAGGTTACAAGAGCTAGAATTACTGGATGAATGAAGACATAAAGCACTAGACCATTTGCAAGCATATCAGAATCATCTTTGTCGTAACTATAATAGGAAATTTCTAAATAGACACTTTGACATTGGTGACCTGGTTTTAATGGAGAATCCTAAGAATCAAGCTAAACAAGAAAAACCAGGTAAGTTTGAACCTAATTGGTTGGGGCCCTATATAGTCACAGAAGCTTTTGGGTCAAGAGCCTACCAACTCTCTACTCCTGAAGGAGAGCCCCTTTTGTCACCTATCAATAGTCTTCATCTGAAGAGGTTCTATGCGTAGCTTCTGAGAATCTGTGTGTTGATCTAGAAAATACAAAAAAAAAAGCAAAAAGCAAAAAAATGGCTACCTTGATGAAAACCTAGCAAACAGGCATCTTTGCAACAGCAAAAAAATTGAAAAAATAAAAATAGTAAAGAGAAATAATCCATCCAATAGTGAAAAATACTTTAGTGGGGCTATGGATAAGTACCATGGTGAAAACCTGGAAAACAGGCGCTATGTGTAGTCAAGCTTGCTCTTTCGTCTACCATCATTCCAATCAGACTTTTTCATCATCCATCATAATAAATGGATGTCTTATCCATTGCTTGGAATGATTGAAATCTAATGTTCATTTCGTGACATTCCCCACTCCATCTCACATGTCTTATTCCCGACTGGGGGAAAATCCTTGTTCTATGCCATGACACCTTGTACATAGCATTACACCCATCGAAAATGTCCTAGAAAATCCCAAAAACATTAGAAAACTTGAAAAATCCAAAAAAATCAAAACATGTCAGAAAATACTAAAAATAGAGTCAAGTTAGTCATGTCAAGTTAGTCATAGACATAGTCGAACTATGTTGCCTCTGTGACTGGGACATAGGCAAGGCCATCAATCGATGTGCCCCCGAGGCATTAGGTCTATTAGTCTAGGTTTGTCATGTATCACACATATTTAAATCATGACTCTTTTTACATTCAAAGTCATTGGTCATGTCGAACAATGAGGTCTTTGAGTGTACAACGTAGGCAAGGCTAATCAATCGATGAGCCCCCGAGACTGCACTAGGTCAGTCCAATAGGGTTCATTCACATTCATTATCACACACATTGCATATCATCAACTTAGGTCAGTATTTTAGGGTATCATCTCATGTCATACACTATCTACACACACACTTTTTATCAGTCAAGGAATCAACACAACTCATGCATCAACAAGGAAAAACATCTCAAAATTATCATCAAGTCAATATCAAACACATTGTCAAAGCAATCAACTTATGTCTTAAGCAAGATATGTCTTTCTTGTCAATGGACATCGTCAATTGTCATAGCCTCATGTTATTTTTCACATCAATTTCATTAGGCACCAACGTCTTATATGACACGTGTATTTTTGAAACTAGGCTTTGTCATGCCTTATACAGAAGTCACCAAGTCGAAACCAGACTCAACGTCTTATGTGGTATGCGTCATCCCTCACATTACGCTATGTCAAACATCAAACAATCAAACAATCCTACAAGATCAAGTTTTGGTGAATACTTTTATTTGACTTTATGACTTTATATCTTATTTTGTCTTATCTTTTTATCAATTTGTGAATTAAGTCTAGTTACTAGCTTTCTCAAGGATGTCCCTTGAAGGATTTAGAGAAGCAAGGCTGTCTTAGGACTCTTTTTCTTTAGCTGTTGTCTGTCAACTATCTTGTTAAAAAAAAATTATGAGTCATGTAACTAGTTTCCTCAAGGATGTCCTATCAAGGATTTAGAGGAGCAGTGACATCTCATGACCCATATTTTATTTGTTTGTTGTTTATGGTTTTTAAAGATAATGACAACTGGGGCATCTTGTCCTCTGTATGATTTATGATATTCCTTGTCCATGACTGTCTTTTTTTCGTAGATGGATGAATCTCTACACTATGCTCTATCTCATATCATGGTGTGTACTATCCATTTGTGTCATGTCCCTCCCAATGATGATAACAAGCAATCGTAGCATATTTGGAAATATATTGAAGATCATATTTTTCTTAATCAATAACCATTCCTTTTCAATACTAACTTTTTGAATTATCCATGCTAACATTTGTTCTTTTTTGCATCTTCACCACCATTATCTATCCATTTCGAGAGCACACTCATGTTATTCAAACCTGCCTATCCTCTCGAGGGGGCATACCACTACCTCCTCATCATTCTCCCTTTCACTGGGGCATATCTTTTTTTTTCAATTTCTTTGACACAATGCTATAACAACATTGTATCAAAGAGGGGCAAACTGTAGACACCAAAAATTGGTCTAGGGCATATCTTTTTTTTTCAATTTCTTTGACACAACGCCGTAACAACATTGTATCAAAGAGGGGCAAACTGTAGACACCTAAAAAATTTCTAGGCCTGCAAGTACCACTTTCGACATAATTTTCTATTATCCATGGTCATGATTAAATAATGTTTATTATTTAATTACCTTTCTAACACATATTTCCTCTATTAATTAAATACCCCTTTTAATTAATTGACTAATTCATTAACTCATTTATTCAACTTGATTAATTAAATAAATCATAATTGTTTAAATATGTCACTACCTAATTAATTCTTCCTTCTTAACTAAATAATTTATTATTTAACTACCCCTTTGTCATATTTCAACTATAATTAAATATTTATTATTTAATTATTCAAATTATCCTTTTCAATACTCAAATTAAATAAATTATCTTTGTTTATTTAATTAAATCTTCATTTTCGAATGTTGAATTAAATTAACATTTAATTCATTTATTAATTCGTTATGCCACATTTTTCTATCAATCAGTTGACTAATCATTCACTCACCTTCTGACTCGAGATCTATTTTTAGTTCTCTAGTTATCTCAGGATTTAACATCTGATTATCTTTGCGAGAGGACTCTCTGTCACAACTAGTCAGTTAACTAGTTTTAACTCATGTGCATGAATGCATTTATTAATTAAATATCTTTATTTAATTAATTAATTTATGTATGCATTCAAATTAGTCATCTTTTATTTCTAACTTTGTCTTTGACATTCAAAGTCTATTTCTTCAATTTTTGAAGACTCTTAACTGAAGATTGAGATCTGGAACTCTTATTCTTTCTATTTTCAAACAGTCTTGACACAAGATTAAGTTATCATTCTAACTAAATCTTTATCCTCCAGTCTTTTCTAACTCACGATCTAACTGACATAGAACTCACATCACATGGAATTCATCAATCTCATCTGTCGATCTCTCTTTTGAATCTGAGCCGATCGTTCAAAAACCCAAAATCTATAAAATGGCCTTTCATTATCATTATTCCTCCTCCTAAAATCATACAATTTAAAGAAGAAACTTATCTTTGATATTTTATTAGACATTCAACAAGGTTATGCTTGCATCAATATTGAAAATCTGAGGGCAAGAATACTGAAACAACAAAATGGAGAAGAGCAATCGAGATAATTTGAAGGAGTGAACGCATATTCAATGAGAGCTTTCCAATTGATTTGTTTAGTTTAATTATGTTTACTTATTCGTTATTTTTTGTTTGATTTAGATTATTATTGTTTAGATTGGGATTAACATTGTTTGTTCTAGTTGCAGATTCATATCCAAATTTTATTCTATGTTACACTAGGCATAAAACTTTTTGAGATGGGAGTTGTTCAGGGTCTCTTGTAGAGGCTCTCCTTTTGGTGTTAACAGCTGATATGCCCCTGATTTATAGCTTGTGGTGATGAAGAAAGGTCCCAACCAGGTGGGCTCAAATTTTCCTTTGCTTTCTAGATTTTCCATGTTCTTCTGATTTTCTTTTAGCACAAGTTCGCCAACTTGGAAGGTGTGTCTCTTGATCTTCTTGTTGTAGCTGTGCTTTAGGCGGTTCTAATACACCTGTAGATGGTTGAGGGAATCCATGCACCATTCATCTAATAACTCCAGCTCATTTAACCTTGAAATCTAATATTCCTCATCTATAATGAGGTTCTGTAGTGATATCCTTAATGATGGGAGCTTGATCTCGATTGGGAGGATGGCTTATGATCTGTAGACCAGGGAGAATGGGGTGGCACATGTTGGCATGTGGATGCTAGTGCAGTAGGTCCATAAGGTGGGATTTATCTATAGATACTAGTCATGATCTGAGTCATTGAATATTTTCTTAAGGATTTTCAAGATAGTTTTATTAGTGGATTCTTCTTGGCCATTGCCTTGAATGTAGTACAAAGTGGAGAAGCGTTGTTGGATATTGAAGTTGTGGCAAAAGTCATGCACATCCTGATTCTTGAAAGGTGTCTCATTATCAAAGATAATGGATTGAGGAACACAATATCAAAAAATGAGATAGTTCAGGATGAACTTTGATATCTTCTTTCTAGTTATGTAGGTCATGGGAATTGCTTTGACCCACTTTGTAAAGTACTGTGTAGCGGTGATGATGAATTTATGGCTGTTGGATGAGGTGGGTGCGATTTTTCCGATGAGATTGAGCCCCCATTGTGAGAAGGGCCAAGGTTTATCAATAGGATGAAGCTCTTGAGCTGGTGCATGAATAAGGTCTCCATGCTATTGGCATTGTAAACACTTTCTGACAAAGTCGTGTGCCTCTCTTTCCATTGCTGAATAGTAGTACCCAGTTCTCAGTAGTTTCTTAGCCAAGGTTATACCGCTTGAGTGTGAACCGAAAATTCCACTGTGAACCTTAGTTAGAGCAGTTAGGGCTTCCTTAGGATTTAAGGAACACAATAGGGTTCCTTCAATGCTCCTATGATAAAGGGTTTCTCCTAGGATAACAAAATGTAAGGACCTTTTGACAAAGGATTGTTTAAGGTTTGGGGTAATGTCAGCTGGGAGAACTCCTATTCTCAGGTAGGTATAGATGTCATGATACCAAGGATCACCGAGACCAATGATTTCACACACGAATTCAAACTCTGGTACCTTGAATGTTGGTACGAGAAGCTGCTCTACTAGAAATTCTTGTTTTAGAACATTGTTTGGGATTTCCAAAAGTGATCCAATTGTGGCCATATCATCTATTGCTCTGTTGTTTTCTCTAGGTAGTTGTTCAAAGGTGACATCAATGAAGAATTATTTGAGGCTCTCCACTAATTTCTTGTATGGATTTAGCTTGTCATCCTTTGTTTGGTACTCACCATTGACTTGGTTGATGATGAGTTGTGAATCTCCATAGACTTTGAGAGCCATAATCTACCATTGTATTGCAATCCTTAATCCTATGATGAGATCTTCATAATCTTCTATATTCTTTGTGCTTTGATTCAAAACCTTATTTTGATGTTGATCCCAATTCATGGATGGGGTGATGGGTGGATGAAGATTCATGATGTGGCTAGTTGTAGTATTGGCATTGGTTTCATCATAAGGATCCTTCATGCCCCCTATGTTGACATTTTCTTGAGATGAAGTTTCCCCCAGTATGGTGGTAGTAGCATATTTGTTCTTTGGTTCTCCCTGTTTTGAGATATCTTGTTCAAAATGCATTCTCTAAAAAAATGACAACTCCAGATGATGTCATTTCAATTTTCTGCTCTGTTGATTCTCGAATATCCTGTTATGTTTGACATGTTCCCTTGAGTGGATAGTACTTGATATCTTCATACATGATGTCCTTAGTCTAAATATGGGATATATCTGATCCTGATGTTGACAACCGAGTTTGACTATAGGAATCAATATCCTGCTCTTTTTGTGTAATAATGTCAAGAGTAAAGGAATCTTGTTCTGAATGAAGACCATCTACATGTCTATCCACGAGAAGCATCTCATGGGTAGATGGAGGATTATGTTCTATGTGTATGTGATCATCTTGTATAGATAGGAGAGTGTCCACTATATCATTGTAGCATCTTGGAGATACAAATTCTTGATCTCAAATGATTTCAGAATTGCTTTCGACATGCTTTGGATCATGTTCTTAACATGGGTCAATTTCAAAGAATGGATTGCTTATAAAGAGTTCTTGGATATATTTATTAGGCATAGGAAGTTTCTCAAATTTCATGAGATCAAAGGATGTCCATATTTTTTGGAAACGATCATTGTTAGACCTTGGTGAAAGATGTTGATCATGCTTTGGAATAAATTATTGAGATATGTCCTCTAACTCATTAGGTGATGTAGAGAAATTTTCAACATGATCATTGGTTGAAGGATCTTGATCATCATTTTCAATGATTGTGGTGGTAATATGTTGCAATCTTTACTAAGGGAGTAATTCCTATGTTTTTTGTTGAGAGAACAATGCTTGTTGTTGGTCATGTTGTTGTTCTGCGAACAATGCTTGTTGTCGGGCTTGCTGTTGAGCTAATTTTTGATACACTTGTTTATGGATTGATTGCAATTGTTCCCGGTGTTGTGTTTGTGCCTATCGAGCCTAGTGTTAGTCTTGAGCTTGAGCCTGTGCTTGTTGGGATGCTTGTGCCACTTTTGTAGCTTGTGCAACTTGTGCGGATTGTGTAGCTAGTGCATCTTGTGCAACTTATTCATTTTGGAGCGTCTTTTGGTGGGTAGCTTGTCGAGCAACTTGCAACATGATGGAGAATGAATTTTCCATGTTATGTTTTTGTGGTGGTGGCAGTAGATTGGGAATGGTGTTGACCATTGTGATGAGTGGAACAGTTGTATTGATTTCTAGGGTTTGAGTGGTGAATGGTGTGATTGATATGTTTGGTCCTTGAGACACTTGAGGTATGGTGGTTGTGTTGACCGTTGGGGTTGCTTTGATGGTTTTCATATATGTTGCGATATCGATGGAAAAATGGGAGGATTTGATAGGATGCTTTGACTTATGAAGGGGGTGTTGCTTGGATTTAGTTGATTGATGGTTGGTAAAGGGGGAAGGCTCATCCCTTGATTGTTTGGTTGATAGATTTGTAAGTTTTGACTTTGATTTAAATCTACCAAAGGGAAAGCTGTTCTAAAATTTAGATTGAGCATGCTCATTTTTTTTGTACCATTGAGGTTTGGAGGAGATAATGATCCCATGTATGGTTTGTACAAATGCAATTTTTGCAAATGAATTGGCATCATAAGGCTTGGATAGTTTGGTTGAATTGGATTACTCATGATGGATGAATCAAGTTTATATTCCATGTTCCTCTTGTGTTTTGACCTTGTTGACCTCTGAGGGGTTTAGGACCAATGATGAGATAAAGGATGAAAGGGGTGAATGATATTAGTGTTTAAACTTTTAGGAACTTTGGATCAATGCTAGACTTTAGGACTTGTTTTGATTTGATTTTGATTAAGGATAGTTTGAATATGTGTGTTAAGTCAAACAAAATGATAATGAACTTTCAAACCCTAGGAAGTTGTGTTATCCTAGAGAAAACTCATTTGAGAGGGTGATTTGACTAAGTGTGTTAAGCCAAATGAATTGATTTTGAACTTGTAAACCTTAGGAAGTTGTGTTATCCTAGAGGTAAATTTTCTCAAGAGGGTTGATAATTTGACTAGGTGCATTAAGTCAAACAAGGTGATGATGATTTTTCCTATAAGTTTAGCATGAATGATGTTTCAAAGTTCTCAAGAGTTTGTGAAATGGGATTTTGATAAATGTTTGGATGGATGAAGTGTTTGACTTGATCCTAGATGAACCTAAGAGGACTTGTTTACTAGACCAAGATATTGAAGAACATGCTTTTCCCTAAAAGTGGTTCAAACCAAATGACTCAAAAGGGACCAAGCACATGTGTGGTTCAATTGTTTGTTATCTTGCTTAGATTTGGTTCTTTTTACCAAAAAAACTTTCTTGATTATGTTTTTCAAAATGAATGTCTATGTATCAATTCCTTTTCATTCCATAATGTCCATTATGTGAAAATCAAGGTTTCAAGAGCATAGTTTCCTAGGTTGACTTTATTATGAGAAAATTATGATGTAAATCCAAATTCTTAGAGACCTCTAAGGATAAAATCCCTAGGGAAAGCAACAACACTTGGATTTGGTCAAAGGTATTTGCCCCTCCAAAAGGGCTTGAAATTTGAAGATTTTGTGGATGTTTGCTTTTTAATGTTTATGATCAAAGCAATGTGTTTTTTATTCCAAGAACATGTACAATCCTAGGATTAAGAGACAATATTTTTTGGGATCCCACTAGGATAAATTCAGTAGCGCATATTTAGTGTGGATGATTAGATGCTTGACCACATAGGTTCCCACTTACAGTGCACTCACTTCTTGGGTTAGCCAAGCATTAGTACCCATGAAACTCCCATGGAATAATTTTCATCTCTATAAGAGAATCACATGTATACGCGGGGCAACTTGAAAGGACATGACCTTTTGCACCAACAAATAGTTTAGGATTTTGGCCTTTGTTAAACAAGGGGTTTTAATGTGGGCATTCCATTTGTGGGGGACTATCCATGCAGTGAGAGACCATTGTTGCCCTTCTCGTTAGAATAATCCTCATTATTCTCAAACTTTCCTCGAGAATCCAAACTTATATACCAGTTGGAAGTTGCTTGGGTTCAACGTGTTCCTGGCTGAGTCATTCCCTTGGGTGATTAATTTTTCCCACCAGGTAGGACCTCTAAGATAAAAAAAAGTGAGCAATCATATGCAATAGTTCAATCAACCTTCATTGAAAAACAAAGGGAGAACACTCGCAATATTGGTTCAATTTTTAAGTACCCAAATTGAAATGTGGAGGCAATCTTTTATGCAACTTAATGTCACCAAAAAGACTTTTGATTCTCAAGAGCCCCATGAAGCGTGAGAGAAGTGCATACGCCTTTTCAAATGAAATTAATTTGCAAAAAAAATTACAAGACACAAAAGCAAATGTTTATTTTAAGTCCACAAAGCAATGATTTGATTATTTTTAGTGCACCAAAAGGAAAGATGAAAGTTGTTTTGTTCAATTGTTAACCTTAAACAAAATCTAGTAAGTTTTCCTACGTTATTTTTAACCCTTTGTTGCAAAAATCTATAGCTTTTATAGTGTTCCTTTTAGAGCCCAAAATAAATTTAGTGTGTCCTAAAAGCATGAAGGGATAAAATCTTTAAACTTGGAATTATAATTGCTTCCAAGAGTGTCTAAAGAAATTTGATACAATAGAGAAATGATGCCATAAGAAGCTTTGATTTTGTTTACTCCTCCCATTTTTGATTTCCTAACCTACAAAAGTGCTAAATTTTTTAGATAATATCAAGAACCAAGAAGATATAAGGGTTGGATGAATCAGTAAACATAAAAACCCTAAAACCTAGACCAAGTTTCATGGTATTTTGAGATTAGGTGAAAATTTGAAAATTTTAACTCTATGAAAGTTGATAAATACCTACACCATTGGATAGATTATGAAATTCTACCCCATTTCAAAAAATAAAGCTCCGAAAAAGAACAAAAAATGACCAAGATATGGCCATTTTAAGTTTGGGTGAAAAAACAAGAAATCAAAGGGGGTGCCCTTTGCAACGATGTTGTTTGCAAATGCGGCTCTGTTTGTGTTTCAAGTGGCATTCTAGTGAAATTAGCGGCTCTGTTTGGAAAAACAGAGACCGCAAATGTGTTGCAATTTCCTCCAACAGTGTTGTTTGACCTCCAACGGCTATGTTTGACGTACAGTGGCATGTCTTGACTTCGGAAGACAAAAAACACAAAAAAAGCAGAATTTGACCAAAAAACGTGTTAGATTTTTCAAATTTTCCCTCCTTCTAGTGCAAAAATATGAACCCCAATCCTAGGCATGCACAAACACATTAGTAAGCTCATATGAGAATTAAGACAAGGATTCCCCATGAAATCCATCTACAATGCTCAATAATAGGAAAAATAAAGAACAAACATAAAAGATAAATGAAATCCTAATTAAGCAATAAAAAAACATGATCCCATGGGGGAATTGGCACCAATTATGTGTAGAAATTGGCC
Source organism: Sequoiadendron giganteum (assembly GCA_007115665.2). Taxonomy (NCBI): domain Eukaryota; kingdom Viridiplantae; phylum Streptophyta; class Pinopsida; order Cupressales; family Cupressaceae; genus Sequoiadendron; species Sequoiadendron giganteum. Next base: position 791,982,437 of record CM021101.1, on the reverse strand, counting down.
CTTTCCCAACTCCTTTTTTGTAATGTTGATGAGTGATCCACTTTGATGAATATTCAATCAAGCTCCATGATGAAAAATCTGCATAACCTAGCTAAGATCTTGATGAAATGGATGGAACTAGATGTCGCTTGAGGATGAAGTTGAGTATAGTAAGTTTACTCAAGTTGTGGATGATGAATGAGAGGAATAGTCTCGCATTTATAGATTTAAAATTGGAAGAATGAGCAAGATTTGAGCAATGTGGGATCATTCAACATCCAATGGCCAAGTGCCACTTGTCAAGATGTGAATGGATGAAGGTTGAGCACATTTTGGTGATTGTGCACAATAAATGATATTAGATTCAAATTTTGAATTTGAAAGTTGGAAAGTTGGAGGGAGAGAGGAATGGAGTTAATGTCACTTGGCTCAAGGCTAAGGACATGTAAGAGGTATTAAATTCCTTGTTGGAGGTACCCATCCCGTTTTGGAGGAATATTCAACAAAATATCCCCTTTTGAATTGAAATTGGTGAATTAATAAATCAAATAAATTGATTTATTGTGCAAGTGGGAAAATATAGAGAATTTAGGTGATTAGGATTAAATTAATCAGGATTTGATGAATTTAATAGGAGATTAGATGATTTGACAATTTTGACTTAGATTTTAGGATTTAAATAAATCAAAGTTGAGAGGAAAGGTTTAATTAAATAAATGTTTTGATTTATTTAACTAAAGAGGATAATGTTAGATTAAATTAGATAAGGTTTAATTTATCAATTTAATAAGAAGACTTTGGTTATTTAATTAAATAAAGTGAATTATTTAACTAAATAAAGTGAATTATTTAATTAAAATAGGGATGATAGGATTAATTAAACAAAATGTTATTTAATTAATACAGGAGAATAACTTAATGAGATAAAATTGATTTATTTAATTAAGGGAGGAAATATGATGAGTTTAATCAAATAAAGATTATTCAATTAAATTAATTAGTAAAAGGGATGATTTAGGAAGAACCGATGTTAGTAAGATCAGGATCAGGTGTGTCGGTCAACTTGTATATTTTCCATGTCTATAGTAATCAACCTAGATTCATAAAAATCACAAAACAAATCAATGCACATAGAATCCTCAGGTCTTAAATATTTGGGAACTTCTATCAAAGCATCCAAAAATCTCAAAAACAACTTATATGGTGATTCTCCCTCTTGTCTATTCAATTCATACAATTCTTGTACAAAAGACTTTTGGTCAACAATGCTCAAATTTTGTTGATGTTAAACTTGAAACTCACTATGATCTTCATACTGTGATGATGGAGAAATCACAACAACAAAAGCATTGTCATCTTGACAATCATTTCCATTATTTGATCCTTGAATTCTATTGGCATGAGGTGTGTTTGGATAATCAACACTTGCAACCAGATACCCTTTCATCATTGAGTATTTCAAATTGTTCTCAATATCCATGGCAGTTTGATATGCATGAAGTAATGTTGTAGGCTCTTTATCTCTCAACAAGAAGCCCATCTTACTGTCAAATGCTCCTAAAAATATGACCAAGCATTCAACATCATTTGGCCTTATGTTCTCAGGATTTCTCTCATCGCCTTTGTAAATTAGAGGTTGAGGAGAAGAAAAAACTCATCTTCACTTATATGGATCTCCATAAATTTTCCCCTCACCACACTTGGATTTACCCTTTCACCATATTGCTCAACAAAGGTTGTCATAAATTGACTCCATGAATATATAGAACATGATGGTAAATATGAGAACCAATCTCTAGCATGATCCTTCAAGGATTGAACAAACAGTTTCATAACAATGTCCTCATGATTTACCTCATAATCCCCCATCACATCCATGAATGTTTGCAGATGCTTAGAGGCTGATTTTGAAATTTTCCATGTGAATTTGGGAAAATACTTCCTAACATTTTTAGGGATCAGGTTTGGGAAACCTCTAATACCACTGAAAACCAATGGAATATACCTTTCAATAGAAAAATACCTTTGAGGGCTTGGGACAACTTATTTTCCCTACATACTCCTACTTTCCATTTCACAGATAAACCCTCTTGTATACAAACTCAATCACTATCAACTTCATACATGGTTATCAATTACATCATTTACTAATTCAACCATGATTCAAAAACATTGATTGAATATTTATGCCTTAAGCTTTCTCAGAGGCATAATTCAAAATAAACATACTTCTCAAATCAGATTACACATTACAATTTAGAAGTACGAAAAAAACTAATACTTGTTGTTCCCTTTCTTAATGAAAATTCATCTAATAAGGAACCATTTATGATCTCAAGTATTGAAAAATTCCCATAAAATTCTTTCAAGAAGAATAATACTTGCTTTAGATTTATGAGAATACTTGGAAAATTTGTAGCAGCTATTAATCTGTCTTCTTGACTACAAATTCTACAAATCTGGAAATCTTCTACATAATTCAACTAGTTCTTAAGACAGAGTCGCCACCTCCTTTCACAGAGGAATATTATTCAAGAGTAAATCTTGTTCTAGGTCTTCTCCAACAATGGAGTCACACTCATATCCTTTGATCTTTGCTGCAATAAATCTTCTCCAAGTTCAAGAACTTTAATATTTGAATCCAATTCAGAATGGAAAATAATATGATTGAATGTAAATGATATGACTCTGTTTCTAGATTCTGCAATGAGAATTTTCTCAAATTCTCCCTAGCAGAGTCGCCATTATGTTGGTACTCCAAATATCAATAGATCAATTGAATCCTAAAGACTTAGCCAATGTATTATGCTCGAAATCAAAGGTTGATCTGGCAACCTGACAAGATTCAGTCAAAGACTGAGATCTGCATTTCTGGCTTTGCAAAACCAAGGTGGGTTAACCTACATAATGCCTAAAACTTTATTCACTCACACACAAATATTACTTTCTATAGGAGATAAATCCCAATGAAAATACAGTAAGGAAAGCATTAATAACCTCAAATCTAGCTAAATTATTGGTATATCAACACTTACTCATCAATTGGGAAGCAAGACTCAACACCAAACCACATGGATTTAAAATGATTTTAATATTTAAACTTGTTTCTAAGATTCATAAAACTGAATGATAGACTAGTACCTAATTCTGGGCCATGGAGTCAAATTCATAAAGAAAATTTCATCAACAAATGGAAATCAACTGGTGGATTTAAATTGCTAATGTATTACACCAACATATCCTCTCCTATTATCAATCAATTTTTTCTTATCAAATCCAACCTGCACACTTCAATCACAATTATCTGCTCAAAGTATTTAACCATTTCATTGAAACAGACTCATAAATAGATAAAACAATCTCATGAAATTGAGATGCCAAACTCAAAGATACTTGGTATTATTGAATTTAAATGACTAAAATATACAGATCTGGAGACAATTTGAAGACATTCATGAGTTATCTGCACAAACTAGCTAATATTTTCTGATGAAATCAAAATTTACAGCTTACAGAATCAAAATCATGACTCAAAATTTCAACATTTCTCTATCTACCAAAGCCCCATACAAGAATTCAGAACAAAAATCAACCTCAGAACCTCCTACAAAATCAGAGAAAAAGAGAAGGATCTAGAAGAAGCCCTAAAGTTGATCAGGAGATGCCATCTGGAAACCTCTTCACCATTGATCATCAAACTAAAAAGAATCTCTCCCTTTTATTCAACAAAAAAAATTTACCTCCAAATTACCTGCATTCACCAAGTTTCCCAACAACAAAAAAAAAATGCCCATGTGAAGAATCTCTCCGTTTTAATTATCATGTGAAAAATTCTCAGCTCCCGTAAAAACTTATTTCCCTGCTCTTTACTTGCTATAGCTGCATATTACATATTATTCCACTTTATATTTTATTTCCCAGCAAAGAGAATGTTTCACATTACTTCACGTGCCATTTAAATATGCACTCCATCTCATTTTATTTCACTTTAGAAAAGTGAAAACATTTTAAAGACTTACGAGGCACATAAAGGTTTTACCCATGTTTACTCTTCAACACATATTTTCCCAACAAACATTTTATTTCACCTTTCATCATTTAAAATCTGATTTTAAATGTGAATCCATTTAATTTTCATTAGGAAAATTGAAACATTGTAATGTTTTGCTTATGAAGATATTTATCGGGCTACCTTAAAACTATTACCCATGTCTTTAATTTGTTTTTTCAAGACCCACCACTCGACTTCCTCTCGCCCATCCCGTGGTAATTAAAGGGCTTGCAATTTCAACCCACGAGACAACGGAGAAGGAAAAATTTCCTTTAATATTTTCATGCCCCTCAATTTCTCTCATCGACGCTGCCAACATTTCCTTGGGTAATATTTTAATTTCACTAAATTTTTTTCTTATCAAAGAAAAAGAAAAACTTTTAAAAAATTAAACCAATGAGCCTTTTAAATTTCACCTAGGCACTAAACACTCCACCCGAGCCCATGTGCCACATGTCAGCATCTCATTGACGTCGCGAGTTTTAAAGACTATGCATCTCTGGGTTGTGAATTGGTGGGGGACAACTGTGACGTTACTACATTTGCATCTCTCCTATCGGTCGTTGATCTTTCCCTATCTCTTTCATTTTTCCCTAATCCCCTTCATTCGCATTCCCCCATGCTCTACAAACAACTCGAGCTTGTAATGGAGCCATTCTCTCAACTTTCTCCTGTTCATTGCACACATTGAAAGGTTTCTGGAGCTTTTTCAATGTATCTTCTTGTATTTGCACATCACAATGATGTTTGGCTTCATCAGGTGGCACCACCCAATCATCTTCCATTTTGTGCATACCCATCAATCGTGGCAATTTTAATACATTTTCACTTCAAGCACCCTATTGTCCCTTGGCACCATGTGCTTTAATGGATGTCCACACTCCTCTATTCCAGGCCGCGCCCCCTCTACCAATTGCATTTGCTTGAGATTCTCTAAGGCCTTTAACAAATCCATTTTTTTTTTATCTTGTGTCCCTGTTGCTGGTTCGAGCCTTCTATTTTAATGCTCTAATGGATGTTTATAACCTATCCCAAAGCTTCCACACTATGCTTCTTTGTCCATTGCAGTTGCTGGAAAGTTTCTAAAGCATTTTTCAAGATGCACTTTGTTTATATGCTACCCTCATGGTGTTGAATCCAATATGATTTTACTTTGTGTTGTGAGAGATATCTATTCATTGGCTGCACCTAAAAGAAGTCCCTCTTAGCCATGTGCGACAACCCCATCTCCTCCTCTGTTAAGGCTTTTACAAACTTATTTAACATGTATCATTGAAAGATATAATAGAAACATGATGATTATACAAATCCTTAAGGTTCAATATAGTGATGCTTAAGATACATGTATATGTTTCCTGGAATTCCTTATATGTTCATCAAAATCATGAATTTGAACTTTTGTTCATCATTGACATTTGGTAATCAAGTCACTTTCTTGAAGATAGGCTTCTTTTATGTCCTTAAATAGATGCACATTGAACGAATTTACCAATCCAATCTAATCTTGTGTTTTCATTGAATCATGGAGGAAAATTTCTAAGATAATTCCAATTTGCAAGTGACTTGTCAATATAAGAATTCCTTGCATTTGATTCATTTGGTGGAGTCTTGACTATATCCTTTTCTTTGAGCAGTCATTATTGATTTTCATTGTTTCAATATGAACATTTTAAACATGTCCATTTTCAAATGAATAATGGCTTTGATCCTCCTTTTCACCAATGCTCTCATGATCACAAAAGAGACTTCAACTCCATAACTATGGAAAGCATGTGGGCCCGTCTAAAAGAATAAAACATTTTGAAACAAATTTTATGCTCAAATTGACTTGATACAACTTTTGAATGCATGTGAAGTAAAAACATGAACTGGGTTTCCATCAAAATATATTTTCTGACACTTTTAGAAAATGTGCAAAACTGGCCAAGTAGGCTTCATAATTGCCTTTGAAAACTAGTCAAACGACCTCCTTGAGTCATAAAAACATTTAAGTATACAGACATTAGTCCCAAGAATGGAGTGCAATAAACATCTCAGCAAAAGGAGTGACGAGGTGAAAAATATTAATCAACAAAGTTTCCTACTCAAAATATTTGTAACTGTGCTTGTTCAAAAACCAATTAAAACTCACGAAATCACCTCGTTGGAAAAATATCAAATCAACTCCTAGAGGTCTTCCACTGAACATAGTATTTCACTTTGTTACACTGAGCATGTGTGAAAAATTTCTTGGCTTGAATCATCTCCCATCAAAATATATCAGGTGTCAAAGTTGACCACCTTGAAAGGATTCAAAAAATACTGGTGCAAAATTGAAAAAATTGCATGTGGTTTTGACTTGGTAAAAATAGAAAATCAACTCATGAGACTCTGAAACCTAACTACGAGCTCATCTTGGTATGGATAATGCAGAACAACAATAATTTTTACTTAACAGTCAAATATTTGCAAAATGCAAGCTCAAACGAGAGGCTACTTTGCAAAACTGAAAGTTTGCAGACAACAAAAAAGTGCAAAAACCCTCCAGCTTCGTTTTCATAACCCTGAAAAAACTCATCATGGGAAGCTAAAAATTGACACAAGCGTTCACATATGTCAATTGAATATTTCTACCAAGGGGTTTTACATGAAAATTATCTTGCTCCAAATTACGACCCTCCAAATTGGGTCATTTAAGTAGATTCTTTAGGTGCATTTCTAAAAATGCAGAGGCAAATTTTTTGAAATAAGCATCTCAAATTTGCAAAATTTGAGAGTGCCATCAGTTGGAACCCACCAACACGTGTGAATAAAATAAAAATAAATGAAATAGCACAGGCACACAGGGAACAACTGGGATTGATTCCCATGATTAGATTGCCAATCATGAAGCTTTATTTCTGCACATGCCACAAATGTTAATCATAAAAAGAGGCCATCTCTAGGTAAACAAGAAGCTGGCCCATAATACAACAGGCTAAGGATTTAAAACCCTTTAAAAAAAAAAAAATGAGCCTTCGGTCATAGGAAAATTAAGACTAAGAAGAAACTTGAGGCAATCGACAAACCTAAGATTAGGGGCCAGTAGGACAATGAGTATGATGTCACAAGTGACAACTTAAGTGACCTAGAATGGGGACAGTAGGTCAATGCAATTTTAAAATGACCAAGCATTTTTTTATTTACAGGCCAACCTTAGGAAGTTGTAAGGATTTGAAACCCTATCATAGTGATGTGAATATGAGCTAAAATTAGAAACAAGAGGCCAACCCAGACTTTGCAGAACTTTTAGAGTGGAACCAAGAGAATTTTTTGAGGGGTTCCGCCAGTGGCTTCATCTAGGGATGTATGCCCCTTGAAGGCATAGAAATAATTCAGATCCTCTAGAGAAGTAAACCAAGTGCCAAAAATACTGGGTGAAAGAGTCTTTATTAAAATATTAAACCACATTTGATGACCCTAGGCCACCAAATGAAAAGAGAAAACCATGTTTTCCTCTATCAGACACATTCTTCTCTATTGTGTACATTAAGCCAAGTCTGAAAACATTTCCATTGTCTATCTAGAAAAAATACCACCCATGGCATGCTTAACCACATCACTATGGTTCCCAAATCCTTCATTAACAAGATCATTCTCATACATAATCACTTTCTTGTTAGATTGGACTGAAAAGTTGAAAAATTCACAGTGTGATCTAAAAGGGTTACTATGAGACTTATCCCATCATTCATCTACACATCAAATTTGAAACCCTCATAGTGATTAGGCTCAATAAAAATATTATTTCCTACACACAATATACAATCATCTTGTGTTTTGAGCAAAGAATGCTCACACATTTGAAAATCCTTTAACTTGATTGCACCATAGGTCAATTTATTATCATTCCAACAACACAAATTACTCACACCATCACATGGTTCAAGGTTCTGAAAATCATATTTACCAAAACCCACAAAACCTTCATCTAAAGTGCTTTGAATTCCATCACTTTCAGGATTAACAAGATCATCAAAAAAACTTTCATGTGCACTAGTCACTTCATGTGCACTATTAGTTGATAGGTATACTAACCTATTTGTTAGAGACTCATTGTCATATGGAAATTATTTATTGTCCCTTGAACAAGTATCTTTATCTTCCTTTACATAAATGATTTCCTCATTGGATGAAATCATGTCCATAATCATACTATGAAGATAATGAACATCAACAAAGAACTCAATTTCACATTTACTAACATGAGATCCACCATTTTTTACACCATAAAGAACTTTATCATTTTTAACACCGTTCTTAGGTTCAAGATACTTAATACACAAGTTTTTATCTTCAAATTGATCATCATCCATTGAATCGGTATGCTCTAGTGTTAACAAACCCAAGCTACACTCCAAGTATTCCATATGTAAAAATTGTTCATTTACTTGTGAACAAGCAACTTCATCATCATTTACATCACTGCATCCTTCAAATGAAGAAATAACCTCTAGCTCCTCATCATAGGAGCATTCATAACCCTCAAAAGAAAAATCAGGTTAACTATCATCATGATCTTCATCATAAGGAAACTCATCACTACATAAACTATGCTTAGATATTTTAGAATGAATGATTAAATTTCATCTTCAATATCTTGACCACTGACTTGTAATGAAAAATCAGCAACACTTGCAAGTGTATCTTTATATCTATCATCGGTATATAGATCTTCATATATGTTGCTTTTGGGCTTATCATAGTCACTATCCTCATCCATACAACATGGATCTTCATTTTCTAATGTACTCTTTTCACTTGTCTGCATTGTTTTTTGATTTTTCTCAGTAAGATAGCTTCCATCAACATTTTGATATATCACATTTTGTGCATAATTAAGTTGGGCTCCCTCAACATTTTTTATCCAATCAAGTAATTGATCAAAGCTACGAGGTTTCAAGTCTTTTGGCAAGGTACTCAGCCCTGGCTCAAATATTTCACATATAAAGCAACACATATTAAATCTTCAGGTCTGAAAGTTTTGGGGATTTCCAACAAGGCATCCAAAAATATTGAGAACAAGTGAGAGGGTGATTCTCCCTTGTGCCTCTTCATGTTAGACAACTCTTGAACAAAAGACAATTGATCAATACTATTCAAATTTTGTTGATTTCCAACTTGGAGGTCAGTATGATTTGTGTGTTGTGGTGATGGACAAATTAGAACAGTAAAAGAATCATCATCTTGAGTACCCTTTCTATTGTCTAATCTATGAATTTCATTTGCATGAGATGTGCTAGGATAACCAACACTTGCAGCCATGTATCCTTTCATCATTGAATATTTCAAATTGTTCTCAATATCCATAGAAATTTGATATGCCTAATGTAATGTTGCAGGCTCTTTATCTCTTAGCAAATAACTCATTTCTTCATCAAATGCATCAAAATATACAATCAGACATACTACATCATTTGGTCTCATTTTTTCAGGAATGTTACTTAATGTTTTTGAAAACCTGAGATTGAAAGTTGGGACCAACTCATCTTCTTCTTTCTGGATGTTGTTAAACTTTTGTCTCACTGAATGTGGATTAATTCTTTCTCCAAATTGTTCTATGAATTTTTCCATGAACTCATTCCATGAAGAAAAAGAACACACAAGAAAATATGAAAACCAATATCTAGCATCTTTCTTCAGAGATTGAACAAAGAACTTCATGACAACATCTTCATGACTTATCTCAAAATCTTCCATCAAATCAGAAAATTCTTCCAGATGTCGAGATGTTCATTTTAATCTTTTCCCTTTTAACTTTGGTAAATGTTCCCTAACTTCATTAGGAACAGGATTTGGGAAAACTTTAATACCATTAACATTCAATGGTCTATATCTTTGCATAGAGAAGCTTTTTTGTTGACATAGCTGGGGCTGCACACTCTTCATGCTTACATCATGCACCCCACATGGATGTAGAAGTGAATGATACATTTTATTTCACCCCTTTACAAACTTCAAACATCAACTATGCAGTTGATCACTGCTCTATTCCATGCTTTTCTCATTACCTTAAAATATTACAATGCATAACTCAAGTACTACTACATTTAAGATCTCTCTAATGGGAAGATTTAAAAAACAATCATACTTCTTCATTACAATCAAATTATAGCTTGGAAGTATGAAAATTACAACTATCATTCCCTTTCTTGGTGCTTAATTCACTCAATAGGGAATCAACATTACTTTTATATTTCTTAAAATGGCACCCATATAGATCTATTTTCTTTTGCAAATCAAAACAAAGAAAAATACCTAGATATTTTAGCAGGTATCACACTTTATCAGGTTTTTTTCATAGAGTCGCCACCTCCTTTGTACAGGACTAATACTTCAATAATATGAAGTATATTTACCAATTGGTTTTCACTTTAAGTTCCTTCTTCAATACTTTCCACTTGTATTGATTTATTTGGAATCACCACTCACTCTTAATGAGAACTTTTAATTTAGAACTTCCTAGAATCTATCAAGGAAAGGTGATCTACCGCAACTACTTCTTCAAATCAATTCCTAGTAGAGTTGCCATTTCTGTTGGTTACTCGGATGGGAAAATAATACTCCACAATTTCCAACCTCTGGTTATAAATAATATTTCAATATTTTAATGACTGTTTAACAATACAGTCTACAACCAAATTCAAATGTTCTCCCTAGTAGAGTCACTATTTTTGTTGGTTATTTTTTCAGAATCAAACTTATTCTCACCAAAAACTTGTGAGCTTGCCAAGGACAATTATTAGTAAGGGAAAGGATTGGACAACACATAAGTAAAGGCTATTTGGTATTTACATCTTCACTTTAGGTTCTCTGAAACCTAGGAAGGTTATCCTAAACAACAGTGTTTATAGATACTGGTGTAAATCTAGTATCAAAAAACAAAGAAAACAGATAATTCTCCTTAAATGTTTAAAAGCACCATACCCTAAAATTTTGGAAAACTTTCACAGTAGTGATTAACTTAAACAAGAGAATATATAATTACCTTAACACTCTTACACACACAGAAAACAAATCAACAAGTAATTTGATTATATTTGTATACACCTAAAATTGGTTTGGAGCATCCGATTAATTAAATACAAATTATTTGATTAATTATTCTAATTTCCTCTACTATCGAATAAATAGAAATATTTATTTATATAGTTCACATTTAAATTCATCTTAATTAAATAAACAAAATTAAATACTTTGTTTGATTTAATTATCAAATCCCTATTTTATTCTATCACATCGATCTTAAATTAATTAGATAAAGATTAAAAGACTTTATTTATCAATTGCCATATTCTTCTATTCAATTTAATAAACAACTTCTATAGTTCGTTTTATTAAATTATTTATCTTCCTTTTCCTAATTTAAATAAATCAAAAATATTTGAATTAAAGCATAAGGAATATTCCATCTATATTCTCTCAAAAATGAATTAGATATCCTATGTCTAAACTATGTCTAAAATTTGCCACAATTAATTCTTTGAAACTTCACAAGAAGTTTTGGAGACAAATTGGAGACAAATTCCAAATTCTTCTCTCAATCCTCTCCATCAATCTTTCCTCTTCTCTTGCTTGGTGTTTTCATGGGTAGAGACAATCTCCATTTTTCTCTCAATATCCTCCATCTTTCACCATTCAATCCTCCAGATTGAATCCAAGCCTCCCAATGTCTTCCCTGTGCATTTCTATAGCCAAGAAATCTATAAATACAGCCTCACTGAACCAAGAAAAATGATCCAAATAATCTAACTAACTTATGCACTCTTACTCTGTAGGAATTCAAGCACACTCAAGCATCAAGCATCAAGCATTAGCATTCAAGCAATCCAACTTTCACAATCATGGCTACCTCTTGTAGCTGCATTTATCTGTTTCATGTCTATATCATGCTAGTTTAATCATTTTATCATCTAGTATTGTGTTTTAGCTCCATATCATTGCATTAGTATTCATCTCATTCTTTAGATAGTCAATTTAATAGTCATTTTCTTACACAATCTGAGAGAAATTTTGATTTAATAAATCTTTGGAGATAGAGAGCAATATGATGCTTTCAATAGATTACTGTTTTGAATTGATTCAATTTGTTTAATATTTGATATAATGTCGTATTAAGAAGTGTTTTAATCTTGTTTACTTATTCACACTTACAATATTATGTGATCATCAGTCAAGTCGAGTACCTTAATTGGAGTATGAATGCTATAGAAATCCAATGCCATATTCTAGGAAATGAAGTCAAACCATAAACCTATATGATTAGATAACAACTTTGTATTTCAGAAAAATACCCACAGCCTTGAAAATACTACAATAGGATGAATGGTTTGTTTGGTATAGAAGGTTGTAAAATGGGTGGAGTCACAAGGTGTTCTTTCAAACTCTTTAAGGCCTATTTAAAATCATCATTCCAATCAAAATTCATATCCTTTTAGAGGAGGTGTGTAAAAGGTAATGTCTTATCAGCTAAGGAGGCGACAAAACGATAGATGGATTGAATCCTTCCTTGTAATGTGTGCAATTGGGAGATGTTGCGAGGAGTTAACAAGTTAATTATAGCATCAATTTTCTTCATGATCACCTCAATGCCTCTATGAGATATGGTTGTAAGAGAGGGGGACCAACCATTGCAAGGCCCTAGGTCATGAAAGGCTAAGTGTAGTATGGCTGCCCTAACTTACCTCAATTTAAAGGAAGGTTAGGATAGGCAGGATGAGAATGATGAGGACTATAAGGTCCTTTGATCACTTTGTAAACCCAAGAGCTGAGAGGAGACTAAGCAAGTTATTTTTAGGGTCAACTCTATGTCTTGGATAGATTTTTGATAAAGGACATAAGCATAGTTTTGGGAGGATAGCGTAGTGCACTGGCCTCTCTCAGGTGCGCTAGCATCCATAGAACTAGAAAGCCACAAAGACATGGTATAACCTCTAAAATATGGACTAATAGCCTAGTTCAGGAACTTCTAAAGGAGTAAAATAAGACAATGAAGTATGAAACATGAAGATGAATGTGATAAAGAAAGTAGATTACCACAAGAGTGATGAAGATGATCTCACACAACAATCCTTTCACCAGTTTGCTCGAAGATTTCTCCACCTACACACATAAAAGAATGAAAAATTTGTGGGACTGTATAGGGGTCTACCTCAATCAAACCCCCTTTTTGGTGTTTCCACCTCCATAGATAGCAAAGATTCCAATGATGTAGAAATAAAGCGATAAAGAGAGAATACAAGTGAAGTACACCAAAAACACTACAAAACAATATGTTCTAACTCAACCAAATGATAGAGAAGATAAGAGGATCTTCTCACTTTTGTCCAAAGTGTTCAAGACTAGTGGAGGAGAAATATGACTTGGACTCAAGCCTTTGCTATAATGGATTCGTCCTCTACTTGCTCTATCAAAGTGATGGAGTGGTAGATTGTTGTTATGAAGTGTGAAATGTTGCTACAAAGCTTGAAGTTAATGCTCAAAGTGTCTAGAGATTTTGTAGGCTTCAACCAAAGATGAAAATGGAAGAATGATGGATAATATGAAGAAGGAATGGAAGGAAATGGCCATATTTAGGTCGACCAGCCGAAGAAAGGCATTACACTTTGAATCTGAATAGAAAGTGTAACATTTTTGTAGACTCCATCCATAGGAATCTACTAGGGACATAAGTGCGCCATGTGGATGTCTGCATGATTCATAGGCATCCCCAGTAGAAAGGCCTCCACCAACACACAAACTAGGTGCCAAGTGTGATGTGAACAGTGGACTTAAGTGGAATTAAGCCTCCACATTTGGTTTACTAAAGTGGAGGAGGTCATAAAGGGGAATTTGCATTAGGGGTGCAAATTCACACATATACATTTTTCCCCCACTTTAGCAAGCACGAGTATTGATGAGTGCTTCAGTAAAGTAGATCAAAGAAGTAGTAGGGTTGGAGATGTATACTTGAACTTTCAAGGAAGCAGATCATGGTTTAGAAAACCTTAGAGTGTAGGAAAGGGCTTCATAGTTGTGCAAAATTATAAAGTTGAAGAATGAAAGCACCTCACAAGCCTACAGACCTACAAGGGAGGTATCCTTCAAGAACTCTCACATGAAGGAGACTAGGAAAGTGTCTTATAGACTTGCAAACCTTCAAGGTAGGTATCCCCCAAGAACTCTCACATGAGGGAGACCGAGTAGAGGGGACTCCATAGCGTCAAGGACGGTGAAATGTTTACCCATAGAAAGAACATGTCAGAAAGCGGTCACGTAGACCAGTGAATGGACAGTCACACAGACCATCACCAAGTTCAAAGAGTTTCAAAGGGGTCCCTCAGGGACCCTTCAAAATGAAGAGGGGTCCACTCAAGGGATGCATTATTTAAAAGATAAGGTCTAGTCGGGATGCCCCCAAGCTAGACATAAGGACGTGGAATAGGTCCAGTTGGGATGCCCCTGGGCTAGACATAAGGATGCAAAGACCGATCTAGTCGACTTTCCCTCGAGCTAGATGTCATAGAGCTCATTAGGAATAGAAGACTTTCAAAGGTCTCCATCAGGAACCTAACGTGAGAAGAAAGGGTCCACTCAAGGGACATGTTGTTCAAAATTCAACGCCTTCTTTCTTGAATCAATTCATCATCAAGGAATCCTTTTGAAATATATTCACTTCCTCAAGGAATTCTAAAGGAAATATATTCCCCAATGTGAGGGGAAGGTAAAAGGTGTTCCTGCTTTAGAGGAGGGTTTCCATGTACTTTCCTTACAAACCCATGATGAAGGAAATATGTTCCGTTAGGGTTTCAAGTAGAGAATACAATTCTAACAAAGAATTGTGTGAAGGGATCTTTGAGAAAATATTCTTTGGCAAAAAATACATTTTCTAAAGACCACATAAGGTAGAAGTGGTATTGTCACACACGAAAGGGACAACTCAAGCAAAGAAGGGAGAAAGTAAAAGAGAAATGAATAGTAATAAAGGGCAAAGGAGGATCTGGTTTCACAAGGTCAAATATGCCTTTATTTATATATATAATAGGTAACCATGGTGAGAGGAGAAAGATCATCAATCCCCAACCAAATCAGGAAGAATGCGTGGAAGTTAAAGTAAAAATAAAAAATTGTGTCAACATCGAAGGAATCCTAAATGCCCCCAATGCTTTACATCATCCCCAATTTGTTGAAAGTCAATCACAAACATGGAAGAATGGTGATACACATAGAAGAAGGTTTACAACAAAAGCACAATGCTTGTATCCAAGCACCAATGGGGGTTATGAGGGTTATCCAGGCACATATAGCATGATCATAGGGTAAGCACATCACAACAGATATCTAATCTAGAGATCAAGAAGAGGGTCTCCCACTAACACTGGTCTATTGGAAAAACAAGGATAGATAACTAAGAGGGGGGGGTGAATCAATTATCATAGAAATTAAAACTTTTTAACCTTATTAACCTTTAATCTCAGATCTGATAAATAAAAGTGAAAGCATAAATAAGAAACACACTAGAAAAACACATAACACCAATATTTAATGTGTGGAAACCCTGTTAGGGGAAAAACCATGATGGAGGTTAATCCACAAGTTATACCTTGTTAGAAGTATAAGGAAGATGAATAAGGAATGCACATGCATTCAAGCACACTACCTAGAGATCATTGCTCAAAGAAGACACATTGTCTTACATAAAACTTTCAGATTAAATCCATCTAAAGAGATTGAACTGAGAAAATAGCTTCTTCAAAAGCCTGATGACACTTCCAATTAGGCATAGAAATACTTCTTCACACTTCACTCAAAATTCTTCACACTTTTCTCTAAAATTGAATGATCTAATCTGTATTCACACATAACACTCACACATTTTGCATTACACACTTCAAACACCTTTGAAAATGAAAAAAAAATCACTCTTATATATCCGCTTCATGGAATTATATGAACAACTTTGTCGGCCAAAATTTAAAAAATAAATGAATACAAATTGTCAGCCCAATTCATGAAAAAATATTAATGCACACCAACCGAAGTTGATCACAACATAATGAAGACCTAAAAAAAATCCTTGAATGTGCCAAACATTCAAAAGTTAATCCACAAGGATCCACAACATGCTACAACCACCATGTCGGCCAAGAACATGAAAACCCGAACATGTAAAGGAAAATTATTCAATCATGATCATACTGATCAATGTGGATGTGCAACAAAGATAGAGAACAATCTATAAATATCAACGAACAACACAAGAGCATACACAATAACTCAAATTATCAGAATTACATTCTCTTCTTCTAGAAACACCAACTACAGTAACAAAATAACTGCAGGAACATAGAAACTCACAACTTGCTCCAATCTCAATGTACACCTCTAAAAATTCTAGACGATATTCTAGATAGGCTCAACAAAAAACCCTTTAATTTTCAACTTCTGAATACCAACATACTGAACTTTTCATTGCACTGAACTTCACAGCTTCACAAGAAGTCTTCAACATATTTAATATAATTCTCTCAATATTCGTGACATATACAGCCTTCAGGACACCAATGCTAATAGTGTTGACATCAATGAAAACAACAACATCCAAGAATCTCCCCCTTTGGCATTGCTGGCAACACATGATGTGAAAAATGCACCATCAATGTAACTAACTCCTCCTTCAACAATCTTCCCTTTTACACATTACTATTCTCCCCCTTTGTTCTTAATTTTTTTTTCACATTACTCTTCTCCCCCTTTGACATCAATGGAAAAGGTACACAAGATCTGAACCACATATCTGAATCATCTGACTACTTCCCCTAAGTAGCAGCCACCACAACATCAATTTGGATCAAG
This sequence comes from Sequoiadendron giganteum, assembly GCA_007115665.2. NCBI lineage: Eukaryota > Viridiplantae > Streptophyta > Pinopsida > Cupressales > Cupressaceae > Sequoiadendron > Sequoiadendron giganteum. Next base: position 791,965,555 of record CM021101.1, on the reverse strand, counting down.
ATATGACTATGAATGCACAGACTGATGCAAATACTTCCATCTTAGTTCTTATTAGGAGGGGAAATCACCCCTAACTACCCTTTGAGATACTCAAAAGTATCCTTAGGCAATGGCTTAGTGAATATGTCTGCAATATGTTCCTTAGTAGGCACATACTCTAGTCTGACTTCTTTATCACTCACTTTGTCTCTCAAAAAGTGATATTTGATAAATATATGTTTTGTCTTTGAATGCAACACTAAATTCTTGGAAATGTTTATGGAACTTGAATTGTCATAAAATATAGCAATAGGCTCATCATACTCAATTCTAATATATCTCAGCATTTTCTTCATCCATATTACTTGAGTATAATTGTTTGCAATACTAATATATTCTGCTTCAGCAGTAGATAAAGAAATGTTATTCTAGATTTTACTTAACCAAGACATCAAATTCTTACCCAAGAAGGAGGCACCACTGCTAGTACTTTTCCTATCATCCACATCTCTTGTCCAATCTACTCTAGTAAAGGCATTGAAAGTAATTTCATCATCTTTAGGATACCAAAGACCAAAATCAACTATCCCTTTCAAGTATTTGAAAATTCTATTTACAATAGTCACATGGGATTCCTTTGGATCAGCTTGATATCTATCAACCATGCATTCAACATTAATGATGTCTAGTCTAGTCTGAGTAAAATAAAGTAATCCACCAATCATTGACCTATATCGTGTTTGGTTTTCCTTAGGAGAATCATCATTTTGTGCTAACTTGCATCTAGTTACCATGGGTGTACCAACTAGCTTTGAGTCTTCCATGCCAAACTTTTTCAGTAACTCTCTTACATATTTGGAGTGAGATATAAAGATTCGATTGTCCAACTGAGTAATTTGCAATCCCAAAAATAATTTCAGCTCTCCAATCATTGACATCTCAAGCTCACTTTTCATTTCATCAACAAAATTCATACATAATTCATCATCACCTTCAAAAATGATGTCATCAACAAAGACTTCAATGATCAACTCTTTATCCTGATCCATCTTAAAATAAAGATTATTATTAGCAATACCTTTGTTGAATCCAAGCTTCAACAAGTATTTATCTAGTCTAGCATACTAGGCTCTAGGGGCTTGGTTGAGTCCATATAGTGCTTTCTTCAATCGGAAAACCATATCTTTCTTATTAGTCAGTTGAAATCCATCTGATTTCTCAACATATAATTCTTCTTCTAGCTCACCATTTAGAAATACTAACTTTACATCCATTTGATATACTTTCTATTTATTAAAAGTGGCTTAAGCAAGAAACAATCTTGCAGCTTCAATTCTAGCAACAAGGGCAAAGGTTTCTTCAAAATCACCATTGGTGAGTACCCTTTACATACCAGTCTTTCTTTATTACTGGCCACTTCACCTTGTTCATTAAGCTTATTCTAAAAGACCCATTTTGTTCTAGTCACATTTTTATTTTGAGGTCTAGGAACAAGAATCCATGTATCATTTTACTCTATATGCATTAGTTCTTCCTTCATAGCTCCCATCCAATATTCATCTTTACATGCTTCATTGATATTTTTGGGCTCAATTTTGGAAATCAGACAATACTCTTATGCAATTCTTCTTCTAGTCTACACACCTTTGATCTTATCTCCTATAATCTAATTTTTAGAATGATTTAGCTTTACATACCTCAAAACTTTGGGACTCTCTTGAACTTCTGGTTCTTCTATTCTTTCTTTTGCATTTCCACTAGCTTCTCCTTCTTGATTCTCTTGATTCACCAAAACAATTTGAACTTGATTTTGTGTCTGAGCATTCTTTCCATTATTAGTACTATCATGTTGGTTGTCTGAATCATATCCACAATATTTGGATGATCTAGAAGTGTCCTCATCAACTCTGACATTTGCACTTTCAACCATTTTCCTCAATCTTCAATTATAGCACCTGTAGGCCGTGGTCTTAGTAGAGTAACCAAAAAAGATTCCTTCATCACTCCTAGAATCAAAATTTCCTATATCTTCATCTCTTTTGATATAACATCTACTTCCAAAGATTTTGAAATATTTAATAGTAGGCTTATAACTAGACCACAACTCAAAAGGAGTCTTACCAGAATTACCATTGAAATTTACTTAGTTGATGGTATACACAGTAGTGCTTATAGCTTCTCTCCAATAGATATGAGGAACATTACCTTCCAACATCATAGTTCCAACAACATCTAGAATTGTTCTATTCTTTCTCTCAACAACTCTATTCTATTGAGGAGTTCGGGGAGTAGATAATTGTCTTTTGATTCCATGCTCTTCACAAAAATAATTGAACTCCCAAGAAGTGAACTCACCACCTCTATCTGACCTTAAGCATTTAATCTTTAAACCTACTTCATTTTTGGCCATAGCTTTTCAAATTTTGAACTTTTCTAATGCTTCATATTTTTCTCTCAAGAAAGCAACCCATATCATCCTAGAGTAATCATCAATAAACCACATAAATTACCTTTCTCCTTGTAGACTTCTAATTCTGGAGAGACCACATAGATTAGTATGCACCAGCACCAATACTCCATTAGAATGATGTTATTTTATCCAGAAAGAAATTGTAGTCTTCTTTTCCATTTGACATTCCTTGCATATGGTGTTAATAGGCTTCACTAGCTTAGGAAGATTTCTAATTGCTTGAGTGGAGCTTACTTTGACAATGTTATCAAAATTCACATAAAACAACCTCCTATGCCATAACCAACTTACATCAACTTGAGAAATTAAAAAAAAATCACTAGCAGCACTCAGGTGAAAAATGGTACGTCTTGTCTTTGTACCTGAAGCAATCACATTTCTAGAACTTCCCAATATCTTTCATTTTCCATCTTTGAACTGAATATTGTATTCCTTGTCAACCATCTATCCAACACTCAACATATTATGCTTCAATCCTTCTACATAGAGGATGTCATTAGTATTATATTCACCACCAAGAGAAATAGTGCCTCTACCACAACTCACATCAACATTATTGTCTCCAATTCTTACAACACCACCGTCATATTTCTCCAAGCTTAGAAACTTTGTTTTGTCACTAGTCATATGATGTGAGCATCCATTATCAATCACCCACTCATCATTTTCTTCAATTATATCTGTAAGATATTTATCGACATTCTTATCATTAGCTGATTTAGTGGACACCAAACCATTTTCCTTGATAGCAATGAATACCCATCCATCTTCATCTAAATTTTATTTGTTCAAGTTCATCATCAGTAACACCTTCTTCAAGATAATAGCATTTCTTTTGAAATCTAGGCTTGTAAAGTTTGAACCTAAGAACTCTTTCAGGACACCTTGATGCAATATGACCTATCTTACTACAAGAGAAACATTTAATAGGAAAATTTCCTTTATACTTACCTTGTCCTTTGGCTTCTCTTTTCACAATCAATGCTTCGAGCTCTTCTAACTCTCTTTCTTAATCTTCAATCTATTTCATCTCATCTTCATACTTGAATATCTTTCTGGAACTTTCTCCCAGATCATATCTCTGTTGGTTTCTTCCAGATATAGTAGCTCTAAATGAAGATTTTGTCTTAGGGGTAGATTCACCAAATTCACTCAATTCAAAGGCAACAAGCTTACCAATCAACATATCTCTTGTCACATGTGTTACTATCCCGAGCTCTTCAATAGCATGATCTTTCATTTTGTAAGAGGTAGAAAATGATCTAAGCACTTTAGCTACAATCTCTTCTTCATCCAAGATTCCACCGACACATCTAATACCCATCACTAGCTCATTTACTTTTTGCATGAAAGAAATAATATTTTCATCTTTGCTCATTTTCAAGTTTTACCATTTGCCTTTCAGAATTTGTAGCTTAGCAACTTTCACTTGTGCATCTCCTTCATACAATTTTTCCACCTTCTTCTAGATCTCATATGTTGTTTTCGGACCCATCACATTTGTCATCTCTAAATTTTTCAGAGCACTCAATAATGCTTCTATAGCCCTAATATTAGTTTTAGTTTCTTTGATCTCATCAGGAGTAGAGGGACCATTATGAGGAATAATATATTTGTTCTTTGTAATATTCCAGAAGGGGTCACCAATGCACTTCAAATGACACTCCATTCTAGCTGTCCTCAAAGAGTAGTTTTTTCCATTGAATCTAGGACTATCCTTCTTGTATGATGCCATCTCAGATCACCTCAAGCTATTAAAATTCTTTAGAGGAACCTGCTCTGATAGCAATTGTTGGCAAAACAAGGATAGACAACTGAGAGGGGGGGGGGGGTTAAATCAGTTGTCACAAAAATTAAAACTTTTTAACCTTATTAACCTTTAATCTTAGATTTGATAAATAACAGTAAAATCATAAATCAGTAAAACATCAAAAACACACACGACACCAAGATTTTTTGCATAGAAAGCTTGTTAGGGGAAAAAACATGGTGGAGGTTAATCCACAAGATATACCATGTTAAAAGTATAAGGAAGATGAATAAGGAATACACATGCATTCAAACACACTGCCTAGAGCTCATTGCTTTGAGAAGACACATTGTCTTACATAAAACTTTTAAATTAAATCCATCTGAAGAGATTGAACTGAGAAAATAGCTTCTTCAAAAGCTTGATGACAGTTCTAGTTAGGCACATAAATACTTCTTCACACTTTGCTCAAACTTCTTCACAATATTCTCTACAATCAAATGATCTGATCTCTATTCATACATAACACTTGCACACTTCACATTACACACTTCACACACACTTGAAAATGAAGAAACAGTCGCTCTTATATATCCACTTCATGGAATTACATCAACAACTTTGTCAGCCAAAAATAAAAGAAAAAATGAATACAAACTATCAACGTAATTCATGAAGAAATCTCAATGCGCACCAACCGAAGTCGGTCACAACATAATGAAGACCTAAAACAACATCCTCAAACATGCCAAACATTCAAAATTCAATCCATGAGGATCCACAAAAAGCTACAACCACCATGTCGATGAAGAACATGAAAACCCGAATATGCAAAGGAAAAATCTTTGATCATGATCACACTGATCAATGTGGACGTGCAACAAAGATAGAGCACGATCAAGAAATATTAACAAACAACACAAGAGAATACACAAAAACTCAAATTACCAGAATTACATTCTCTTCTTTCAGAAACACCAACTATAGTAACAAAATAACTATAGGAACACATAAACTCACAAATTTCTCCAATCTTCA
>CM021101.1:791242566-791360218 GCA_007115665.2 Sequoiadendron giganteum | reverse complement strand
GGGAGAAAGAGAGAGTGGGAGAGAGTGGGAGAGTGGGAGAAGGGGAGAGTGGGAGAAAGATAGAGGGAGAGAGTGGGAGAGTGGGAGAGTGGGAGAAAGCTAGAGTGGGAGGGAGAGAGGGAGAGAGTGGGAGAAAGAGTGACTGGGAGAGAAAGAGGGAGAGAGAGGGAGAGAGGGATGGAGAGGGAGAGGGGGAGAAAGAGATAGTGGGAGAGATGGAGATATAGAGGGAGGGAGAGACAAACTGAGAGAGAGATAGAGGGTAGAGTGTTAAGAGTTAAGGGTTTAAAGGTTAAGGGTTTAAATGGTTAAGAGATAGAGGGTAGATATAGATAGTGGGAGAGATGGATACCCCTATAACCTATTAATCCCTCAATCCTTAAACTTGAATCCCTCAACTCTCAACACTCAACCCTTAAACCCTAATCCCTCAAAACCTATACCCTCTACTCTATAACCTCTTAATCCCTCAACCCTCAACCCTAAACCCTAAACCCTTAAACCCTAACTTGTAAATCCTCTACCCTCTACCATCAAACCTAATCCCCCAACCCTTAAACCCACTTTGTAAACTCTCTACCCTAGTCCCTCAACCCTCAACACTTAAACCCTTAAATTCTCAACCCTAAACCCTTAACCCTCAACCCTCATCCCTTTAACCCTAAAATCTTAAACCCTCTACCCTCAGCCCAATAATCTCTACCCTAAACACTAATCCATCAAACCTAATCCCTCAACCCTTACACTGTTAAATCCAAGAAAACTCTCTACACTAATCCCTAAACCCTCAACCCTTAATCTCTCAACCCCTATAACCTCTACCCTATATATTGGACCCTCAACCCTATACCTTATACCCTCAACCCTCAACCCTCAACCTTAAACCCTCAATCTTCAACCCTCAACCCTTAAACCCTCTACCCTCTACCCTATACATTAAACCCTCAACCCTCAATCATTAACCCTAAACCCTCTACCCCTATACCCTCTACCCCTTAAATTGGACCCTAAACCTAATCCCTCAACCATATACCCTCAAACCTATACCCTAAACCCTCTACCCTCAACCAAGTAAACCCTTAACCCTAACCCCTTCAACCCTAAACCCTTAAATCTTCTACCCTATACCCTCAACCAAATACCCTCTACCATCGACCCTATTCCCTCAACCCCTATCACTTTATCTCTATCTATACATATCACCTCTCCCTCCCTCCCTCCTGACTACCCTCTCTAATTATCTCTATCTACCGTCTCCCTCTTTCTATGTAGCTCTCGCTCAATCAATCCCTATCACCCTCTCTCACTCCCTCTATCTATCTCTCTCTATGTCTCTCCCATTCTATCCCACTCCCTCTGTCTCCCTCCCTCTCATGTCTCTCCTTCCCACCCCCACTCTCTCCCTGGCCTCTCCCTCTGGCAACCTACCTAGGTAACACTCTCTTTGTCTCTCTCCCCTCTCTCTATCTATCCCTCCCACCATACCTAGATAAATCCCTCTCACTCCACCCCCCTCTTTCTCTACCTCTATCAGCTCACTCCCTCCCACAACCTCTACCTCTCTCAGGTCTCTCACTCACACTCCCTCTCTCTCCCACTCCCTCTCTCACTCCCTCTCTTTCACACTCTCTCTCACTACCTATCTCTCATGTCTCTCCCTTTGGCGTCCTACCTACATAACTCTATTTTTCTCTCTGTCTCTCTCACCCCCCTCTGTCTCTCTCCCTCTCTCTCCATTCTCTCTCTCTCCCTCCCTCTATCCCTCCCACCCTACCTAGCTAAGTCCCTCTCACTCCAACCCGTTCTCTCCCACTCTCTCTCTCTTAAACTCTCACTTCCACCCCCTCTCCATCTCTCCATACTCTCTCTCTCTCTCTCTAAATTATCCCTCCCTCTAAAGACATATGTAAATACATAAATACAAGCATAATACATATGTACATATAATCCTACATCCATACAAGCATACATACATACATACAATATATATGCATTGATACATACATACAAGCATGCATACATGACATAAAAGCATACATGTACATAAAAACATACAAATATATCATCATACATTCAATATATTGGAATTTAGCATAAAGGAGGACATAACGTGAGCACGCTATAACTTGCTTGCATTATGTCTTAGTTGACATGTTTCCTGTAGAAGCAAAAATAATGTCAAAACTTAAATATAACGTGAGCGCATTATAGCGCACTCACATTATATCTTTCTTTGGGAATACTCTAGCCTTAGGCTTGGTATTTTCCTTGGAATGCCAACCTAAAGGCTTGGAAGGCATTCCCAACAACCAAAGACATTCTTGTTTTAAATCTACCATTTTTCACATCATTGAGTTCGTCCTCACCCTTAGGATTGCACGTGGTTCAATATCGAAAAAATCGAACACATGGATAATGTCGGGTTCTCTCTTAGCTATCCAATGATGTAATTTTTTTTACTTTCTAAAAATGTTAAGCCTTTCATCCATAATTTATTTTATTTGTATGTCTTTTTTTCTTCCAAAAAGTAGTGTTTGGTATTTGTTTCATGAGAAATTACCATTCATCAAATTTTCAAATAAATTACATTTTTAGAAACTAGACTCCATTCTACAAATTTAAACAAATAAATAAATAAAAATTCAATTAGTTTCCAAACTTTATAGAAGTAGCATAGCCAAAATTCTATTTTTTCAGGAAATGTCCACTTCAAAAATTAGTAAAAATTCAAATATTCATTAAAAAATTATCAAAAAAATCATGCATCAACTAGATACTATTAGCTAACTTCTGACTATTGTGATTTTAAAAATACTAAAAAAAGGTTCACCTTACGAGGGTCGTACAAGAGTTGCTATGTTATGTTTTTCTGACAAAAACAACACCAATTTTTGTACATCCCTCTTTTGAACCCCTTAATATCAACCATTTAAAAAAAAAATTAGTAGTTTAGAAAGTAGACTCAGAGCACTTTGATCCTTGTTTTTGTTCCAACTCAAAATTTTGAGTGTAACTATCCTCAATTTCACATCCAAGGTTAGTATTTTCAGATTTCAGAAAAAAGTTGTCCACTTAAATCCCCTTTTTGGGAACCATTTTGGTGCACTTACCCATGAATAATTATTATTTATTAAATTCAAAGTAAATAATAATTTATATTGGTTGAAATTTGAGAATCTCCTTTAAAAACCCTTTTTGTTTCATCAATTTTGGGTAAAACAAAATCATCAACCACATGGGCTATCATATCACCACTTTTTGGCCCATCATGATCTTGCACATACCCACCTATAGTACACTATGAAATAATGCATGAAGCTCTATATAAATAAGTACTATAATCTCAAAATTATGATCAAATAAAAATGTAGAATTTTGATTCACTTCTCTAGTGAAACTGAGGAAGCATTAGCACAACCATGTGATGATAGTCTTGCAAGTATGGATGTGTTTGATAGTTTTGTAATTAATGTTGTCATTGATGTCAACATAGTTCAGGTTTATTACATATGGTAATTGTATAGTTGAGATACTATAGAAGTGCTTAGAGTACATGGAGCTATATTTATGAAGTTGTAGTTGTGTTTTTGCCAAGTGCTTTTGAGAAAATTTGAGAAATAATGAAGGCAGTGTTGAAGTGTGTGTTCTGAGTGTGCTCTGGTATTGTGCTTTGAATTTATTATGTGTTGATCCTATGCCTATGTAGATCTATAAGTGTGTTCATGAGCTTCAACAAATAATATATCCTGATTTTAGCTTCTCATTTGATGGAGAGTAAAAGATATGTTCATCGGTGTGTGAACTGGTTTGACAAATCTATCTATTTGTGGACTGGGAGAAATGTTTTAGCTCTGTAGTTTTCTGATATTTGGTTTTAGATCTTGTAGATATGGGAGATAACTCTTTTTGATGGTTTCTTTGTTCTAAAAAATTTGCTTGTGATTTGGCACTTCAAAAGACCTGCTCTAGAGCTCTTGTGTTTTGTTGGTTGGTCTGATTGGAATGTTGAAGGGTTCTTTGTAAATGAATTTTGTTGTAATTTATGTAGATGTACTTGAGGTATTCTTAGAGATAGTAAAATTTCCATTGAAGCATGTTGAGTTATCCATGTGTGATCATCTTGTTAGAGATGAGTGTACTTCAAAGATCATTGGTGTTTTCATTAGGTTTGGTCGACCTGGTGTCTGCATGTTACATTAAGCTTTTGTATAAATTTGAGGAAGCATGTGATTGATCCAAGATGTTTTTTGGGTCCTAAATTAAATATGCAATTGGTCCTCTCTCATTCTTATCCACCACGGGAATGTTGAGTAGCTGACATAGTTTGAATTTGTAAATGAAATTGTATAGCTAACCTTGGAGAATGTTTCTAGGGTTGAAGATGGTATAAAAGAAAATCAAGTTGTGAATTTTATATCCATCCATCCAAAATTCAAGAAAGTAAGTGAAGTGTGTCAACAAGTTTGAAAAGAAGAGAGTGGAAGAGCGAATTGAGGCAACAATACTTTCTTCATTTATCTTTTTTCCTTTTTGAAGGTAGTGAGCCTCCTTCTAGACAGTGAGTCCTTTGTTGGTAGTGAGCCTTTGTATCTGTGAAATGAGCCCTTTGGGTAGTAAGCCCTTTGGCAGTGAGCCTTTGTATCTAGTATTGCATTACTACTATATTGTGAGTTAATCCTCACCGTGTTTTTTCCCTCATTGGGTTTTCCACATAAATCTGGTGTCTCTGGTGTTTTCTTTCTGTTATTTGCATTTTTTATTTACACTTAATAATAGATTGAAGTGAAAGTGAAAATATTAAGTTTAGAAGTAAATTTATTTGATACAAATGATTCACCCCCCTCTCAGTTGTCTTGTGCATTTCAACAACTAGTATCAGAGCTCTGGTTCCTCAGTGAAAAGCTTAACCGCTTGGGGTAATTCAAATGGTACACAAGTTTCAGATTCCTATTTTTGATGGAGCTAACTACAATGACTGGAAAGAATAGATGAGAGGTTATTTGATCTCACTTGGATTCAATACCTGGAAGGATGTGGAGGCAAAGTATGCTATACCAACAACTGGTCCTTCCTCTGCTAATGAGATTGCAACTTATGAGGAGAATGAAAGGGCAAGGTATGCTATCTTTAGTGCTCTATCTAAAACTGAAAGAACAAAATTTATTTCTCTAGCTACTGCTCATGAAGTATGGGTAAAATTGAAAGACATTTATGAAGGGAATGATAGAGTAAAGTTTCGAAGGAAACTAAATTTTAAGCAAAAATTTGAGAACTTGAGAATGGAATATGGAGAAGACATTGCAAGCTATTATCAGAGAGTTGAACTTATAGCAATTGAAATCAAGAATCAAGGTGGTACCTTGTCACATGAAGATATAATTGAGAAGATCTTGATGACCCTACTAGACAATTACAGTGACAAAGTATCTGCTCTTGAAGAATCATATGATCCAAAGACATTTAATAAGGAGCATCTATTTAGTGTCTTGACTGCATTCAAGATGAGAAAATTTTCAAGTGATAAGGAGAAGACTGAAACAACTTTTAAAGAAATGAATATAGGAGATGACTCGGATAATGATGGTTCGAAAGATTTAGAAGCAAATTTCACAGGGAGATTGAAGAAAGGTATGTTAAATACAAAGGTAAGTTTCCTTTTAAGTGTTTCAGTCATGGAAATATTGGTCATTATGCATCAAGATGTCCTAATAGAGCTACAAACAAGAAGAACAAGGACAATAACAATAATCACAAAGATAAAAAGGATAAGAAGTTCAAGAAATTGTATTATGTCAAAGAAGATGCAAGATTTTTTTATGATGAATCTGACTTTGAGGAGGATAAAGATGAATGTTTGTTTCTATCTCTAGAAAATAAAGTTGTATCTACTAACCAATGAAGATGTGCAAATGAATCTATTCCAAAGAGCAAGAAGGATGACATAAGGTACTATGGTAAATACTTTACATGCTAGATAGGATGAAGACTTTTGGGTAATTGACAGTGGGTGTTCAAATCATATGATTGGAGATAAGAGTAGTTTTACTAAACTTGAGAAGTATGATGGAGGAATAGTTATATTTGGAGATGACTCTAGTGCTAAGATTGTTGGTAAACGAACAATTAGTTTTGATAGAAAACACAATACTAGTGATGTTTATTATGTAAAGGGTTTAAGGCATAATCTCTTAAGTGTTGGAAAAATGTGCAACAAAGGTTTTAATATTGTGTTTCAGGATAACACTTGTGAGATCATAAAAGGATCCAAAACTATGGTAGCAGCTAGAAGAAGAAATCATGGAAACATATATAAACTTAAAGGTGGTGATGGTCAGTGTTTTGTTTCTCAGATTAATGAGAGTTGGGTCTGGCACTGGAGGATGGGACATATGAATTTTGATAATCTAATCCAGATCAGTTCTAGGGAAGTTGTTAGAGATTTGCCTAGAATCGCAAAGCCTTCAAATTCAATTTGCAGAAGTTGCCAGTTGGGAAAACAAACAAGAAACAATTATAAAGGAAAGGAACAATCATCTACGAGAATGCTGGAATTAATCCATATACACCTATGTGGTCCTACAAGAATAGGAAGTCTAAATGGTGACAAGTACTTTATGCTCTTGATTGATGATTACTCTAGGATGACATGGGTTACATTTATTATAGAAAAGGCCCAGGCTCTTGATAGATTCGAGGTGTTTAAGGCAAGAGTAAAAAATGAGGAAAACCTAAAAATCAAATGCTTAAGGTCTGATAGAGGTGGGTAATTCACATTTGGTGAGTTCAATGCATTTTGTGAAGAGCATAGCATAAAGAGACATTATTTTTCTCCTAGAAACCCTTAGCAGAGTGGAGTTGTGGAAAGAAAGAACTAGATTGTTCAAGAGGCCACCAAAACTATGATGAAAGAAACAAATGTTCCTAATGTTTATTGGAGAGAAACAATCAACACTACTATTTAAATTCTTAACAGTGTTTAGATCAGAGATAACAACACTAAGACCCTTTATGAGTTGTGGACTGGTAAGACTCCTACTATTAAATACTTTAAGGTATTTGGAAGTAGATGTTACATTCGAAGAGATGATGAAAATATTGGAAAGTTTGATGCTATACGTGATGATGTAATTTTCCTTGGATATTTGTTGATGCCAAAAACTGACAAGGTAACAATCCTCTGTGGGAAACTCAGTTATAGGGGGAACCTATTGCACCAAACTGAGTGACCTCCAGATTTTAAAGAAGCTGACTTCTTCTATAACTGGGGTTTTGAATGGGAAACAAAAGCAAATATAAAATAAAATATATAGCTAGGGTGGTGCACCATGACTTCAATGTAAGGCACAATAGACCTATATTGTAGATGCGGTTTAAGGGCCTATTAAGCAATCTATTATGTCTGAAATAACAAATCTTAAATTGAAAGACCTGAATAATTTATTTAATAACATAAAATAATTTGTGCAGGGCTTTACTAAATAGAAAGAGTCAAAGACATGGTTCTAAATCAATATTCTATTCAAATCATTGAAGTTGCAACTAGACTATTCAAAAACAACATAATATAATGTTATCATTGAAGGCCAAATTATAAGGGCATAGTCTATGAGTCTTTATAGTTATCTAACAAAAAAAGGCCTAGTGTCTCCCAAATTATTTTACAGATATTTTGAACTAACAAGGTATGTGCAAGATCATCATGGAAAAAACAAGTCCTTAAGTTGCAATGAAAATTCAAAAAATCATAGTTAGGAAACTTCACGTAAAAATTTGAATAGGTTATCTATATTATTTCAAAAATATGTAAGAATAGAATCTGTAGAAAATTGAATCTAGTTTCTAAACTACTAGGTTTTTTATTTTAAATAAATATATTTGGTGAAAATTTTAAATTTCAATGGAGTAGTACTTAAATTTCAGGGAAACAATAAGAAGTAGGTGCCTGTTTGACCACCCTAACCATAATAAAATGGTAATAATTTTTTTCAAGATTTTAGATATAAGTAGAGGACTCATGTCCCTATGTGATGCATATTTATTTGTAATTTTTTTCCACGTAAATAATTAATTATTAATTTTTTATTACAACTTTTAAAAAATATAAAAACTCGTATGTCTTACCACCTTAACTTGGTCAAAACTTCATGAAATTCAATTTTATTTTTTTAATCATATAGTATGAAAAGCATAGAATGTGACACATGTTTTGGATTCAAAAAATGTGATATCGTTTGAAAGCTATAGATGTTTTTCAATCAGCCTATCAATTAGGACTTTAGTCGTAATTCAAATAAAAAATGAATAATAATTATTTATTAAATTGAAAGTAAAGCATAATTTATATTGGTGGAAAGTTGAGAAACTCCTTTAAAAACCCTTTTCATTTCATCAATTTTGGGTAAAAAGAAGTCGTCAGCCACATGGGCCATCATATAACTTACATATTGCCACTTTTTGGCCCATTATGATCGTGCACATACCCAACAATAAAGATTTTCCTTTCTATCTCCTCTATTTTCTCTATGAAGGAAGAAGTATATATAGCCAAGGGAATCCACCACCTGAAATCCTGTAATAAAAATGATTTCTCATCATGAATCATAATGCTTGTAGCAATGAATTCAACATGGTTTGTTGTAACAGAAAGATTCTCGAGCATGAACCCAATCACTCGCTAGCCAGATGCATTCCTTGTAAATGATGGCAATGGTCCCGACCTACCCTATGTAAACAAGTGTTTGCTTTTAGTGAAAGTAGTTAGAGCACGTGGTATGGTATGGTAGCTTGGCGTTCGCATCACTCCTCTCTTTATGTAGCTACACCAAAGGATTACGTGGTGGCATATCATAGTCCGTAGTTTTTCCTCCCCATTCTTCGATGAGATTGTGATGGGAAGACATGTGGTAGTGTTATTTATTATTGGAACCATTTGAGGGGCCTGGTCAAAGCTTGTATGGGTGAAGGCTATGTGGCAGGTAGTCAGGGCTCGAAAGAGAGTTACATGGAAATAGGCTCAACATGCCTGATTTATAGACACGTGGTGGCAAGTTAGGGCTCAGAAGAGAAAGGAAGGGAAGCATTCCTTTGGTGAGTGATTCAATGACAAATGGTAGTTAGAAGTTGAGAAAAACATCAAAATCAACCTGAAGGGAGCATGGAGGTATATAAATATCCACAGCTTTTGGTGACTAACAGGGGCATTTTTCTTGCGGAATGATGAACCCAAAATTTTTCGGTTTTGTGACCAGGGCCTTATTCATTAAGCATCGGAGTCAAAGCCTAGAAAGGGTGAATTGAAAGGGCAGCCAGTGGGCCTTGAAAGGCATTGATATGGCATGTGGACTCTAGTGCACCTCATACAGATCGATCATTTCCTTAAAAGGAAGTTTTGCAAATACCCCTGACCCGACCTTGAGCTGGAAAAGTAACCGTGTGATCTGATGAGTTACACCCTCAATGTTCTCAGTAGTAGGAGGATTTTTGAAGCTCTAAAAAACTAATAAATCCTACTTATTCTCCTCAATTTTGGCTGCAATTTTCTCTACAGTAGTTATCGATTCATCAGAAGGAAATGGAGAGGGCAACCCTATTTGAGTCAGTTGGGAGAACCTTGCCCGTATGTTGTCCATAGTTTACCCCAATGTGATTAAACACCATTGAGCCTAAAGGGTGGCCTTATGGAAGTGGATAAAATCCCTTGAGATCTTAGTGACTAAGATCTAATTCTCAATCCCTGCTTGAACTAGATCCTCACTTGGTGCGGTGTAAAGCTTGCCTAGTAGTTTTTCCACTTCTGGAACCTTTTCCCTTATGAATTGTGGGAATTTCTTGATTGTGCTACGAACCTCCCTACATAAATTTGTCACCTCTACTATGAATTCAATTGAGGGCTGGAGAGTCAGACATAAATCTTTGACTCTCTCCCAGTAGGAAGCATACAGTTGTTGGGCTACTAAGCGAAGGCCTGATTATGGAGTAGGAATTTGAATGATCTTCTTTAAGAGATTAATCTCTGCATCCTTTGTCTCAATCTCTTGTGTTAGCCTAGTAATTTTTTCTACAGTGGAAGAGAGCTTCTCCTTCAGGTCTCTTTGTGTGGCCAACTACTCTTTCTCATCCTAGTCTTGAGTCGTAGACTCTTTCTCTAAGGAAAGCCTAGACTTTTGGAGGTGTTCTTGGAATTGAGCTTGTGCACTTGTTTGATTTTCTTCCCTCTCTTGTATCATTTGCTCTAGATGAGCACACAGTTGCTACAATTCTTTGATATTTCATTGAACTTCCTCCTCCAACTGGGCCAACCTGTTGGATAATTCTTGACTTTTTGTCATAGTTCAGCTATCCAATCAGACTCCAAGGATTGGAGTTTCTCGAGCTCCCTTTCCAAGCTACCTTGCTTAGCCTATACAATATGTGTGAGGCACACCTTTTTAGCTTCCTATGCTTTGTCCTTGGCCAAAAAAACTTCTAGCCTTACCTTGACAGCCTTAAGCTCATCCTCCATCTTCTTCAATTTGTGACCAGACTTAAGAAAGTCAGTAGTCACTACCCATTGCATCTCTTCCATCGGCTTGAATTTATCCTATGGTCAGGCAACATGTAATTCAAGTTTCATGGCATGAATATCGTAGTCATCAGATTGCATTTCTCCCTGTGGTTTGGCAATATTTGGATGTAGGGTCACAAAATGCAATGATTGTTGAGCCTCATTATAAATTGTATGGAATTTTGGCTCTATGGCCTCTTGGCATCTTTTGGTGTTTTTTTGTCGAGTTAGAGAGCTCGATCTTGATTCATTGTATCTCTCTGAGAGAAAAATTGAGCCGACGATCTGATTCATTTGCTTGCAAAGGGTGCACTAGGAGGGAAAATGAAAGTAAAAGAGAGATGGGTGACCCTAGATGTTTTCTTCTTTGGAAGGGCAACCATGAGTGGAGATAAGGCATGGAGTGGTTCATGGGGAATGGTGGTGGTAAAGGGGATGCATGGGGCTCTGACGACTACAAAGGTTGAGTCAGAATTGACTCAGATGATGCAATAGGGATAGCGGCTTTAGACACCAAGAGGGTGGAAGCTAGCGATATGGATGAGGAGGTAGATGGGGCAGCTGAAGGGGCCCTAGTGAGTGATGGAGAAGCTCAAGGGGGAGTGATCCATGTGTTTGATATGAGAAAACTGGGAAAAAGCTCCCATAGCCACTATAGAGGGGATAGAGAAAGTTGGGCTCACACCTAGAGTGATGGGTATTGTGGGGGTTGAGGAAGAAATAAGAGAATTTGAGCCAAGAAGAGAGGGAGAGAAAGATACCTGAGTAGCTATTTCCATTTCTAACCCTTGACCAACTGCAACCTCCTACGAACTATCTTTGATTTCGGTATCAATGCACTATCATTTGCTTGGTGGAGGATTCTCCATATCCACCACTTTCATCGATTTTTGTGTTGCTCCAGGGTTTCCCACGGCTACTGGTCGAGATTGTAAAAACCCTAATCGTGAAGTATTCATTCACACACCCCTAATAGTAGTACTAGGCTACATCATTGCTTTTTGTTTTTTATTTCCCTTGTTAGAGCGTGGTGGGGAATCCTCAAGGTCAAGCTCTAAGGCATTACTTGCATTGAAATCTGAATGTTCCTTGTTCCAGAGGATATCAAATTTATCATTGGTGTTAAACATCAATGAATGTTGGAAAGGGTCGGTGGTGTTATTGATCTCCTCATGGTAGATCCAGAAATCCTAAATTTTTTATGTTTTCTAGCCCTATTTCCTTTCCAAGATATTTCAAAGCGTAGTACCTATGCATTTATTTTCAATTACCCTCCCCTTGACAAGATAGAAACCTAACCATGATGACCTCCGATTATCTATCAGCATCTACACCAAGTTCACCTAGATTTGGCTGATATCTTCAGGAAGATTTTGTTGTGCTTCTCAGTAGGGTCGAGGGTTATGCTTTACCTTAATAGATGTGCCACCCAAATCATCTTTGAGTTTGTAGTCCCATTTATTGCAAATAAGAACCAGCCTGATGTGTTTCATCTTAGCCTCCAGTAGCTCAGCAAACCTCCTCTTTACCATGATCATTATTTTGTAGCTCATAGGGAAATCGAAAAATACTTTATTTTTCTTCTTCAGGTTAGAGAAAAAGTTTCAGTCCATAATAGAAATTTGCTGAAAGACTTCAAGGGATAATATGTGATCGGTGATGGATACAAGGAGTTAGATCGACTCTTCACAAAATCCACACACTCAGACACATGTGAAATCTTCACTGAGGAACCAGTCGCACTTTGGGAACAAGGATCACATCTAGCTGGTTTGATCACCTGATAGACGATATTAGTCACCATCCTTGCTTAGGTCACACAAAATTAGGCTCATAAATGTCTCCAAAAATTGTAGTATAATAATAGGTGGAACAGAGGATGGGAGTCCATACCAAAACTAGCTTCCGATGCTTTTTCTCATCAAATATTGACAACTCCATTTTTTCCCTGAGGAAATCAATATTTTGGTGTAGAAACATATAGGAAAGAAGAGAAGGATACCTAAACTTACCCACAGTCTCAAACTCACCAATCTAATTCTTCATATCTTTGATAATCATGTTTGTGAAATCATACCAAAAAGGCTCCTTCTAGCTCTTAAGTTAGAAACCCAGGCCCAACTGAGCTTCAAACATGATCTTTTCATCATTGAAGCCAAACAAAAAGGCCATCATGGAGAAGGCATCCTTCATGTCTACCTACGAATAGTCAACACGATGATTCAAATTTCTTAGTGGCTTCTTACAACCTTGGGACCATTTAGCCTCTCCATTATAAAAGTCAAGGGATTATTTCCTAACCCTCCAGAATTCAGAAACCTTTTTCTCACTAAAGTGCTCCATTGGTCACTCTCTGATGCCTTTCCCAAGAATGCACAACATGTGCCTAAGAGCCTCCGTAGTTAGCATGATTCTCAGATTCCTACCTTCAATGGTGCTAGTTACCGAATTGAAATGTCGAGTACCTTTGTGGATTATCTTTAGGCAAAGGTGCACATAAGGGACCATATATTGGGGATGTCTGCAGTGCCATTTCTTGAATGGAAGTTGATTTTCATTGGATTTCTTTATTCTAGTGAAAGTAGCTTCCCTAAGGCCCTTAGGTTTAGTATTGAGGATGGGGTCATAGATGTTATCCCACTCCTCCTCTACCAATTTTGCATCTCTGAGTGGACCCTTCTTGGCCAGCCGCATGCGAATCCACTCTGGTTTATCTAGGATTCCAAGTGTAGCATAGGATTTCAGTTCCTCGAAAATGTTAACCATAGGTGCGGTGAGGATCGCATCGGCCAAGCTTTGAGATGCTTCTCCAAGCTCATTCATCTATGGGTTCTGGGCTACTTTGGGGACAATGGATGCCATTTTTCCTCTAAACTTCTAAAAACTTTCTACTCAATTCTTTGAAACTTTGCACTCTGATAACTCTTTGCACAATTCTTGGATTAAAAGAAAACTTTCTTTGCCTTAAAACAAATGCATGCAATACTTAGCTTTTTTATCCCTCTCCAAGTGGTAGATGTCGGTTGCTTTTTTTTTTGCATTAAATTCAACATGTACTGCCAACCTTTTGGTTTATGTGAAGTGAACCACTTGTCATTTTGAAATTAAAAGGATTCATAATAACCCTAGAAATTTGAAACCCTTGGTGCGATTTCCCTTCAAAATTTAGATGACAATTTGACAACAGTCTAGGTGTATGTTGTGGCAATTAATACCCGAAACATAATGATCATGCCAAAGTGTGGGATGAGCACCAAATAGATCTGCATCCTTTCTTGAGGTTTGAGGAGCGCCTAACACATTGAAACCTCATTGCTCGGCTGAAAAGGCTACTGCGGAATGCTGCTAGTAGCTTGTGCTAATTAATTAGCTTCTCTACATCAAATCATACCTGTAATCACAATTGGATGAGAGTCTTAAGCGATCCTTGGAATAGTGTTTGAGGTGATACTTGGCTAACCTCATGCTTATGGTATGCAAATTACCATGCTTCTTTCTTGTTGTGCCTATAAATAGATGCCTAGGAAGTAATGAAAACATACTTAGCAATCTTAGCAAAATTAACACTAGGAGTTTGGCTTTTTATTTCGTAATTGTGGTTTGCGTAATAGTTACATAGAGTTTGAACTTAGTCATTTTCCATTCATTGCTTCCTAGTAGTCATATAGTATCTAATTCCATGGATACCCCAATTAGGCCAACTTCTCATAAGCCATAAATGGCTTTTGTTGGAGAAATCTCAACTAGGCGCCTGAAGAGGATGATAGAATAAACATTCTTTGGCCATTGTAGCTATGAAATGGGTCCTTGGTCACGACTACCTTGAATACAAGGATAAGTATAGGGTGAATACTAACGTGAGCTCTTACTTCATGGCATCACTACTCAAAATTTAAGTCCCCAAGCTACTTATCATCCGGTTGGTGACAAAAATATTCTTGAAGAAGTATTTGAATGACCTTGGAGAGGTGCTGGCACATGCTACATTTGGCAAGATACAAAATGTGAGCGACCTTCGTTAGCTTGTTGAAAAGGATGAAATCATCCCATGGTTACCATTATTGAGTGGCTTTCACCTTCAATCACAAGAAGTCCATCCTCAAAAGGTTTCTTGTGCTTGCCACTTTCTGCTCTGGATATACAACGTGTTGTCCTTCTTCGATATAGATTGGTCTACTGATTTTAGGAACCTAGAATTTCCTCTGCCACCTGTTGTTGTTTCGGATGCTACCATTGAATCTACTGCTATTGAAAATGGCATGGACCCAGATACCGCTATTGCAGCTACCTATTCTCGTAATTGAAGCTTCTCTCTAGACTGACAATCCCCTCTTTCTGTTACTTTAAGACTGAAAATTTTGTTAGTCTCTTGTATATAGCATGCAAAATGATTTCACGATATAAAATCTATAAATATATAATTTTATAAGCATGGCCTCTGAGCCATTTTTCTATTGTACTTATCATAGTATATAAATATAATGAGAATATAGCTTATGTTTTAAAACTCTATTTTGCTACATATTCCTGTCCCTTTGGTATATGTGTTATCTTCTATATCACATTATAAATCTTTGTTGTATCATTGATTAGGAAGACCAACCAAACAAAAAAAAGAACATTAAAGAAAGCAACCACACTAATTACATATTTACATTGTAGAACTGTCTAAACAAGATTTATAGTGAATTTAAGGTGAATTCCCCTCATGGGAATCCCATAACCACTTTTCCCTCTAGGCCTTTTGTTTTAAATGATCCATATTGTCTGTACTGAATTACCATGAAGGGGAGTATGTGATAATTTTTTATGTTCTTCTTTTGGACCGGTTTTAGGCTGCATACCCACATGTTAGGCTTGGCTGAGAGATTAAAACATAGTTGAACTAGCCTTACTAACCTTTGCACCATCAGTGCTTCCTCATTAGGGTTTGTTGACTTCTTTAGGAAAGTTGATTTGCCTTCCTTTTCCGGATATATCATAGGTCAGATGATGCCAAGATCATATCCTTTAAGGTTATCATATGACCATGCTATTGTTCCCTCAATATTTCCTTTTAGAAGGGGGACGAGCCTCTCTAAGCAAACCATTCTGATTTTGAACTTTCTTCCATCCCTAACCTAAAAATCAACATATTCACCTCTATTCACTATATACTTCCTCTTTTTTCTTCTTGTACTATCAAAATTAAAAGGAGTTTTTAGAGTAACAAAACCTTTCAAAAGCTTATGGAATCCTTGTTGAATTTCCTATTTGTCATTGGTTTCATTAACTCTTGATTGGGGTTGGTCAGCAGATTTCTCCATCTGTGAACTGAATAAGGTAATATATTCATTGCTGTCAAACACTTGCCAGCTCTGACCAACATCTAGAGTTGCTGGTCGGCTCATCATCCACATAGGATATTGTTTATGCATTAGGTTGGTCATTAGTTTGGACTGGAATCTGATTTCGACCAAGCCTTTTATACCATCATTCTGTTCTTGAGGAACAACTTGAATATTGAAAGTTTCAGAGCTCTTGACTAGGTTCCAGAATTTTTTTCTACGGGGTGCTATATAGACCTCTCTTGTAGTATTGATATTTCAAATGTGATTGATGACTATCTCAGATTCCCCAAACACCTTCATGTGCTTGATGTCCATTTTTTATGCCAGGTTTGAATCTAGAATGAGGCCTTCAATTTCAGCTTCGTCGCTTGAATATGAAAATCGGGTTCAGAAAGGTTTGATTGTCATCTCGTCACTCGGGGAAGTCAGGTATACTTCAGTTTTCATAACAATCTTGTATTTCACACCATTGAATTACAACATCCATGGTATTTTTGTCCAAACATCTTCATGTGCTCGTGTGACCCTCAGGATGGCTTGGTCTTCATCATAAATGATATAGGTTCCCAATCTAGTGGTATGATAATTGTTGAAAGGGTCTTTATCAATGAACTCATTTAGGAGAACTTCTTGCTCGGTCCAATCTTTGGTGGCTTCTTCATCTTCTAGAAGCTCATTAGAGTACATTTCCTCCTTGGTGATGGAAATGTGAGTGGACTCAAAGATTGTCTTAGCTTCCTCTACAACATGTTCTAAATGCAGAGGTTCAAATACAAGTTTCATTTTGGCTTCGTGCTTAGTCCTTACAATCAAGTATGGCCAATCTAAGGAAAGGTACCCACCTAGTTTAGAAGTGAATTCTCTTGAAAAGCACAAATTGAATATTTGAGGAATATCAATAATTATGGTATCCTGTTTGACTGTGATATTTGGGTAGGAAAACAAAGTTAATGGGAGGTTCTTAATGATCCCCACAATATTAACCATATTTCCATCTAATTGCATCACTCCTTTCTTCAAGGGTTCGTAGCTCAGCTCTAGGGCTTCATCTATTTCCTTGGGCATGACTGTGGTGTTGGCGCTGGAGTCAATCATGGAGTTATACAATATTTTCTTACCTACAATAAGAGTAAAAAAAATGGTTTCGGCTTTGGTTTTCCTTTGCCATCTTTTACTATGGAGTATTATTCTTGATCCTTAGTTAAGGCCTCTTATATAATATTCACAAGAAATTCGGTAGGGGTTTATTGATCAGTAGTTTCCCTTGGAAGTAATCACTCTTCTGGTTCTAAGATTAGGTTTTCTTGGAGAGCCCTCTGTAGCAATGTTTTATGCTCTGGAATGGAAAATATTTCCCACAGGGAAATGTTAGCGAAAGATTTTTTTAACTGTTCCACTACATCAAAAGGTGGCGGCCTTGGGGGATTATTCTCTTTATCTTTTGTTGTGATGATCTCCTTTTGCAGTGACTAATGCAATGTTGTTGCGAAGGCACTAGATCTATGGTTAGGGGCACTTTTCGGCTGCGGACTAACTAATTGTGGGATGGCTTCTTTTCTTGCTAATCTTCCTTCAGAATGGGTGTCATAGTCAGACTATACCTATGAATTTCTCAAAGTGGATGCTTTGAATGTGAAAACTGCCTCCTCTCCTTCGATCCATGAGAATAGGGCGTGGTCAGGAGCTATATCGATCTCTTGTTCTAGAGACATTCCTTACATTTGAACGGTGAGTACCATGTTTTCAATTTGTGAGGAGGTATATGCATAACCCCCATTGTTCGATGTTGCAATTTCATTGCGCTGCTCTACTACCTTATGTTGTAGATTGTCATGTGGTTAGTTTTAGGGAATATGTGAATCATCACAAGGCAAACACCAAGGGTTGCCATCATCGATCAATTTTTTCTTCCCTAGATTTTTCTCTTTGTTAGAGCTTAGGTTGGTGTTCTGCAATGGAGTGGGTACTAGTACTACTTGATTTGATATTTGTGTCTAATGATTTGGGTGAGCGCCTCCTTGGAACTGGTTTTGTTGGTAAGAGGGCCTCCCGGCCTGATAATTCTTATAGGTTAGATTCAAAGGAGTGGTCTGATTGTGCTTGATGATAGTTATCTCATTGGCCATAGCTCGCAACATTTACTTTTATGTTTCTCATCTCATTCTTTGAGGAACTAGGTGCCATGTTCTACGGTGTGCTCACATATGTGTACATAGATTATGGAGGAGCAAGTGGTTGAGTAGATGTCATTTCCTAGGCAAAATCTAGTATTTCAGGGAATATAGGCATGATGGGCCGAGGCAAAAAACTTTCTAGCATCGATTAGATTGTTTTCTGCTTTAATTGCGATGCTACACACATTAGGTAGAGTGGCTCTGCTGAGTGACTGGATCATTATTGACATATCTGCGTTGATAAACTTAAGGTAAAATATGAATTCCAAATTGAGTGGTGGGTGGATTGTTGCTTGAATTCTTTGCCAAGTTGTGTGGAACTGAGTGTTCAAGTCAGTCAAGGCCTCATATGGAGCCCGCTTGATAATTTCTA
This sequence comes from Sequoiadendron giganteum, assembly GCA_007115665.2. NCBI lineage: Eukaryota > Viridiplantae > Streptophyta > Pinopsida > Cupressales > Cupressaceae > Sequoiadendron > Sequoiadendron giganteum. Next base: position 791,341,798 of record CM021101.1, on the reverse strand, counting down.
GCTGATAATAAATAGAAGATCTATTGCCGTCGCTCCAAAATCTCTCATAAAAGGGGTCTCCGAGACAGTCCCATGTACGAATAGAGTTAGCCGATAGAGTGTGATACCAATCTGATGCTTTTCCTCTAAAATAAGATGTGAGTAACGTTAGCACTATGTTTTCATCTATTACTTTATGCATGAGACACAGGTCTGTGAGATCTTGCAGATGTTCAGATGGTGTTCTTGAGCCATCTCCAATGAATTTAGGGATAGAATTAAGAGCAAAAACTGGAATGGGGGCCCAATCAGTAGGTGCTATTGGGGAAACAAGGGGACTCCCGGTGTCCCAAGCCACATAATTTTAGTTAGTCATAGAAAGCATGGCTAGTGAAGGAACTTGAACATTTATGTGACGGGTTCTAGTTGATATTGACCCTAACAGAGGTACCAAAAAACTAGGGTTGTTTATTGTTTGGGATCTTGTGATAGGTCGATGGCTCATGTACTTTCGTGAAGCTTAAGCATATCAGTTATGGTCCCATTGAGCATGCTAGGAAGAAAAAACTATTGATTCCAAAAATTGACAAGGTAACAGTCCTCTATGGGAAACTCAGTTTTAGGGGTGGACATATTGCACCAAACTAAGTGACCTCTAGATTTTAAAGAAGTCAACTTCTTCTATAACTGGGGTTTTGAATGGGAAAAGGAAGTAAATATAAAATAGAAGATCTAATTAGGGCGGTGCGCCAAGACTTAGATGTAAGGCACAATAGACCTATCTTATAGATGCAGTCTAAGGGCCTGTTAAGCAATCTATTATGTCTGAAATAACAACTGTTAAAGAGAAACACCTGAATAATTTATTTCATCACATAAAATAATTTGCATAGAGCTTTACTGAATAGAAAGAGTCAAACACATGGTTCTAAATCAATATTCTATTCAAATCAATGAAGTTGCAAATAGACTATTCAGAAACAACACAGTATAATGTTATCAATAGTTAAGAAATAAAAAAGGCCAAATTATAAGGGCATAGTCTATGAGTCTTTACAACTATCTAACAAAACAAAGGCCTGGTGTCTCCCAAATTCTCTTACAGATATTTTGAACTAACAATAAAGTTTTTCCTTTCTATCTCCTCTCTTATCTCTATGAAAGAAGTAGTATATATAGCCAAGGGAATCCACCGCCTGAGAGAATGTAATAGAAATGATTTCTCATCATGAATCATAATGCTTTCAGCAATGATTCATCATGGTTTGTTGTAACAGAAATATTCTAGAGCATCAATCTAGTCACTCGCTAGCCAAATGCATTCCCTGCAAATGATGGTAGTGGTCCCAAACTACCCTGTGTAAACAAGTGTCACCTTTTAGCGAAAGTAGTTAGAGCATGTGAAATGGTATGGAAGCTTGGTGTTTGCATCACTCCTCTCTTTATGTAGTTACATCAAAGGATTATGTGGTGGCATATCGCAATCCATAGTTCGTCCTCCCCATCCTTCGATGAGAGCCTATGATGGGAATACATGTGGTAGTGTTCTTTGTTATCAACACTATTTGAGGGGTCCACTCAAAGCTTATATGGGTGAAGTCTACAGGGTAGGAAGTCGGGGCTTGAAAGAGAGTTACATGGAAACAAGCTCAGCATGCCTGATTTATCAACACGTGAGAGCAGGTTGGGGATTGGAAGAGAAAGGAAGGGAAGCATTCCTTCGGTGAGCGATTCAGTGACACGTGGCATTCAAAAGTCGAGAAAAACATCAAAATAAACTTGAAGGGAGCATGGGGGTATATAAATATCCATAATATTCAAATAATAGTAAGTCTTATAGATGTTTTAATAAGAGACTAAAGAAAATCATTGAAATTGCTAATGTAAAGGTTGATGAAGCTATGTATAGACCAATGGAAATAAATGAAGTTGAACCTAATGATCCTATTTGTGGGCAAATAAAAGAAGAATAAAATGAAGAGAAAGAAAAAAGTGATGAAGAGGAGATTCCAGAACCTTCACCTAAGGATCCTAAATATGTTAATAGAAATCACCCAGAGGAACAGATAATTGGAGACATAAGTGAAGGAGTCAAGACAAGAAGTAAAGTGGTTGAGGTAAACTTGTGTTTACTATATAAGATAGAACCTAAGATTCTGAATGAAGCATGTAATGATGAAAGCTAGGTTAGAGAAATGAAAGAGGAACTACAATGGATAGAGAAGAATGAGACATGGGAACTAGTCCTTAGAACTGCAAACAAGAATGTAATTGGTTCAAAATGGGTATTTAGAAACAAGCTAAATGAAGATGGTGAATTGGTAAGGAATAAAGCAATATTTATATGTAAAGGATATTCATAGGTTGAAGGAATAGATTTTAAAGAAACATTTGCACCTGTAGCAAGAATGGAGTCCATTTAGATGTTCTTGGCATTTTCAGCTCATAAAGACTTCAAAGTGTATCAGATGGATGTCAAGTCTACATTTCTAAATGGATAATTGGAAGAAGTATATATGGAGCAACGAGAAGGTTTTCAATTGTTAGACAAACTAGATATGGTTTGTAAGTTAAAGAAGGAATTGTATGGACTTAAACAGGCTCCTAGAGCTTGGTATGCTAGATTGGATAGATACTTGACAAAGCAAGGATCGAGCAAAGGGTCCGCAAACAACAGTCTTTACATCAAGATTGAGAAAAATAAAATGTTGATAATTGTGGTATATGTTGATGACATCACATTTGGTGGAAATGAAAGTATGTGTAAGAAATTTGTTGAAGAGATGTGAAAAGAATTTGAAATGTCTATGATTGGTGAGTTGAGTTTTTTCCTTGGACTTCAAGTAAATGAAACCGATAAAGGGATATTCATTTCACAATCCAAGTATGTCAAAGAGTTGTTAAAGAAGTTTGGAATGGATGACTCAAAACCATTTTGTACCCCTATGGTAACCAGATGTAAGCTGAGTAAGAATGATGAATCTACCAAAGTTGATTAAAGCATGTATAGATCCATGATTGGTGGAATATTGTATCTTACTACTACTAGACCGGATATCATGCATGCAGTATGTTTAGTTGAAAGATTTCAAGAAAAACTTAAGGAAGCACATTTTACAAATGTGAAGAGGATATTTAGATATCTTTAAGTAAATGTGGATTATGGGATATGGTATGTGAAGGACAATGATTTCACATTGAATTCCTACACTGATGCAAATTGGGTTGGCTGTGTAGATGACTAGAAGAGAACAAGTGGCACATTCTTCCTTGGAGGAATATTAGTTTCATGGTTGAGCAAGAAACAAGATTCAGTTTCTTTATCCACTGTAGAAGTAGAGTATATTGCAACAACATCTTATTGTACATAGGTACTTTGGATGAAGCAAACCCTGATGGACATAGGTGCAGTGATTGATGAACCTACTTCTATATTTTGTGACAATACAAGTGCTATAAAAATTTAAGAGAATCCAGTGATGCATTCTAGAACAACGGACATATCTATCAAGTATAACTTCTTGATGGAGAAGGTATTTTATAATGAAGTTAGACTTGAATGTGTACCTACCAAGGAAAAAGTTGCAAACATATTCACTTTGGCCCTTCTGAAGGATAATTTTGAGTATCTCAGAGGGAAGCTAGAGGTTACTTCCCCTCCTTCTTTGAACTAAGTTCACATGGAGGTGCATTAGTCTAGTGGATTCATAGAATCTTTTGTTTTGGACTGATGATTGAGGTCTACTCCTCAAGGGGAGTAGAGAAATGCATTGTTGTAGTATGTGATGTGGTTGTACTCTTAAGGGGCAATGAATAGAGCTTTATATGACATGAATTTCGTTTGCTATTGATATCAAACGGGGAGAGAGAATCAAGTGAAAATTTTATGCTTGTGTAGGTTGTCATTTCTAAAAATAATGTATGCTATCTCTGATGGTTTTTCACATCATGTATTGCCATCAGTGACAAAGGGGGAGATTTTTGCAAGTATGGATGTGTTTGTTGGTGCTTTCATCAATGTTTTCATTAATGTCAACACAATTCAGGTTTAGTACAGATGGTACTTTTATAGTTGAGATACTGTAGAAGTACTTAGAGTAGATGAAGCTATACTTATGAAGATGGAGTTGTGTTTTTCCCAAGTAATTTTGAGAAAATTTGAGAAATAATGAAGGAAGTGTTGAAGTGTTTTTTTTTAGTGTGCTTCGGTATTGTGCTATTTATTTCTTCTATGTTGATCCTATGCTTGTGTGGATCTATAAGTGTTTTCATGAGCTTCAACATATAATATATCCTAAGTTTTAGCTTTCGGTTCGATGGAGAGTAAAATATATGTTCACCGGTGTGTGAACTAGTTTGACAAAACTATCTATTTGTGGACTAGGAGAAATGTTTTGGCTTTGTAGTCTTCTAATATTTGGTTTAAGCTCTTTTTCCGATCTAGGAGATAACTCTTTTTGATGGTTTCTATGTTCTAAAAAAAATTCTTGTGGTTTGGTGCTCTAGAAGACCTACTCCAGAGATCTTGTGTTTTGTTGGTTGGTCTGGTTGGACTATTGAAGAGTTATTTGTGAATGAAATTTGTTGTAATTGTTGTAGATTTACCTAAGGTGTTCTCAAAGATGGTAAAATTTTTGGTTAAGCGTGTTGAGTGATACACGTGTGATCATCTTGCTGGAGATGTGTGTACTTCAAAGATCATTGGTTCTTTCATTAGGTTTGGCCGTCTCCACATTACATTAAGCTTTTGCATCAATTTGAGGAAGCATGTGATTGATCCAAGATGTTTTTTGGGTCCTAAAATAAATATGTAAATAAAAAATCCATAACTAATTATTTAGTTGGAAAAAAATTAAAAAAACAAATTTGACACATCTAAGCATGTGCCCTCTACTTATATTGAAAGTATTGGAAAAATATTATATTTTTATTCTACTTAGTTTGGTTAGACAAACAGCTTCCTTTTATTTTTTTTCTTGAAAATTTTGTACTACTGCATTGAAATTTTAAATTTTCACCTTGAATAGATTTACTTTTGTTTCCAAAAAAGGACTAGTATCTTAGAAACTACTTTCTACAAATCATGGTCTTACATATTTTTTGAATTATGTTAATAAAATATTTAAAATTTTATGTCAAGTTGCTTAACTCTATTAATCTGGATTTTCATTACCACTTAAGGACCTAGTTTGGACCCCAACGATACTACACTAACCCTAACACTGGATGCTTAAGGCTTATGAAAAGAGACAAGAGTAAGTTTCTATTTAAAAGAAGTGAATGGAGGTACATTAAAATTTTGAGACAATACTACAAGAATAATAGGAAAAGGTACTCTTAATATTGACAATAGGAAGACAAAGATATAAATAGTATTATATTTTTAAGGTTTGAGGTATGATCTTCATAGTGTCAGTCAAATGTGTTGATCAGGGACACACTCCTACTTTCCATAATCAAGGTTGTTTTTAATAAGGAAGGAAAGTAAAATAAAAGTGAATTCTTATGTAAATGGAATAATGAACAACCTATACATCATTAGTGATATCAAAAGATAAAATACTGTATGGGAAAAACAGATGTGAGCTAGTTATGGATAAAAGAATGAACCATATAATATTTGATAATCTTGTGAAAATTAGCACCTAACAAGTCATAAGAGATATGACAAATATTTCTAAACCTTTAAACACTCATTGCAAGAAATGTCAAGATGGGAAACAAACAAGAAATAGCTTCATGTCAAAGTACTCAATGATAAATCCTTTAAATATTGTTCATACAGACCTCTATGGGCCAAGAAGGACATAAATTTTAACATATGAGAGTTATTTCATGATGCTTATTAATTATTACTCAATTATGGCATGGGTTATATTCCTAAAGGAAAATTTTGAAGCATTCAAGAAGTTCAAAGATTTCAAAGCCTTAGCTGAAAATGAATTGGGTCAAAGATCAAATGTTTGAGATCAAATCGAGGAGGTGAGAATAGCTCAAATGAACTTGAAGAATTTTGTGAGAATCATGCCATTAAAATACACTTTTCATCTACAATAATTCCATAACAATATGGATTTGTAGACAAAATGAAATCGTAGAAATAAAGAATCAAATAGTGTGACAAATGGCTAAAACAATGTTGAATGAATCTATGGTACTAGATAATTTTTGGAGAGAAGCATTTAACACAGTAGTCTACATTCTAAGTAGAGGAAAAATTAAATTCAACAATAGAAAGAAACCTTATGGATTACAGAAAAGAATACCAATGAAAATTAAATGATTTTTTAAACCTTAGGGGAGGAATTTTTGCTGGAGTATAATACCACTAAGAGGGGATTCAATTAGTGGTCTAATGAGGAATCAAATTTTAATACTTAACTCACTTGTATTATGAAAAGAGACCCATTGAAAACACTTCAAATACCATAGGTATTGAATGTTGAGGAAGTCATATTGATATGGAAATTAGAACATAATACTTGAAAAAATATGACCAATCAAGCACAATATGAAAAACCACCAAGAGTTGGCATAACACAAGTTTTATGAGTGGAAAACCCTAAAATGGTGAAAAACCATTCTGAAAATAAGTTTCATTAATCCTCACTGGTTACATATTAGTCCAAGTACTATAAAATCCTCAGTGGCTACTATCTATGCCTCACTGGAAAATCCTCACTAGATACACAACATGCCTCACTAACAAAGCCTCACTAGCAAAGCCTTGTGTTGGCTACACAATATGCCTCACTGGAAACCTACATCACTTCAAAAGAAATAAATAAAACTTAGAGGGTTACTCTATTTCCAGACAAATCACTGCTCTATCTCTGCATCACCATGATAGAGCTTCCAAAATTTTACAATTTTTAGCCGGTTCCATGAGACAATTTTGTCAAATTGTTACCATTGTGATTAGTGGTTGTATGTTAGGTTTCGGAGTTTTACCACCCTTTTAAAAAAAAAAATCACATCTATCAAACCCTTTGCATTGTGTTTTCATGTTGACCTATTATACCAGGTCACTGGTCATCTTAGTTGCGACTTATGGCATTACTCCCATTGCTTTATTGGCCCCATTGCTTAGGACTGCTGGTCATCGGGTGTGTAATGATTTTAATATTTTTACATGGTTGGCCCAAAATATTTTGTTTTAAGGACTTATGTTTTAAATCTTTAATTTCTTAAAAGGTTGATACCCGCCACCTAGCCCATGAACCCTTTTCGTATAAACTATTGTAAGCATGTTCTAAAATCCAAGCCGTTGGATTTAATTAATAAAATATTGGCCCTTGTGTGCATGTTGCATAATATTAAAATAATATGTTTTAGCTGGTTTGTGCAGTGTGCGCGATTACGCCGTGCATCCTTCATTTCACATGGGATCCATTTCCCACTATCATCTTGATCTGTCATAGCAGAGGATCAATGGTCATGATGCACCGATGGGACTTGATCTGAGCTGTAGCACACATGTCATGCATAATATTTAATGGTTTCACCTGATGCCTTGTGCGGCCTATGTGATGGTGCCACATGGACTTAGCTGGCAGCACAAGGAGGGTTGATGGGACCCATGAGTGGTACACATTTTTTGTGACGGGGAAAAATATCATTGGTCGAAGGGCTTGCCATGCAACAACATGGATTTTTCAATTTTTTTGACTCAATCTGAGTCATTCAATAGGCCAATGCATTGGTGCATTGATGACCTATATTCAAAATTCAAAATTAGCCATGTGATAGTTGTTTAAGCTCTATGAGTGACAAATATTAATGACGAAAGATCTCCGAAGGATATGAGCCTAATCTACATGCATGTGAAGGGCTATTTCTTGGCAATCATGATGGATAGTACATTGATTTCCACGTACTTGGGAAATAACAGTGGTGATGCAGATGCCCGCGAATGATCACTCATCTACTCATGCTTTAATTGGAGCATTGATGATAAATTCATCAATTTTCTTAATAAATATAGATGATGGCTCTTTCATTGTCACCATAAGTAGTTAAGTTTCTAGATTGCTCTTTCTTTGAGTGGGTGCTTTTGCGGAGGTCTGAGTATTGATACAAGATGAGAAAGTCTATTGATTCTCCATCAGCTATGCATAGGTCAGTGAGGAGCAATGCTCGCAAGTCTCATGGAAATTCCATGATAGATTATCAAGATAGTATTCAAGACTCTCTCATCCTGAAGATGGAGAAAATGAAGCCTGATCTTGGGGTCACCGGGTGCAGCCTTCAACTCAAAAGCTAGGTTTCAAGAGTAGAGGTGGTGGCATCAAGCAAGGATAGGAAGACTACAAAGCATGGAAGGAGTTCAAGGGCCAATTTGAGGTATGGTTGAGGATCCCTAGGTTGAAATTTTTTTCTCATTGATGTCTCTAGCAATTTGAGTGGCAATGATTCAGAGAATGACTCTAATTACGACTGTTTACTTATAGCTCTAACTGAAATAGCTAGTGTCAATGAGGAGGTCCTTGTGGTTTCTCGAATTACCATGGTGACACTGTGTGATGGTTTGGGTTCTAGTGTTAAGAAGTCTACTGATGAGGACAAGGTGGTGGTTTCGCCTCCCACTAAAGAAAAAATGAGGAGTGGTCATCTATACCATGGTCGTGGTGCTACTTCGAGTTTTGGGCAATGGTGTGGTTTTTTGTGCTTTTCAGTTTTGCTATGATGATGATGTTGTTCCTCTAGGGGTTCCATGTGGATGATAATGAAAAGGCCTTAGTGACAAAAAAATTATGAGAAGTGATAGTAACACCAACTAGTTACAAGGGTTGTAATAGTTTTTGATTCCCTTATGTCGTACAATGATTGCATCGAACCGTCAGGGAATTTCTAAATGCATATGAAATTATTTTTGAAATTAAAATTGGGATGAATTGTAATTTCAATGAGCCTAAAGCTTGTCGCTCTCTTGTGTTATAAAAGAGATCTCAGGGCTCATTGCAGAGTGTTAGATTTTTGAGTCTAGGAAGGTTTTGGTACGACAGAGAAAACACATAGAATGCAAAATTATTCATGAATCTACCATTAATTGTCTTGGGTGTATGTATGAAGCACCCTTAAATAGTCTTATGTAATTACTGATATCGAAAGAAATCTAAAAATTTAAAGTATGTGTTCTCCTATGCATTATTGTGATGGATTATGAGTGAAATTAACAAGTGTAATTTCATTTATCTTTTCAAAGGTTTGTTTGAAATGTATGATTCTTCTATTTGCTTCAGCTCATTGAGTTAATTAAATGCTTAAGGAAGAGTTTTAAGTCTTTCATAATGAGCTAAGGATTCGATAAGTAATAATTCTTTAAATACACTGAAGCTTTGATGTAATGCATTGTAGAAACGTTCACCCATCGGGTTGAAGTGTTGCATATGACTGAATATTTCATGCTTGACTCTTGCCCAATTTGATAAGGCATTGGCTTGTTCATTTAGGATTCTCATAGTTTATTGACATCAAAGAATGCCAACTCATGGATTCAAAGTTAGAACAATACTTATTTCATATTTCATTCATGATGAGATGAAAATCTCAAAGTTACCAAATGTTCCTAGCAACTTAGGGTTATTTGTTTAGGGTTGGCTGAGCCTTTGATAAATCACATCTAATTGCATTTAATAGGGAAAAACTATGTGTATAGAAGTGTTCTTAAGACAAAATGAAAACCACAAAAACACACTAAGGAACACCCTCCTTGGTTCCACAGAGCCTAAAGAGTAGGAGAAAAGGCCTCAAGATCTTTGCTCATTGTGTTGGATTCCTAGCCGTGAATGTTTTCGAGCATAAGGCTTGGCACTCCTTTAGAGATATTTGAGCCTAGCAAGAGAAAATACGAACAGAAATGGTGACTCCGCTAGGTAAAACTTCTGAGAAATTTAAATAAAAAGGGATCCCAGGCGTAGATGGTAGTATCACAGAGTCAAGTATTTGATGAATCTAAACTTCAAGTGTAGATGTTGGAAAGATTTGGAACTAGAAGAGATTTTGTTGTAGCAAAGTGTTAAGGGATCAGTCAATGACTCCGTTGTTGAAGAAGACCTAGAATGTGATGAATTCTTACATATACTTTGTGTTATTTGAAGTTTGTTCCTCTATGAAAGAGGTGGTGACTCTATTTATAGAACCAAATTAATTTTGAAGAAGACTTCCAGATTTGTGGAATTTGCAATCAGGAAGAAGGGTTAACAGCTACTACAAAGTTTCTAGGTATTCTCACAAATCTAAATAGAGAATTACTTTGTTTGAAAGGAGTTTATGAGAATTTTTTCAAAGCTTGAGATGATAAATGGTTCCCTATTAGATGAAATTGCATTAAGACAGGGAATAATAGTAGTTCTTCACATACTTCTTGTATGATATGCGCAGTATGTGAAATTTTTCCCTTGAATAATTTTCCTGAGAAGTATCAAGTATGAGTGTGTAAGGAAAACATGTTTCATCTTGGCCGCCGAGGGATTTTTTATTGAAATATATATTCCACCTTTAGTGGTATTCAAGGATTTCCTAATCTAATTCCTAAAAATATTAGGAAATATTTTACCAAGTTCATAGGGCAAAGTTCTGAATCAACCTCTAGACATTTTCTTATATTCATGGATTTGATGGGAGACTATGAGGTAAGTCATGAAAATGTTGTCATGAAATTTTTTGTTCAGTCTCTTAGGGATGATGCTAGAGATTGGTTCTCATATTTACCAGCATGTTCTATAGTTTCATGGAATCAATTAAAAAATGATTTTGTAGAACAGTTTGGTGAAAGGATAAATCCAGGTATGGTAAGGAAAAGCTTTATGGAAATTTGTAAAGATGAAGAGGAATTGGTCCCTGTTTTCAACCTTATCTTTACAAAGGTAGTAAGGGATATTCCCAAAACTATAAGGCCTAATGATGCTGAATGTTTGTTTGTATATATAGGGGCTTTTGACAAAAAAATGTGCTATTTATTAAGAGATAAAGAGCCTACAACACTATGCCAAGAATATCATAGTGCTATGGACATTAAGAACAACCTTAAATATTAAATGATGAAAGGATGTTTAGCTATTGACTCTACTCAGTTTGATACATCTTGTGTAACTAAGGATCTAGAGGAGATCATTGAGGAATCATGCCAAGAAGATATAACTTGTGTTGTCCCAACTGAACCATTGCCACCATATGTTGGTCTTAGTGTGTTCCAGGAGAAGAATTCTCTAGTGTTAAGAAGTATTGATCATGTTTCTCCTACGAGAAGGTTATGTAATATAAGGAGAGGCCAAGGAGAGTCGCCCCATGACCTATTCCCTAGGTTTGTGACTCTACTGTTTAGAATTACCAGAGGGTGTCCAACCTAATCTTCATGACTTACCTCATAGTCTCCCATCAAATCCATGAATATAAGAAAATATCTAGAGGTTGAACCCTCAAATTCTAGGTCAAGTGGCTGATTGGATGCAGCTAGCAGAAGACATTGTCAGTAACCATGCAAAACAACAAGTATTCTTAGAGAATAGTGATCTTAATATTGCTAAGGAGAGACATCAAGTAAGGAAAAATAGTGAAGAAAATGGATTGGATTTGGATGATTGCAACCAATTTTCTAATGTTGTGTGGGAAAATTATCTTTACAATAGAAGGGTGATGTGTCTGAATCAGGCTCTTGGGAAGTAATAAGGGATGAAGAGTTAGATGAGGTCCAAATTGTTACACCATCAAGTGATCTGACCAATAGTTTTAATTGTGATTTGTTTTTTACTAAAGGTTAATACATCAACTATATACATCATGATAACCATTCTGAGGGATTTGAGTGTAGCCTCACTATTGATGAGTTCCTATGTTTTTATGGTTGCAAGGATACATAGTCATGCTTCTCTTTCAATGACTATGAAAATCATTAACATATGAAGGAGCATTCTGTTTCAAGAGGTTACAAGGATTCTATGGGTAATGAGAAGTTTAAAAAGGTATACCATCATCTACAATGGATAGGGGTTCCTTGGATAGAAATGAACATAATAAAAAACCCTCTCTATGATGAAAATTCATCCATGACTATTAATAAAGATACATCTTCTATTTGGTATAGAGGTAACCCACTTTTTCAAGGTTTGGATGATTCTTTGGATGTATGGTCAAAGCATGGTGATTAGCAATAAACTGATGGGTTCATTAGTTATAGTGCCTATGAAACCTTCACATCTGGCAATAATATGGAAAATAAAATTAGGGATCTAGGGGAGACCAAAATATTTGAATGCCTGTCCTAGAAATCTAGTTGTTCCCATGAAATCAATTTGAAAATACCTCAATCACAACAAAAAGAGCACTCTGAATCTAGTAGTGATGAAAAATATGAGGGTATGGGTATTGATCAATGTGTAGATGTTGAATCTAATGGAAAATTCTTGGAGATTGATCTGTGCAAAGATCAAGGAAGAGTTCAAGTAAATAGTGACTAGATCACATGTTTTGATGCACATACAAATTATGAAGTGATATTGAAGCTCATAGAAGATGAATGGAAAATTGACTCGAGTGAAATGCAATTAAATTGCATTGAATGTGATGTTTTCCAACATGAGTGCTTGGTGGAGTTTGTTGCTAATAATCCTCATCTTTGGAGTGTCATTCTAGAAAATTTTCCACTCAGTAGGGATGGTATTTATGTGAACCAGGGTGAAGACTTTCTTGCACCTTTTTCTCACTTCCAATTCTTTAGGGGATTGTTTGCTTGGTTTGATGTACCCTATTTTTTAAAGTTTCAATTTTAATATGTATAGTAATTGTAATCAAGTGAAATATGGATGCTTCCTTTTTCCATTTCATCTAGACAAGCCAAATATTTATGAGCAAGGAAAATATGAGGCAATTGGTATTTTTCAAAGTAGTACAAATTGTTGGGAATTTCCTGACATCAGTTTCCATCCAACGGAGGTATGTGAGAAAGAGGTATTTGAGAAGGAGATGATTTGGCTCCAAAGCTTGGAAGGTCTTAAGGAACCATGCTTAAAAATTGAGGCCAGTGGAATTGGATGAACTCTCTCTATAAAGAGATATTGTGTAGTGCTATGAAATTTGTATATATGTGTGTTTTGTTCTTTTCCTGCTTTGTCTACTTGTCTTGTCCAAAAAAGCTCCTCGTTTGTTGTTTTGGGTTGGTCTGCTTCTACCTGAGTTCTGGATTCTCACCATACCCACCAGGGGTATGTGTCCTTGAGCTAGAGGCACATATAGAGCTTCCAAAATTTTATAATTTTTAGCTAGTTCCGTGAGACAATTTTGTCAAATTGTTACCCTTGTGCTTAGTGGTTGTATGTTAGGGTTTGGGGGTTTTTCCACCCTTGTTTTAAGATTTTTCACATCTATCAAACCCTTTGTGTTGTGTTTTCATGTTGACCCACTCTATTAGGTCACCAATCATCTTAGTTACAACTTATGGAATTACTCCCATTGGTTTACCAGTGTCATTGCTTAGGCCTATCAGTCATCGTGTGTGTAATGATTTTAATAGTTTAAAATGGTAGGCCCAAAATATTTTGTTTTAAAGACTTATGTTTTAAGTCTTTAATTTCTTAAAAGGTCGATGCCTACCACCTAGCCCACGACCACTTTTATTATAAATAATTGCAAGCACATGTTGAAATCCAAGCCGTTGGATTTGATCAATGAAATCTTCACCCTTGCGCACATGCCGCATAATATTAAAATAATATGTTTTGGCTGGGTTGTGCGGTGTAAGCGATCGTGCCACATGTCCTTCATTTCATGTGGGACCCATTTCCCACTATCAGCTTGATCTCTCATAGCAGAGGATCAATGACCGTGATGCACTGATGGGACTTGATCAGAGTTGTAGCGTGCATGCCACATAGAATATTTAATGGTTTCACCTAATGCCTTGTGTGGCCCACGTGATGACGCCATGTGGACTCAATTGGCAGCACAAGGAGGCTTGATGGGGCCCATGGGTGGTACAAATTTTTTATGATGCAGAAAAATATCATTGGCCGAAGGCCTACCATGAATCAACGTGGATTTTTCAAAAAAAATGACTCAATCTAAATCTTTCAATAGGCCAATACATCGATGCATCAGTGAACTATATTAAAAATTAAAAATTAGCCATGTGATTATTGTTAGAGGTCTATGAATGATGGGCATTAATGATGCAAGCTCTCCAAAGGATATGAGCCTGATCACCATGTGTGTGAAGGGCTATTTCCTAGAAATCATGACGGATAGTACACTGATTTCCATGTACTTGGGAATTAATGGTGGTGATGCAAATGCTAGTGAATAATCACTCATCTTCTCATTCTTCAATTGGAGCATTGATGATCACTTCATTAATTTTCTCAATAAATACAAATGACGGCTCTTTCATTGTCAACATAAGCAGTTAAGTTTTAGGAGTACTCTATGTTTGAGTGTTTGATTTTGTGGAGGTTTGAGTATTGATATAAGATGATTAATTCTACTTCTTCTCCATCATCTATGTGTAGGTCAATGAGGAGGAATTCTCACAAGTCTAGTGGTAATTCCCTGACAGATGATCAAGATAGTCTTCAAGGCTCTCTTAGCCTAAAGATGGAGAAAATGAAGCTGGCCCCTGAGGTCATCAAGTGCAGCTCTCAGCTCAAAAGCCAGGTTGCAAGAGCAGAAGTGATAGCGTCAAAAAAGGATGGGAAGAATACAAAGCATGGAAGGAGTTCAAGGGCCAAGTTGAGGTATGGTTGAGGATCTTTGGGCTGACAAAATTCACCCATTGATGTCTCTGGCAGTTTGGGTGGTGGTGATTCAAAGACTAACTCTGATTATGGCTATTTCCTCACAACTCTGACTGAAATGGCTGGTGTCAACGAGGAGGTCCTCGTGGTTTCTCCAATTACCATGGTGGAACTATGTGATGGTTTGGGTTCTAGTGTTAAGAAGTGTACTGATGAGGACAAGGTGGTGGTTTTGCCTCCCACTAAGGCGAAAATGAGCAACAGTTATATGTACCGTTGCCATGGTGCTACTTCGAGTTCTGGGTAATGGTGTGGTTTTTTTGGATTTTTAGTTTTTCTATGATAATGATGTTGTTTCTCTAGGGTTTCGATGTGGATGTTAACGAAAAAGCCTTAATGGCAAAAAAAATTCATGAAGTGATAGTGAAACTGACTGGTTACAAGGGTTGTAATAGTTTTTGATTCCCTTGTGTGCTACAATGATTGCATCCAACCATTAGGGAATTTATAAATGTAGATGAAATTCTTTTTGAAATGAAAATTGGGATGAAATATAATTGCAATGAGCCCGAAGCTTTTCGCTCTCTTGTGTTATAAAAGAGATCTCAGGGATCATTTTAGAGGGTTAGATTTTGGAGTCTAGGAAGGTTTTGGTAGGGTAGAGAAAACACATAGAATGCATAATTCTTCAGAAATCTGCCATTAATTGTCTTGGGTAGGATGCATGTATGAAGCACTCTTAAATAGTCTTATGTAATTACTGATATTGAAAGAAATCTAAAAATTTAAAGTATGTGTTCTCCTGTGCGTTGTTGTGATGGATTATGAGTGAAATTAACAAGTGTAATTTTATTTATCTTTCCAAAAGTTTGTTTGAAATGTATGATTCTTTTCTTTGCTTTATCTCAATGAGTTAATTCAATGCTTAAGGAAGAGTTGTAAGTTTTCCATAATGAGCTAAGGATTTGATAAGTAATAATGCTTTAAATACAGTGAATTTCTTTGATGTAATGTGTACACATCTAAAAATGGTCACATCATATTAGCTTCGTAAATTAATTAAATACGCATTATTTAATTAATCTTCTTGATTCAACTACATTTAAATAAATTTAATAATTTATTTATAAATGTTCACCTTTTCTATAAATCATTTACTATTATCATTTTCTCATGGCTTCTTAATTAATTAAATAAATACCATTATTTATTTTAATTAATTATCACATTACTTTATTATATAAAGTAAATACATTTCTTCAAATATCAAAACCCATAACCATACACTTAATTACATATTTCATATTTAATTAGGAAAGCTTCTAAAATATTCTCCAAACATATAATTAAATATTTATATTTAATTGGAAGCTTCCATTTGTACATGTCACAAGAAATTAAATAATAATATTATTTAATTGAGCAATTATCTTCAATAAACAAAACTGCTTCATTAAACTATAAATGACAAATGGAAAATTGTCTCCATTTTTGAATGAGGAGGTTTTGTGGGTTGAAAAAACAATCCATCTTTTTCTCTCTAGAAACTATATTCTCTCCAACCTCTCCATCACTCACCATCCATTCTTACAGGCTAAATCTCAACCATTGAAGCTTGCCAGTAAAGCTTTTTCCTTTTGAAAATTTATAAATACAACCTCTTGGCTCTTCCAAAATATAGATTTTAGTTGCATAGTAAGAGATTTATAGTGAAATATCTCTAGCAATCAAGCATCTTAGTTGCATAACATTAGGAATCAAGCACAATAATCTAGTTTCAATTCATAGCTTAATCATGTTCATTAGCTACACAATAGTTGTATCATCTTACAATCATTTATCATAGGAGTTTAGATTTATTAGCTTGCATAACACTCATTCTTGGAGTGGTCATTCTACTGAGCTGCTACTTAAACAAGCTGAGAGAAAATAATTTTTGTAGAAACACTGAAGATAGAGGACAATGGAATGACTTTGAAGAATCTGCATTATTTAGTTTGTCTTACTTAATTAGATTCTTAGATACAATGTTTCATTGGTGTGTTTCATGTTTTAGTTGTTGATACTTATTCACACACATTTTTGGTGCCCACCATGGGGCTTTTGCCCCATTTTTAATCTTTTTATTATAGCTTTTCTAGAAAGTTACAAGATGGATTCATGGTTTAGCGCATACAAGACCCATTTTAATGCATACATGGGACAATTTAGTGCATACAAGGCTTGTTTGAGCACATAGCTGCTTTGTTTTAGCGCATTCATATGTTCTTTTAGCGCATACATGGACAGTTTAGTGCATACCAGACCTGTTTTAGTGCATATGCTATCTGCTTAATTTTTTTATAGTCAATCTTAAAATGGCCATATCTTGGTCATATTTTGGTCTTTTTCAGAGCTTTTATTTTTGAAATGGGGTAGAATTTCATAAGCTATCTAATGGTGTAGGTTTTTATCAACTTTGATAGAATTAAAATTTTCAAATTCTCACTTAATGTCAAACCACAATAAGATTTGGTCTAAATTTTTAGGTTTTTATGCTTAATCATTTAGCTAACCATCATATCTTCTTGTTTCATGATTCAATCTAAAATTTGGAGCTTTTATTGTAGAGTTTTAAAGGATCATGGAGCATGCAAATAAAATAAAAATAATTATCACATGATTGTAGAAAGTGTTTTTAAACACTTTGGGAGTTTTATAGTGCATATGACCTTTGTTCTAGTAGATATGACATTTGTATAATTTTTTGTCTAGATTCGACATAACCACGACAAGTGGTTTTATTGATTTTTTTTGGATTAAAATGAACCAATCCTAGGGTAGCCATTTGGATTAAAATGAATCAATCCTAGGGTAGCCATTTGAATTAAAATACACCAATCCCAGGGTAGTCATCATACATTGCTATCTCGGTTAAAATGAATCCCATGTCTTTTGTGAAGCAACATCTTCACTTAGTTTAGAAAATTATCATTTGGGATTTAAAACTAAACAAATTGTTTGTTGTGATTGTTGGGTGATAGGCTTATGCTCTCCCCTTAACTGGGTGATTATAACACCGGACTTACCCTTTCATTTTATGCACTTTATGTTTTATTACATCCCTTAGAAGGCCTGCTCTTGTGGGAAAATGTACTCACCCAAGAGGAATGACCTAAGTGGGAACACCTAGAACCAACATTTCCAACCCACTCTAATCAAAAGTTAATTTTGGGGAAACCCATATTCAATAGAAGTGTGCAAGATAACCACCCCCAAAATATTTGTTTTAAATATTGAGAGGTCTCCTGAGGGAGTTTATCTATTGCCACATTGAATGGATATCCTTACTAAAAACTTTAGTTTAGAAGCCAACCATGTCAGTATCCAAACATCATAACATTCATAGTGCAAGGAGAGGGAATAATCTTCCCCCAAGACACTCACCATATAATTTCCATGGATTGTTTGCTCAAGGGATCGATAAATCTAACCTTGAGTACACACCTGGAAAAAACAAAAACACGGGCGCCCTCTAGCGGGTGACATGGTTGTGTGAATCGACACAATTCTAATATGTGGGCTATGATTATTATGATGACCCTTTGACCATTAAGAGTGAGTCTGCTTGAAGTGTCTTCTTGTTTAAATACCAGTGAAAATAAAAAATGGTCATGCTCGATCCTTGAACATACACTCAATGTTTTAGATTTTATGTCTTTAAGAACAACTGTCTTCCTATTGCATGCTTTGTTTTCAAAATATTAATTCAGATAAGATCATCCAAAAAACAAAAGAATTTGACAAATCAAACCTTGAAATTTATGTTAAGGGACTGAAAATCAATAATAGAGAAAAACTTGGAAACATTAGGCTTTTGGAAAATTCCTTATTTTCTCAAACTAAGATCAAAACATCGCAAAGTGCATCATCACATCCATTTTGGATTTCTAGTTTAATTCCCATAACAGGATCATCATCCTTCAATCCAGGGAATCACAAACTAAAAATTAGAAATTCGCTAATCATATCAATAGAAACCATCATTATATTCCAAATAAGGTATCCAACAAATTGCACTCTCCCATTTGTGATCAAAGCTAGTAAAAATTTGGTATGAGCATATGCTTGTTGTCAAAAGGTCCCAAAAACACAAAGAAGAAGACGAAAGAAGAGATCCACTTTACAACATGGGTGATAGGGAAGAAAATCCTTTTCATAGGTTTCCTACTGGAAATAGTTCAAATGATGAAATAACTGATGAAATGCTTCAAGAAATTGAACAGGATCCACAGTTTCACATAATTTTGGACAAAATCTTAGAGCGAAATAAAGAAGGATACTTTCTTTTATTATCAAACCAAGGTGCCAAATTGCTCTTTGACTATGATATGGAGAAAATTAAAGAGGATCTTGAAAAGAATGAAACTCACTTAAATGATCTTAGTACTCTTACCCAACAAATAAGAGCACTACAAGGGAAAATCAATGAAATACAAGGGGGAACAACTAAACAGTTCTTTGAAGGAAATACAAATGTGACCTCTTCTCCTCCAAAAATGACATCATCCAAATTCAATGTTTTTTATATTTTGGAAAGGATCGATAAGAAGCCCAAATCTAAGCCATCAAATAACATTGACCAATCCTGTCATGTCATGCATTTATCTTCATCCCCCATAATACAAAATAAACCTCATGGTTCTTCCACCCAAGTTAATGATCCCATTCAACCATCTTCTTCTATCATATCCTCTACGTCCAATGATTCATTTCAATCTAAACATCTCGATCAATCCAATCCATCCCATGATAGAAAAATTCTACAAACCCTTCCAATATTTTATCAAGATCCCATCTTTCAAGAACCATATGATGATCCCCTCCTTTCATTATTCACCCATGATAATCCTTTTCCATCTCAAGAATAAAATGTTCTTCCAAGTTCTCTGTCCACCCCATTGAATGAATCCATACTCTCTTATGATTCCATCGCATCCTAGGAGAAAAAAATTCTTCCATCCTATCCAAAGATTCGCTTCCATTCGATCATCAAGCTACTCCATATCCTTCATCTAATGATTCTTTTCCCAGTCAAGATCAAAGTATCCCATCATCCTCATGTAAAGAGCCTCTCACACCTCTTCAAGCTATCCATGAACCCCACACCTATAAATTCGGATCCTCCACCTTTATCCACTCCAATTTACTTCCAACACCTATCATGTCATCCATATCATATCCTCCTCAAAATGGACTCACATCTTGTTTCAAAAACAATGCATATCACATGGGTAAACGAATGTGTGAAATTATCAACTACAAAGGAAAAGTCTTAGGCTTTCATGAACAAGGTATCCTAGAAACCCTTTCTATCCAAGCACATCCATATTCTCACAACCTTGGTTATATACCTCATGCTCAACCTAGGTATCCTTGTTCATCAAACTTTCCATCCATCCTAGGTCCTTATCCTAGTTCATCAAACACTCCATCTATCCTAGGTCCTTATCCTAGTTCATAAAAACACTCCATCTATCCTAGGTCCTTATCATAGTTCATCAAACACTCCATCTATCCTAGGTCCTTATCTTAGTGCATAAAACCTTCCATTTATCCCTTATCATCCTGACCCTAGCTCATCAACCCTTCCATCCATATTAGGGTCTTGCATTTATCCATCTCCTATTCTTCAAGAACAACAAAGTCACACATCCTTGATCCACTTTCAAAATTCTTCCTACCTTAACTCATCCATCATACCTCCATATCGCTCATCTCAATACACTCCTCCCATTGCTTCTGGAAGCAATTTGGGTGCCAAATGTCAAAAGCTTCAATATAAAAATCCACATGTATCAAAGGATCAACATGTCTCCTCGAAGAGTCATGCAAAAATAAAAGAAAATTTGATCCAAAAAAATCAAAAGAAAATTTCAAAAGGCCACAAAGGCCCATCAAAGAAAAAGAAAAATTCGAAAGGCCACAAAGGCCCATCAAAGCAAAATAAATTTTCAAAAGGCCACAAAGGCCCATCAAATCAAAAGAAAAATTTCAAAGACCGCAAAGGTCCATAAATCAAAGAGAAAATCCTCAAAACCCACAAAGGCCCATAAAGAAAATATCAAAATCAAAAATCATGTGGATTCCTAAAATTCTCATAGAAGCAATAAAATCAAAATTGGCATCCAAATTTGCTAATATGAAAGCTTCTCCCCATCTTCCATCTAAAAACATATCACCTTCCAAATCAACTTTTCCTCCATCACTCCACCACCCTTCAAAGTGTGTGCCAATGTTAATCTTGCCGTACTTTCCATCTATCTATTACCAAGCCTTCCAACCTTCTATCCATTATCCAACATCCAATCCCCATTCTCCTCCTTTAATTCAAAGTTTTGCATAAGGTCTTAGCTTCTACTATCATTCCAACATTTATAAGTCTAATTCCCATGGTCTATTAGAGCACATATTCAAGGGATATTAGTCGTGAAACTTGATGCTTAAATCCTTCCTCCATCCCTCTATTAGGAAAATATTATCTTTCATATGCATCTCCCTATCCATATACTATCTTGCATTTTCCTCTTATCATTCATCGTCATTATCCTCATTTTCACCTTTGATCTTGACAAGGTTAAGGATCTTCTTGAAAATAATGCATCTTATCCTTCATCATGCATCTCCTCTTATATTGTGGGGCATCTTGTTTCTTCAATTGGTCATCCCATTCCATCTTAAATATCCTTGAAAAATACAAAAACAAAAAAAAACATCAAAACCCAAAGAAATCAGAAAACATCAAAATCCAAAAAACTCAAAAAACATCAAAATCCAAAAACCGCAAAAAACATCAAAATCTGAAAAAATAAAAATATTCCTGAAATCCAAAACAAAATCAATAAATTGTATGCTTTTATCAATAAATTGGTCGTGTCTCACCCTAGACTGGGGGCAAAATCCTGAATTCGTTGGGGGCAATCAACTTTTGAAATTTTTGGCAAACAAACGACAACATGCGTCAAGTATTAGATCAACAAGAAAATATCCAATCAAACTAGGTCAAAATAGTTGTTAGACAAGAGATTGAACAAATTGGATGATCTTAATCTAAATTAAAATGAATGAAAAACTTAAAGCATAGGTTGAATTGTTGTTTTGACATTTGATGACATCATTTCTTTAGAGTGGTTCAATAATGTACTGAACTAGAATCACAAGGAATATTATTTTTTTCTTTGATTGATGTTTGTAAGCTAATCACTCATACTGTGCAAGTTTTTCATGAGACATAGTGACATTTCGAGATTTACATAGGAAAATGATTAATTCTTGTCTATTTATGCAAGCAATACTCAGGTCATCTTGGTTCAATTATACCTCGATGCTTGTATTAACTTGCTATATCAAACATCATAGAAGTAGTAATCAGGTTATCATTGGTGCAAATATCCCCTTTGATGTTGTCTTAACTTTCAACATTTAAATAAGCTCAATGATGATAAACAAGCATAAGATGGCTTACAGAATGACAATGGTGTGTAGTTCATTTTGCATAGTTAAAATCTGCATGGTTAATATAGATGGCATCCATATTAGTTTATGCATGAGCATTATCATATCCATCACATCTCATTTGCATTATCTCAATCAATCCATCCAATTATTTCTTCCAATATCATCTCAATCAATTCATCCAATCCTTTCTTCCAATTTCATCTAATCAATCTTTTCAATCCAGCACAAATCATTTAATCATACCTTTGGTCTTTTTCCTAGCCTTACTGCAAGCCTTGATCATTATCATCATCATTGGTATGTATCCTTCCCTTATCAGCAACACTATCATCATCATCAATCCATCTTGGCTTGTAGTTTGACTGGGGCAACATCATACTTATTTTTTAATCCATTTGTGCTTTCTTTCTTCTCATTTTATCTTCCCAATCTCCTATCGATTATCATCCTCTCTTATAGTCCATCATTTTGCATCATCAAGTCCTCATCTCGCCTTTCATCTAATTGATTCATCATCTATCAACCTATCATTGATCCTCATCTATCATGAGGTCAATCATCATCATCCTATCATTGACTCTCACCTATCATGAGATCACTTATCAAACATCAAAATCATCATCATCATCCTATCATTGATTCTCACATATCATGAGATCACTTATCAAACATCAAAATCATCATCATCATAATTTCATATCAATATTTCAATAGAGGTTTTCATCAAATCATCTTTATTAGCCGATGAATCAGACATCAAATCAATGTAAATTTTCAAAAATCATCAAAAATTTCTAAAAATATCTAAAATAATTCAAAATTTTATCCGATTCATCACCCGAGAGGGCATATAGCATCATCGTTCAAAATCTCAAAGTTAGGGGCAAATTTTTCGTTATCTGAAAAATTCTTTGAAGCAACATGTAAAACACATCACTTCAAAGAGGAGAAAAATCTACACATCTAAAAATGGTCACATCATATTAGCTTCGTAAATTAATTAAATATGCATTAGTTAATTAATCTTCTTGATTCAACTACATTTAAATAAATTTAATAATTTATTTATAAATGTTCACATTTTTTATAAATCATTCACTATTATCATTTTCTCATGTCTTCTTAATTAATTAAATAAATACCATTATTTATTTTAATTAATTATCACATTACTTTATTATATAAAGTAAATACATTTCTTCAAATATCAAAACCCATAACCATACACTTAATTAAATATTTCATATTTAATTAAGAAAGCTTCTAAAATATTCTCCAAACATATAATTAAATATTTATATTTAATTGGAAGCTTCCATTTGCACATGTCACAAGAAATTAAATAATATTATTATTTAATTGAGCAATCATCTTCAACAAACAAAACTACTTCATTAAACTATAAATGACAAATGTAAAATTGTCTCCATTTTTGAATGAGGAGGTTTTGTGGGTTGAAAATACAATCCATCTTTTTCTCTCCAGCAGGTATATTTTCTCCAACCTCTCCATCTCTCACCATCCATTCTTCCAAGCTAAATCTCAACCATTGAAGCTTTCTAGCAAAGCTTTTTCCTTTTGAAAATTTATAAATATAGCCTCTTGGCTCTTCCAAAATATAGATTTTAGTTGCATAGTAAGAGAATTATAGTGAAATATCTCTAGCAATCAAGCACAGTAATATAGTTTCAATTCATAGCTTAATCATGTTCATTAGTTGCACAATAGCTATGTCATCTTATAGTCATTTAGCATAGGAGTTTAGATTTCTTAGCTTGCATAATACTCATTCTTGGAGTGGTCATTCTACTGAGCTGTTGCTTAAACAAGCCGAGAGCAAATAAGTTATGTAGAAACACTGAAGATAGAGGACAATGGAATGACTTTGAAGAATCTGCATTATTTTTTTTGTTTTACTTAATTAGATTCTTCAATACAATGTTTCATTGGTGTGTTTCATGTTTTAGTTATTGACACTTATTCACACACATAATGCATTGTAGAAACGTTCACCCATCAAGTTGAAGTGTTGCATATGATTGAATATTTCATGCTTGACTCTTGCCCAATTTCATAAGCCACTAGCTTGTTCATTTAGGATTCTAATAGTTTATTGACATTAGAAAATACCAACTCATGGATTCAAAGTCAGAACAATAGTTATTTCATGTTTCATTCATGATGAGATGAAAATCTCGAAGTTACCAAATGTTCCTAGCAACTTAGGGTTATTTGCTTAGGGTTGGTCGAGCCTTTGATAAATCACATCTAATTGCATTAAATAGGGACAAAATATATGTATAGAACTATTCTTAAGAAAAAATAAAACGCACAAGAACACACTAAGGAACACCCTCCTTGTTTCCAGAAAGCCTAAAGAGCAAGAGCAAAGGCCTTAAGATATTTTCTTCTTGTGTGGGCTTCCTAGCCCTGAATTTTCTCGAGCATAAGACTTGGCACTCCTTTAGAGATATTTGGGCCTAGCAAGAAAAAAACCAACACACCAAAAAATCCATCTACCTTATTCACACATATATCAACACTAATTCATCAGTCAAATATTACAATTCTAGAAATTGTCTTCATGCCTCAAAACACACACCTTGATTGTTAATCTTCTTTCAATACACATAAAGAGCATGAGTCACCTATGATCTCTTTTACATACTAAAATTTCTTCCAAACAAAATTCAAACACCTATGAACATGTTAAGATCATTCTAATCTATGCAGAGAAAAAAATACTCTTAGCTACAATCATTGAATACTAATATTCATATCTTCCTTTTTAACCTCAAAACCATACTTCCGAATTAACCAAATTCATATCAACTTCAATACATAGCTCCTGAACATTAGAATTTAAAAAAACTTTCAATCTAATATGTTGATCTTTAGATTGGTGTCTTCATGGTGACCATTGATCACGCTTCACAAAAATAGCTACACCATAGAACTAAATACAATGATAGCCCTCAATCTTTATTCAAGTGATATAAGTTAAGGTCATAACTTGTTCAGTCATTCACTCTATAAGGAAGGGACGACTAACCATGAGAAAAACCCAACTTAAGTCATTACACAATTTGTCTTTAACTAGTGATATCAAGTCACCAAGAAAATAGAATATAAGGTAACTTTGCACAAACAACTTCATAAAAAAAAGAAACATTAGGTGTTTTAGCACAAGATTTCAACCAATGAATTAACCCTAAAAAAATTCAATACCTTTATGAATTTGCAACCGTGTGACTATACTGTGACATTTGATTCAAGCATGTGCCTTTAATGCAGAATATTGTGCCTTTGATATTGAAAAAGAAGATAAGCTTGGATGAAGTATAGGTGCTAGGGTTTAAACTTTAGACACTTAGTGAAGTTCTCAATAAAAAACATATGTCCACATCACTAACTCCACCAACCATGGTTTTATGCAGAAATCTTGTACTAAATAACACTAAATTCTCATCAAGTACTGATGTTATAAAGACACTTTTTGGAAGAATCAAGCATCTTCAAAGAAATGAATGAAAAATACCTTTTCTTTGGAAACAAGACCAACCATGAGATGAACAACCTTCTGAGACATATTTGAAGTACATGAACAATGAGAAAAATGTTGAAAGAAACTCTCTGTCTACAACAAGCATCAAACAAGCACCTTTGGTATCAAAGACCTTTTGCACTCTAAACACAAAACAAGTATCCTTGACATAAATGACAAACAACTCTAAGAATCTCTTGACATAAATGAAAACCATGCCATCAAAATCCCCCTTTGGCATTGATCACAAATTAACTAACCTTGCACATCATCACTCCCCATTTGACATCAAATGACAAAGGATCATTGGGTGCAAATAATTCACTCCCCTTGTAAATGAGCTCCATATAATAGAAGCAACAAACATATTTTCTAGACACACTGTTTCTTGAATGGAAAACCATCATGGAAATACATGAGCACTGCGATTAGACCCCTACAATAAGAAATATTAAAACAATTGTGCATGAACATAGAATCATCACCAGGTACTGTCAACAACTAAGATCTTGACACTCATTTTCAACTTCATCATACATTATCCATTGTCAAGCATTGCACCATTGATAAAGATGTGTATCATTGTCAAACATTCATTGTTACAAAAAAACAATGGGATTGAGAAACTAATCACTAGATGCAAGGCTCACTATCAATATCTTCCTTGCAACAAAACCACCTAGAACTAAAGAAAAACCACTGCAATCCATGGTACTATCAAGCACTGAGTGAACTAGCACTTTACAACTACTATCAAAAATAGTGCATACATATTCTTGAAACAAAATACTTTCAAGATAATACACCACAGTGAATTAGCAAAATAGCCACAAATTATGAACAACTGACAATCACACTAGCATTGTTACAAGTATCAATGCAAACATAGCACTGTCAATTCACACATAGGACTAGAAAAATGAAAGGAGACAAAGTACTGTCCCTAAACTAAGATCTACAAATCTTTGTCATACCATCTAAGCATAATACCATTGTCACTATCCTTGCAAAAATATTACTATCAATTTGGTAAGAGATAGTTACTTGATCACCTATCATTTCATTGTCAATAACAGGAAGTTTGAATGGACTATATCAAACAAGCCAAAAGGTAATGAATAGAAAAACATAGTATTGTACAAGATTCAATGTTTAAAAATCCATATCATACTGCAAACGACAAACATGGATGCCACTAACAATTGAATTAACAAAATCATCTCACAATCCATCAACTTTTAGATTTTATCATCTACAAACTATCATAGCATATAGATGCTTTTCTTGGACAAAGAGGAACTATCACTGTGCATAAAAATAAGAAAGTAAACCAAAACATGAAATCAAACTCAAACCAAAATTCACTATACTAACCATTAACCATTGTCACTATCCATGAAGAGAAAACATTGTTGTCAAGAAAAGATTATCATTTTTCCTCAAGAGAGCAATGTAAGTGTATAAATGAAAAAAACACTATTCATTAGCAAGGACATGTATCACACTATGCTCAAACCTTGTAAACTAAAACCTGTGAACTATTCTTGGAATCACTACCACAATTATATCAATCCAAAGTAAAATAGAGAGATTGTTATGAGAGCCTATCAACATGAAACTCACTTACATCAAGTCACCATTGCACCTTGTTGGAAGACTGAGAAAGCATGCATGGAACATAAGAATTAAAACATTATAGCATTTTCATGACATTGTCACTGATTCAAAAACAAATCACACCATTATAAACTTTTAATAACACTATGCCCACTATCAATGTATGAAAGATAGTCCACTATAACTGGACTTCTACAACAAGATTGTCTCATTGAACCATTGCAACAAGAAACATTCAACCTTTGCCAATATCAAACAATTAAATATCAAAGCATCATATCATTGGATTCTATATCCTTGCAAAATAAACTCTTTGTCAATGTGATTAGGCACTGTTCATCACTAAACTAATGTCATGATGAAGTGGTTTGAGAGTTATGACTAGTAGTAGAGTCACTATACTTTTTTGAAGCCATTACATTGTGATATCTTGCCATCAAAACCATTTTGACCAAGAAACTTTGTGTTAGCCATCAATGAACATCATATCACCATGAACAACACCACCAAGACACCATTATTGAATCATCACTTCAAACATAATGAAACAACTCTGTGCAGCAACTCTTTGATATCAATGACAATCACTAATAAACTATAAATATGTATCTTTTAAGATCAATAATAAACCAAGTATCTTTGATAGGAGCGACGCAAGCATCTTTGGAACTAACAAGAAAATCGACACTATGAAATCATGAGAAAGTTGAGCAACTTTACCAACAAACATGAATAGGGAAACTGGTGCATAACACTAAATTGTAATCACTATTCTTGACATATGCAAACCAAATCTAACTAAACATGGCACCTGCAAACTTAACTATTTTTGTGATGGACTAACAACCTTGATTTTCTTCTTGATTAAACCTATTTGTTTTTGTGTATGGGGTTTGTGTGATACATCAAAAATCAACTCCCCTGCAACTCATGCTATTATTTATGCAGTTATGGATGTCTCTTGTGTGACATGCACAAGCTTAGGTTCCTTCTCTTTCTCTTGTTTCCTTCTCTAAACTTTCATAGTGCCTTTTTCTTGTGATAAATAAATGGCTCCACCAAATTACTCTTACAAAAAAATTATTTATGTCCAAACTTATGGCATATATAGCATATGACCCTATAACTAACATGAGGAACAAAACAATTATAGTCTCTTGATAATCCATAAACATATTTTTTTATTCATAAGGAAAATTATTCCATCCAAATTTTCTTTCATGCATCCAAAAATCTATTGCTCTATGACCAAATTCATAACACAAATAACAATAACCATGAAAAGAGTTTTCAAACTTGGTCATTTGATATTGTCCTTAATGAAAGGATTTCCTGAACTTGTTGGTGTTGGCTTGTGTGAACCCGTAAATCTGCAAATGCACAAGAACAACAAACAAGTAAAATTGTTAGATCAAATGCAAACAAACATGAGATATTCCCCATGAAATCCATCTATTTAACTTAAACTAGGAAGAAATGAAGAACAAAACTTAAAAAAATGAGAGTTAATCCTAATTAAGCAAATACAATAATGATCCCATGGGGGAATTGGTGCCAATTGAATGTTGAAATTGTCCCTTTCCCAACTCCCAAGTTGCAAATGTGAGTTATTTTGAAATGGTCAAATCTCCCAAAGAGATTTGAGCATAACCTTGCTACAAATTGTGAAAATGATGAATGGTTGAGTGGAAATGAACAAAATTAGCCCTCAATGTGAAGAGAGTAACTTTGCATGTAATTGTGGATGAGAAATAAGGAGAGAAGTCTCCAATTTATAGATTTCAATTTGGAAGAGAAATAAAGATTTGAGTAATGTGGGACTAACCTTCAATCCAATGGCTGGATGCCACATGTCATGATGTGAATGGTTAATGGTTGTGCAAGTTTTGATCAAAGTTCCCATAAATGCATTTAGTTTGAATTTGAGTTTGTGAAATGACTTGTTGAAGAGGGAAGGGAAATGAAGTTAATGTCACTTGGCACAAGGCCAAGGACATGTAAGAGGCCTTAAAAGCCTTGTTGGAAGGACCAAGTCCACTTGGCTTTTTTGAATTCAAATGAGGGAATATTCCCTTTTGATGCCATGTGAGGGAAAATAGAGAATTAAATAAATCAAAGCAATTGATTTATTGTGCAAGTTGCATTCTCTAGAGGATTTTAGTGAGAAAGATTAACGTAATCAAGGTTTTGATTAATTTAATGAAGAATTAGATGATTTGAAATTTTTGACTCAAATAGATGAATTAATTTAAATCAGAATTGAGGAGAAATGATTTATTAAATAAATGATTTGATTTATTTAACTAAGGAGGAATATGTTAGATTAAATAAAATAAGGTTTAATTTATTTAATTTAATAAGAGGACTTTAGGGATTTTAATCAAATAAAATGATTTATTTAATTAAATAGAAATGTAAGGTTAATTAAATTAAATTGATTAATTTAATCACTAGAGGAAGAAGACTTAATTAGATGAATACTAATTCATTAGATTAAGAGATTGAATTATGATGAAATGCATAAAGTATGATTCAGGAAGAAATGTTGTTAGTAATCAGGATCAAGTGTGCCAGATCGAAAATGTACATTTTCCATGTCTACATTTTGCCCCTCTTTGAAGCAATGTACTTGTTGCATTGATTCAAAGAATAAACTGCTATGATCAAAAGTTCAAGGTTTTCTCAAATTTTTCAGATGCCCCACTACTGCCTCAATGGAAGGATATTGTTGGATACTGCCCCCTCAAGAGATCGGACAAAAAATTTTATTTTATTTTTGGATGATCTCACGAAAAAAGATGACAAAGTGCCTGACAGGCCAGAAATGCCCCGTAATGCCAAAAAGTAAGATGCATAATGGCCCTCAGTTGGATGAAAATGGGATCAGGGGACCAAAACCCTAGTTGGAAGGTCAAACTACGTCAAAAAACCCTAATTTTTAGGCTTAAATAAACCTTGAGGGGTCACTTTCAATACATTTGTAATCTTAATCCTCTAAAAATTTGACACCTTCAACTCTAAGAATTGGTCAAGATGGCACAACGGTAGCTTCCCAGGCACATGTTGGAGTGGGTATGAGTGCATCAGTGACCAATCCTCGCGGGGCTCGTGGTATGTACCCCTATCCGACTTTCAATTTTCTAGTTATTCTTGCATTAAAATAGGGTTTAGGTTAGGTTGAGGTTGCACGGTGCTATATAGTATCACGAAAACTGCCAAGTCGGGGTCGTGCGGTCCTATATAGAATCGCTTGCATAGAGAACTGTGCGGTACAACTTAAGAATTTAAGGTTTTGGCTCCAAACCTGGTTGCGCGCACAAGTAGTGTCGCACAGTGCAATTTTTCCAAAGGGTTCACCAAAGTCAACCTCCCGACATAGTTTGGAACATTACAAATTGTGTCGCTTTTGAGAACAGCACCATTTTTCTGCTCCAAAAGTGAAATACGATACAGGTAGTAGATTTTCTCTATGTAAATTGATGCGGTACCTTTCCTTGTGTAGGAGAGTCGTGAGGTACTCCATTCGAGGGAGAACCAGTGGCCGGTACTCGATAGATTATAGGGTTTGCATGTATATCTTTAGGAGCAGCTTGGGATTCTCAGGCTATGGTACGATGCATATGTCCCTACTATTCAGGCACACTTAGGTGTGATGACTACACTAGTCGAGTGGTGGCACAGCGAGATGTCATCCTTTCATCTTCCTACTAGCGAGGCCACCATTACCCTTGAGGATGTCTGGCGCATCCTCTGATTACCCATTCATGGAG
Source organism: Sequoiadendron giganteum (assembly GCA_007115665.2). Taxonomy (NCBI): domain Eukaryota; kingdom Viridiplantae; phylum Streptophyta; class Pinopsida; order Cupressales; family Cupressaceae; genus Sequoiadendron; species Sequoiadendron giganteum. The sequence continues at coordinate 791,310,665 of CM021101.1, read as the reverse complement.
CCCGAGTGATCTATGATCTGGAGGAGGGTAGGGATGCCTGCTTTGATGTTATGGGCATTGACGAGCTTATCCTTTGTGACGGTTAGATAGACTTGGAGTGGTATTGGGGTAGGGCTCCTACCTACAGGTTGATTGTGACTGATATTATTTCTGGTCTTGTAGCCCCTAATCGGCGTGGCCGATATTTCAGTCTAGGTTGGGGATTGGCATGGCAGCGGATGTGAGTTCGCCGAGAGTGCTTTTCCTGGGGACCAGTATTAGTGGCCTCTTTGTACAGATATTTGCACAAGTTTGCTTACCTAGATGGTCGAGCTCTCGAGTCTGGAGTGACTCTTCTACACATTTGGGCATGGGAGTAGATCCCAGTGCTTTGCCCAGTTATGACACCCATTATTATAGATATTGATGATCCCATTGTGTGGTGGTATGGCAAGGCAGAGATCCAATTTACCCATATGGGTGCAGACAGTGTGGCCTATTAGCGGCGAGTTTTGGATGAGATGACAGTGTTCATATGGAGGTCATGGATGGGTATAGGTCCATGGTATGATGATGCACACGAGCTTTTCTTTGCTTGTCAGGACAGGTTCATGCAGGGCCGAGAGCACACTATGGTAGAGAGGTACCTTCCTGAGAGGGTAGCCAGACATTTTGGTGAGATGCAGGACATGCCCGATGATCAGTACATGGCACTCTTCTCCTGTACCCCAAAGGAGACAACATGGGGGAAGCCTATTCTAGTAGCCGAGGCAGTGTCCTCATTCAGACAATTAGTGGCTCGACCATGGCCATATGATCAGGGGCTAGAATATGTAGGGGTCACTCCAGCATATAGGGCATGGTTTCAACCTCCATTGAGATTGATAGTTCTTGGGGCAGTGATCCCATGTTAGAGGGCTAGGGGTAGGGTAGCAGGCAGAGGTCGGGGAGGTGTACCACCTCCTTAATAGTCACCTCCAAGAGACCTAGCACAGCAGGCATAAGGACTGGATGGGCAGCCCCAGGTGGTACCACAACATCAGCCAGTAGCACAGCCAACGGGATAGCAAGATCCTTAGGATGCATTGATTCAGTAGCTACAGGGCCAGGTACAGGTTTTGATAGTAGAGTGGGATGAGGCTCGGCAATAGGTCACTGTAGTTACAACTAAGAGAGACCAGGCATGATCCAAGAGGGATCAAGAGATTGGTCGACATAGACAGTTAGAGAGCACAACCTCCACATCCCAAGGCCGATCAGTTGATATTCAGGAGTATAGAGAGGTTGTTAGGGAGGCCGAGTACTATCGGCAGCATTACCGATAGGAAGTGCCATCAGTAGGTAGAGTGCCAAACTTCTCCCAACAGACAAGGAGGCAATCAATAGAGGATCATGGTGATAGGCAGGTGGGGGAGGGCATCAGCTAGCAGGGCTAGTCCTTTTGATCACAAGCGGTTTTGCACTTTTAATTTATGGGTCATATTATTGCCCCTATTGTACCATGTATTCGATGTACACTTGATCCAATTTGTATCATAACAGTGTATTTTTTGATGATATATATATGATGACACACCCTTTTATGAGATGTTTTACAAATGTATGATATGTAGTTTTATTATGATGCTATGAGATGTTCCTATTTCTTATGTTCATGTAATGCGATGTATGCTTCTAATGGATTTATTTCTTTTTGTATATTTTTCATGCATTTCAATGATGATCTTATGGATGTTATGTATGTTAATGATGTTGTCATGATATGCAAATGGTAATGGATGCAAATGATTATGTATGATGCAATGCTTTCTTAAGATGCTTTAGAATAACAAATTTATATTATTCCGCATAACTTAAGATAATGATATGATGCAATATGCTAATGAATATGCATATGCAGAGTGTATGTATTGGTGATGTTTTGATTACTATCATGATACTATGTTAGTGTGGAAGGAAGATAGAAGAATTTAGCATTAATGAGTTAGTTAGGATGATTGTGATTTACATTGCTAGGAGTTGGGATTTTCAAAGGGTTACTTTCATTATATTTGATAACACACATAAGTACGATGCATCAAGGAATAAAGGACCAGGATGGCATGGTACCTAGTGTGATGGACTCTGACTCGGTGATAAAATAGGAGTATTCTTGTTCATACTTAGCATATGTACTTTGTTTAGGATATAGTTCAAACATTCTAATCATCTTGGGCCAAAACATAGGAAAGAGAGCTTTCCTATGTCATCAACAAGATATCTAAAACATCATCCCCACATACTAAACAAATCGCATATAACTAAGCTATTTTACAAGTGTATCCCACAAGCATAGTAAATAAAAGAGACAATGATCTTTGCCCCATTCCTTTCTCTCTAAAACTTTTTTTGCTTAGGCATCATCGAGAGGTCCTTGGAATGAGCACCAAATAATATAAGTCAAATAAAAAGACCAAATAAAGCAAACCAAACAAGCTAATGTTCTTCATACTGCTAGCCAAGACTAAACTACTATGGGGTACTTGATGCCTATGTCCATCATGGGAAGGATTCATCCTAGGACATGTTGTGATCAGGGTTTTGATGGGACTGATTTGGATAATAAGCTACCAATATTCTGAGTTGATCAACTTGCTTTCTTACTGACTTAGACTTTCAAGACTTTGATGATTAGGTGTTCACTTTTGAACCTATTAGACTTGCTTCTGACTGACTCACAAAAGGATGAAAGCGATGACTGATTTTATTACAGGCGATGCTTATTGCGGGTGAAAGCGAGATGGGATGAGTGCACCATTTTGGCTTTTTCAGATATTTTGAGGCTGTTTTGGTATTTTTACATTTTTCAATGTTTTTGGTATTTTTGAGATTTATGATGAAGAGACTAACTTGTTTTCGTAGTAAACACCATTTTTAAGGAGTGATGCTCACCGTATACAACATAATTTTTATTCCATGAAGGAAAAAATTCTATTTTTTTTTTAATTTAGATGTAACTATGATATCTAGTCTTTCATTTAGTTTCATAGTGTTTTATTGCATATTTTTTTCCTAATCAAGTTTTGAAGTCACACCAATTACAATTCAGACATAGGCGGACTGTACACAACATAACTTCTTTTATTATGTATCAAAATTCAATTTTTTTTTTTGTTGGATCAAATATTTCAATATATAGTTCACTGATATTTTTCAAAAGAAAATTTGATAATCTGTTATTTTTCCACATGTGTAGAACAAAGAGCTTGATTTTCGGTGAAAAACCTACATTCACAAGAAATAAAAAATAAATATAATAATTAAATTTAAATTTATTTAAAATTATACTTTTTGGGAAGCTTATAATAAGGACTACATACTTACAAAAAATAAATTTTAAATGAATTCATTTGATCCCCCGAAAGTTAAATCAAAAGTGGTTTTTTATCAGCATTTTGATAGGTGTAAAGGAGACTCCATTATAGGTATGGTTTAATACTAGCGGGGTTCTATCTAAGGAGGTTTGATCTAATGTGGTTTGATCAAACACTCTTTAATTGGAATCCTTAAAATGAAAATTTTCAAGGCTTAAATCATTATATTTTCTAAAAATAAGTGCTTTCAACAAAAATCTGAATCTCTCAGAAATTGTAAACCAGCATTGTGGGATCACCCAACACTATGTTTCTTTGGTGTCCAACTCCATTTTGGTGACTTCTACAACCCTCTTGTTCTCTTCAAGTTGAATCTTTAGATATACAACTAATTGTTTAGACTCATTAACCCTAATGACCAGATTCTGAGTATCCTTTTAGGACTAATTTCTTTGCACTACTGCCTCCTTTTTGAGTCTTTTTATTTCACAAAGAGAATATCTCGATTATCACTCAAATTAAACATCTTCTTCATTATTATCATATTGATTTTCACTCTTTTCTTCCTAATTCCCACTTAAACTAGCAATAGTCATAAACAAGGTTTCCTCTCCTTCTTCAATAGAATATTCTGTACAACTATTTGTTACATCAACATCCTTAACAAATAGACTTTTCTTCTTTTTGAAAGATTTTTTCTTTTAGGATTATATGGTTTCTTCTTTCCTTGTCTCCTACTATCATATTCATCACTTTTAGAACCTTTATCGGGACCTTGAGTAGCATAATGTCCTATCTTACCACAAAAAAAACACTTGAATGGAATCTTCCCCTTATACATTCTTGACCCTTTTTTCACTATTCTTACAAAGGAAGATTATTTTTCATTAAATTCCACCCAATCAAAACTCATCTCTTTGTCCTTTTTTTTAGATTTGAAGGTAGCATATTTTCTTGTGGAGTCATCATTACAAAATCTCATCTTATAAGCAATAAATGTGCCATGAAGTTCATCTAAGGTATGTTTATTTATATCCCTCTCTTCTATAATAGATACCTTGGAATCATACTTAGATGTTAGTGATCTTAGTACCTTCTTGACAATTGCTTATTCTTCCAAGGACTCACCAAGACCATGGATAGCATTGACTATCTCTTGAACTCTTAGTTCAGTTAATCAACAACCTTATCATCTTCATTCATTTTTAGTCCTTAAAATTTGGCTCTAAAGGTTTGTAACTTGGCTTCTTTGACCTTTTCATCACCCTTATAGATACTAGATAACGTATCCCAAATAACCTTTGTAGATTTACAATCCATAATTTTCACAAGTATATCATTAGTCAATCCATAATAAATAGCATTTTTTGCCTTGTCATTACACTCAGAGGCCTTTTTCTCATATGTAGTGTGTTACCCTAAATACAAATTTAGTGTCATGTGTAGCATTCCTTTCGGGTCCTAAGTCTATTGTTTGGTCATGAAATGATGAAAATTGGTCTCTCCTTTCACCTCTAGGGTTTTGGACCTAAAAGGAAAGGGGAAATCTTCAAACACTTCACTCAAGAATAACCTTTGAGATCTCTTTACAAAGGAGAAACAAATATTGCAAGAGGGTTGTTGTAAAGGATGAATGGAATCTAATGAGGGGTTCACCACTAATTTTATACTTGGAAAAGACAATGATATGCAAAGTAAAACACAAAACCCTAATTGAATTTAAACTAACTCTAAATTACCTAGAAAGATGAATGAAATGCAACATAAAAGTATAAAGATAGAAATTTTGCACCTAGAAAACAGGATAAGGAAAAATAGAGATCTGAATGACTAGAAAATCTACTATCAAGGTTGACTAGGACTCATTCACTAGGTTGGACGAATCAATCCTATTTCTAGAGAAATATGCAAGAATAGGTTTCTACCAAAAGGGTATCCAGATCTATAAAAATTTATGTGAGGCCTATATAGTGGGAATCATTCGCCACTTTGGGAAAATCAATCCACTTTTTATTTTCTAGAAGTTTTTGACCTAATTATGTTCCTCTTAGTTTTCTTCACTCTTCTTGATTGATTTCTGGATATGAAACTAAAAATTGCCACCTATAGATCTTCTCCAAGTTTCTCCAAGGGTTGATGACAACTTTGGAAACTTTGATCACTTGAAAACTTTTCTCCAATCTTTCTCCTTGGGAAATAAGTAACTTAAGCCTATAAATCACACACAAATGAGAGGGAAAAATGTTGCAGGGTTACTGAATAGGGGTTTTCCTTGGTCAAACCCTTTTGTTGGTAATTAAACCTTGAAATGAAAGAAAATAAGAATGGAGAATAATGAATGAACAAAATATAATGTTGCAACTCACCAAATCCTAGCAATAAGGTGCTACAAATATGCTTGAAATTCCTGTAATGGATGTGGTTCGTGACTCTTGCTTAAATGATGTTGATCTTTCTTGCAACACTTGCTTGAATCATAAACTCTACATCATAATTGTTAGCACAATAACAAACATGATATATAAATTCTTGACATGATGATTGACACTTGAATGTTGCTCTAAAATGCTTGATAATTTTTCCTTTAATGCTAGGTATCACTTGATTTCTTGTTGTAGACATGGAAAATATACAATTCGATAAAATGCACTTGATCCTGATTACTAACATCATTTCTTCCTGAATCATCCTCTCAACTTATCATTACCTGTTGTCTCTTAATCAAATGAATCATTATTTATTTAATTAGGTCTTTCTCCTCTGTTGATTAAATTAATCAATTTAATTTAATTAACCCCAAATCCATCTTTAATTAAATAACTCATCTATTTGATTAAATCCCTAAAGTCTTCTCATTAAATTAAATAAATTAAACCTTATTTAATTTAATCTAACATCATCCCCCTTTAGTTAAATAAATCAAAATCTTTATTTAATTAAAGTCTAAATCATTTTCCTCCCAATCTTTATTTAAATAAATCCTAAAATTTGAGTAAAAATTGTTAAATCACCTAATCTCTCATTAAATTGATCAAATCTTGATTAATTTAATCTCAATCACTAAAATCCTCTACAGAATGCAACTTGCACAATAAATCAATTACTTTGATTTTTTAAATTTCCTATTTTCTCTCGACATGGAATAAAGCAGTAATATTCCTTCAAATTTGAATTCAAAATCCAAGTGGATTTGTCCTTCCAACAAAGCATTCACTCCTCTTATATGTCCTTGTGCATTGAGCCAAGTGGCATTTATTTCATTCCTTTATCCCTCTCACATGTCATTTCCCCAATTTCAAATTCCACCTGATGGCATTTATCATGCACATTGACCAAAATGTGCACAACCTTCAACCATTCACATCTTGATAGGTGGCATTTGGCCATTGGGTGTTGAATGATCCCACATTGCTCAATTTCACTCATTATTGCAATTTGGAAACTTATAAATGAGATACTCTTCCTCTCATTCTAACATCCATAATTTTGAGTAAACTTACTATACTCAACTTCATCCTCATCCACCATTTTAGAAAAGTTACTCTATTCACATTGAGAGCTAATTTTGTCCATTTCACATCAAATGTTCATCACTTTCATAATTTCATAGCTAGGTTATGTCAAAATATCATCAAGGAGATTCAATAATGCACAAATTATCACAAAGCTTACAAAGGAGTTGAGAAAAGGCCAATTTCAACACACTAATTGGCACCAATTCCCCCATGGGATCAAGAGTTTGCATGCTTAATTAGGATTTCATTGCTTTTTATGTTTTGTTTCTTCATTTTCTATTTTAAGCATTGTAAATGGATTTCATGGGGAATCCTTGTTTTATCTTGCATTTGAGCTTACTAATGTGTTTTCTTTTTGTTTTTGTGTAGGTATAGGATTGGGGTTCACATTTTGGCACTAGAAGAAGGGCCGAGTTGGAAAAATTCATCATGTTTTTCCAAAATTCTATGATTTTTTAACATTTTTTGTGCTTATAGGAAACTGTCTCGCTTATAGTCATGCGGTGCCATATTGCACTGCTTTCAGACATGCGGCGCTATATTGCACCGCTCTAACCTCAAACTCCACCACACCTACTTTCCCGCCCAAGAATTTCAAATTTGCAAACTTCACTGCAAATCTCTTAACTCCAAACTATGCCACATGCTAAAACAACACCGCAATTGTGCTCTTTGTCTGGTGCAGAGCACTGCACTCAGTCAGAATGCAGCACTATATTGCACCACTGGATTTCTAAACTGCACCGCATTTGCAGATTGCATCGCTGGGTGATAGTGAAAAATTCAGATTTAATTCTTTTCGACATATGCCTTTTTGTTTTTAACTTTTTGAACTTCCGAGCTATTTGTTGTCTCTGTATCTTGTGGTTTTAATCATTTTGCAGGTTAAGGGAAGGAAGAAAGAAAAATCGAAGGATACATTATGACATAATTCTCATCCTATACTAAGTCTTTTTGAACACTATAGTGTTGTTCAACACTTTTAGAGGATTTTTCAATCTCTTTTTAAGAAATTTTTTATCTTTCATGCTTTAGGGAACAATAAATTTTATTTTGGGCTCTAAAAGAACAATACAATTTTTTCTTTCAAAGTTTACAAACAAAAGGCTGAAAAAAAACCTTATAAACAATTACTAGATTTCGTTTGAGTTTTAACAATTGAACAAGACAAATTCCACATTTGATTTGGTGCTTTAAAAAGACTTCACTTTTTCTTTGTGGGCTTAAAATGAAAAAGTGTTCTTTTGTTTTGTAATTATTTTCTCAAAGTAATGTCATCAAAATGACATATGCGCTTCTCTCACACCTCATTGAGATCTTGAGAATCAAAAGCTCTTTTGATGATCTTAAGTTGAGTAAGGTAATTACCTCCACACTTTATTTTTTGGGATGAAAATTGAACCAATCTTGCGAGTGTGAGTGTGGCATATTGCGAGTGTTCTCCCTTTTTTTTTCAATGAAGGTCGATTGAACTACAGGATATGCTTGCTTGCTTTTGTTTTTCTTACTATGCCTACCTTTTGGGAAAAAGTAATCACCCAAGGGAATGATCCAATCGGGAACACGCTAAAGCCAATCGACTTCCACCCGGGATATAAGTGAGGATATTGGAAGAAAGGCCAATATCACGAGGATTATTCCGATGAGAAGGGTATCAATGGTCTCTTGTTGTACTAGATAGTCCCCCAAGAATGGAATACCTACATTAAAAACCCTTTTTTATCAAAGGTCATGTCCTTTGAAGCCGGCCCACGTATACATGCAGTTTTGTTGTAGAGATGAAAAGTATGTCATGGGAGATTTATTGGTATTGATGCTTGATTGAATCAAAAAGTGAGTGAGCTATAAGGGTGATCTAGTGTGGTCAAGAATCTAATAATCCACACAGAATATGTGCAACTGGATTCGTTAAAGTGGGAACACAACAAATATCATCTTTTCAGCCTAGGGATTGTGCATGTTCTTGAAATCAAAACACTTTTCTTGGGTCTAAGACTTTGGGAAACAAACATTCACAAAAGCATCAAGATTTCAATCCCTTGGGAGGAAACAAATATCCTTTGATGAATCCAAGTTCTCTTACTTACCCTAGGGATTCTATCCATAGAGGTTTCTAAGTGTTTGGGTTCAATCATCATTTTTTTTCACTAAACTGTGCTCTTGAAACCTTGATTTTCACATAATGGACCTTGTGGAATGAAAAGGAATTGAGACATAGAAATTTAGTTTGAAATCATAATCAAGAATATTTTTTTTGGTAAAAGGAACTGGTTAAGCAAAGATAAGCACAATTGGACCTCATATGTGTTCTCTCAAATGATTTCCTATAAAAAAAAAATCCAAAAACCAAGGTTCAAGAAGCCTAGTCTAAAAGCTCATGATGAGCATCTTGAAAGGATTTTTGAAGTTAGAGAAAGACTGGTATAAAATTTCTACAAGAAGGCTTCAAAGAACAAGACAAGTTTGTATGAGTTCTATTATCAACAAAATCCAACTCTTTTTCAAAGGTTTTCTTTTCTCACATAAGAAGTATGGCATGTTCTTCAATATCGAGGTTTTTTAAGAAAGAGTCTTGTCTAGGTCTAGTCTATGATAAAAATCATCAATCTTATCCACCTCTGCATCATCAAAATCAAATCTAATCTCACCAAAAAACTCTTGAGAACTTTGAAACACCATTCATGCTAAACATAAAGGTAAAATCAGCATCACTTTTTTTGACTTAACACACCTAGTCAAATTATCAATCCTCTTGAACAAATTTACTTGTAGGATAACACAGCTTCCTAAAGTTTACTAGTTTATAATCACTTTGATTGGCTTAACACACTTAGTCAATTCATTCTCTTGTACGAGTTTTCTCTAGGATAACACAACTTCCTGGGGTTTACAAGTTCATCATCATCTTGTTTGGTTTAACACACCTAGTCAAACTATCGAAATCAAATCAATTCAAGCCCTAAAATTTTTAGCATCCCCCACCAAAAGTTCTTCAAGAGTTTCACTCATCTACATCCTCCATCCTCCATTTATTTCATCATCACTTTTTGATCCTTAGACTCTCCTAGTTCTTCTCCTTTTGGACCTAAATACTAAGATCAAATGATCTGTATTTTATGGTTCAAACAAGATCGCAACAAAAGAGGAACATGGAAATCACCAAGGAAACATCAAATTCAATTGACCTAATCCAAGTGACCTCTGAATTAAACCTTGGAGGATCAATCAATCCTGCAAAAAACTCCTCTCTATCATTCCAAAACCCTCACGAGGAAAGCAATATAGAGGATATCCTCGACGATGACCTGGGAATGACACAAGAGGAAATAACTGAAATGGTTTGGAATCTTGAGATCATAGAATCATCAATTCCATGTTGAAACTTAATCCCTCTCTATATATATGTGTGTTAATAAAAGAAGGAGCCAAAATCCCTTCTGACGTTGATGTAAGTACCAATATAGAAAGGCCTCCTCCAACCACACCCCCAATGTCACTTCCAAAGATCACTCAAGAAATTTCCCATATCATATCAACAATTGCATCAACCCCACCAGTTGTTAACAAGGGAAGCACCATGTTTCATGAATTACAAAAGCATCGCCTTGTAAACAACAGAGAGGTAAATATCAACATCACATCGGATAACTTTGTCCTAGTAAATTCATTACACCCATATGTTCCGCTCACTCTCCATAATCATACAGACTCGTCCTCATTTCATGCAACACCAACCTATCCACTAAACATAAAAACTTCTCTCCCTGTGATTTCATAAGAAAAAGGTGGGTTATTCAGGATAGGGGCAGTCTTTGACCCCTCCTCATCATCACTTTTTCAAGGGAACATACCATCATTCCCTCCATTACCACTCACATCTGTATCATCTCTTGGGTTGGGTCTTCCCCCCCTACCTACTACCAATTTCTCAAACCAAAGTAATCAGAGAATCATATCGATTCCCCTTCGTTTGCTAGCACTATCGCAACAATAGACAACAACCATTCAAGCCACCGCAACGGTCAACACATCCACTAGTCCACATATCTCTCAAAGCTTGGTTTCCCAAGGATCAAGCATCTCAATCACAACACCCACAACCCAAAACCTACTCACCACAATGGTCAGTACCATCCCTAATCCACCACCAATTTGACCAGAATTCAATATGACAAATTCATTCATCACCATGATTGAGGCAATCAAAAAAGCCACCCACCAAAGGGTACTCCAAAACCAACAAGCTGCTCAGCAAGCGCAAGAGCAATTAGCCACCCAACAAGCTGCACAAGCTTCACAAGTTGCGCAAGCCACACAAGTTGTGCAAGCGGCACAAGCAGCCCAAAAATCATAGGCGCAAGCTCAAGCACAACACTAGGCTCAATAGGCGCAAGCATAGTACCATGCACAACTACAAGGAATCCATCAAGAAGCACACCAACAAGCCCTATAAGATTTTCAGGCACAACAACAAGCTAAACAACAAGCTTTTTTGGTGCAACAACAACTAGACCAACAACAAGCTTTGTTGGTGCAACAATAGCTAGAACAAGAACAAGCTTTGTTGGTGCAATAACAACTAGAATAGAAATAATATTTGTTCACACAACAATAGCTTGGACAACAACAAGCTTTATGGGAACAACAATAGTAGGACCAACAATAAGCTTTCTTGGAACAACAATAACAAGCGTTGTTGGCACAAATGGAGGAATATCAGCAGCCCTTAAATGCATAAAAAATATTGTAGAAAACCCCCACCAATACCCCTCTCATTAACCAAACACCACAAAAACCTCGAAACACATTCATCCCACCTCCTGATCCACAAAACGATGTTGCAACACAAATTAAACTACTCTCACAACAAATGTTGGACCTCCAATTAGGAAAAATGACTAGAATGCTGAGAAATTTGTGCCCCTATCCTTTTGATAGAAGTCTTACAATGGTACCATTCCCAAAGGGATTTGAGATCCCCAAATTCGGTAAGTATAATGGGATGGGAAACCCTGAGTAGCAACAAAAGAGGAACATGGAAATCACCAAGGAAACATCAAATTTAATTGACCTAAGCCAAGTGACCTCCAAATTAAACCTTGGAGGATCAAGCAATCCTCCAAAAAAATCTTCTCTATCATTCCAAAACCCTCACGAGGAAAGCAATATAGAGGATATCCTCGAAGGTGACTTGGGAATGACACAAGAGGAAATAACTGAAATGGTTTGGAATCTTGAGATCATAGAATCATCAATTCCATGTTGAAACTTAATCCCTCTCTATATATATGTGTGTTAATAAAAGAAGGAGCCAAACTCCCTTCTAATGTTGACGTAAGTACCAATATAGAAAGGCCTCCTCCAACCACACCCCCAATGTCACTTCCAAAGATCACTCAAGAAATTTCCCATATCATATCAACAATTGCATCAACCCCACCAGTTGTTAACAAGGGAAGCACCATGTTTCATGAATTACAAAAGCATCTCCTTGTAAACATCAGAGAGGTAAATATCAACATCACATCGGATAACTTTGTCCTAGTAAATTCATTACACCCATATGTTCCACTCACTCTCCATAATCATACAGACTCATCCTCATTTCATGCAACACCAACCTATCCACTAAACATAAAAACTTCTCTCCCTGTGATTTTGTAAGAAAAAGGTGGGTTATTCGGGATAGGGGCAGTCTTTGACCCCTCCTCATCATCACCTTTTCAAGGGAACATACCATCATTCCCTCCATTACCACTCACATCTGTATCACCTCTTGGGTTGGGTCTTCCCCCCCTACCTACTACCAATTTCTCAAACCAAAGCAATCAAAGAATCATATCGATTCCCCTTCGTTTGCTAGCACTATCGCAACAATAGACAACAACCATTCCAGCCACCATAACGGTGAACACATCCACTAGTCCAGATATCTCTCAAATCTTGGTTTCCCAAGGATCAAGCATCTCAATCACAACACCCACAACCCAAAACCTACTCACCACAATGGTCAGTACAAACCCTAATCCACCACCAATTCGACCAGAATCCAATATGTCAAATTCATTCATCACCATGATTGAGGCAATCAAAAAAGCCACCCACCAAAGGGTACTCCAAAACCAACAAGCTGCTTAGCAAGCGCAAGAGCAATTAGCCACCCAACAAGCTGCACAAGCTTCACAAGTTGCGCAAGCCACACAAGTTGTGCAAGCGGCACAAGCAGCCCAAAAATCATAGGCGCAAGCTCAAGCCCAACACTAGGCTCAATAGGCGCAAGCATAGTACCATGCACAACTACAAGGAATCCATCAAGAAGCACACCAACAAGCCCTACAAGATTTTCAGGCACAACAACAAGCTAAACAACAAGCTTTTTTGGTGCAACAACAACTAGACCAACAACAAGCTTTGTTGGTGCAACAACAGCTAGAACAAGAACAAGCTTTGTTGGTGCAATAACAACTAGAATAGAAATAATATTTGTTCACACAACAATAGCTTGGCCAACAACAAGCTTTATGGGAACAACAGTAGTAGGACCAACAACAAGCTTTCTTGGAACAACAATAACAAGCGTTGTTGGCACAAATGGAGGAATATCAGCAGCCCTTAAACGCATAAAAAATATTGTAGAAAACCCCAACCAATACCCCTCTCATTAATCAAACACCACAAAAACCTCGAAACACATTCATCCCACCTCCTGATCCACAAAACGATGTTGCAACACAAATCAAACTACTCTCACAACAAGTGTTGGACCTCCAATTAGGAAAAATGACTAGAATGCTGAGAAATTTGTGCCCCTATCCTTTCGATAGAAGTCTTACAATGGTACCATTCCCAAAGGGATTTGAGATCCCCAAATTCGGTAAGTATAATGGGATGGGAAACCCTGAGTAGCAACAAAAGAGGAACATGGAAATCACCAAGGAAACATCAAATTTAATTGACCTAAGCCAAGCGACCTCCAAATTAAATCTTGGAGGATCAAGCAATCCTCCAAAAAACTCTTCTCTATCATTCCAAAACCCTCACGAGGAAAGCAATATAGAGGATATCCTTGACGGTGACTTGGGAATGACACAAGAGGAAATAACTGAAATGGTTTGGAATCTTGAGATCATAGAATCATCAATTCCATGTTGAAACTTAATCCCTCTCTATATATATGTGTGTTAATAAAAGAAGGAGCCAAACTCCCTTCTAATGTTGACGTAAGTACCAATATAGAAAGGCCTCCTCCAACCACACCCCCAATGTCACTTCCAAAGATCACTCAAGAAATTTCCCATATCATATCAACAATTGCATCAACCCCACCAGTTGTTAACAAGGGAAGCACCATGTTTCATGAATTACAAAAGCATCGCCTTGTAAACATCAGAGAGGTAAATATCAACATCACATCGGATAACTTTGTCCTAGTAAATTCATTACACCCATATGTTCCACTCACTCTCCATAATCATACAGACTCATCCTCATTTCATGCAACACCAACCTATCCATTAAACATAAAAACTTCTCTCCCTATGATTTTGTAAGAAAAAGGTGGGTTATTCGGGATAGGGGCAGTCTTTGACCCCTCCTCATCATCACCTTTTCAAGGGAACATACCATCATTCCCTCCATTACCACTCACATCTGTATCACCTCTTGGGTTGGGTCTTCCCCCCCTACCTACTACCAATTTCTCAAACCAAAGCAATCAGAGAATCATATCGATTCCCCTTCGTTTGCTAGCACTATCGCAACAATAGACAACAACCATTCCAGCCACCGTAACGGTCAACACATCCACTAGTCCAGATATCTCTCAAATCTTGGTTTCCCAAGGATCAAGCATCTCAATCACAACACCCACAACCCAAAACCTACTCACCACAATGGTCAGTACAATCCCTAATCCACCACCAATTCGACCAGAATCCAATATGTCAAATTCATTCATCACCATGATTGAGGCAATCAAAAAAGCCACCCACCAAAGGGTACTCCAAAACCAACAAGCTGCTCAGCAAGCGCAAGAGCAATTAGCCACCCAACAAGCTGCACAAGCTTCACAAGTTGTGCAAGCCACACAAGTTGTGCAAGCGACACAAGCAGCCCAAAAATCATAGGCGCAAGCTCAAGCCCAGCACTAGGCTTAATAGGCGCAAGCATAGTACCATGCACAACTACAAGGAATCCATCAAGAAGCACACCAACAAGCCCTACAAGATTTTTAGGCACAACAACAAGCTAAACAACAAGCTTTTTTGGTGCAACAACAACTAGACCAACAACAAGATTTGTTGGTGCAACAACAGCTAGAACAAGAACAAGCTTTGTTGGTGCAATAACAACTAGAATAGAAAGAATATTTGTTCACACAACAATAGCTTGGCCAACAACAAGCTTTATGGGAACAACAGTAGCAGGACCAACAACAAGCTTTCTTGGAACAACAATAACAAGCATTGTTGGCACAAATGGAGGAATATCAACAGCCCTTAAACGCACAAAACATATTGTAGAAAACCCCGACCAATACCCCTCTCATTAATCAAACACCACAAAAACCTCAAAACACATTCATCCCACCTCCTGATCCACAAAACGATGTTGCAACACAAATCGAACTACTCTCGCAACAAGTGTTGGACCTCCAATTAGGAAAAATGACTAGAATGCTGAGAAATTTGTGCCCCTATCCTTTTGATAGAAGTCTTACAATGGTACCATTCCTAAAGGGATTTGAGATCCTGAAATTCGATAAGTATAATGGGACGGGAAACCCTGAAAATCACGTCAGGGAGTTTCAAGTACATTGCATAAAGGTTGCATATGATGACACATATCTAATGCAACTTTTCTCTCAGAGTTTGACTGGTCCTACCATGGAATCGTTCTCTCGCCTACCCATAGACATCAAAACATTCCAAGAAATCATGGAAGCATTCCTTAAAAACTATGCAATTAACATGGGTGCAGATGTTAGTTTGGAAGAACTATCAACACTAAAGCAAAGAAAAGGAGAGCTATTTGTATCCTTCTTGCAAAGATGGTGATCCAAGGCCAATCAGAGCAAGTGGACCATGCCAAAAGAGCAATAAGTTTGCACAATCATAGCCAATCTAGATGAAAACTTGGTGTTCTACCTAAAAATGTAATGCATCACAACGTATGATCAATTGATCCCAAAGGCGCTCAATATCGAAAGAGCCCTTACTGCGTGAGGGGGTGCATCGACACTTCCTGTAGAACAAGATAACTGCCTGAACACCAATTATAATGAAAAACCTCACACATTGTCTAGGGAAAAAAATGTCACAAATGACGAAGTGGTTGATGCTAAGGTTGTCATCAGTGCTCCCAAGAAAAATAGTGAAACCAATCATCAACCATAGAATCACAATCACAATAATGTGCAAACTAATACGGTGGCACAACAACAACCAGTTCTGAACAATCAAGGAGGATCACCTCCCCGAAACAAGTATCCTCCCAAGTGAAAGTTCACAACCCTTGGGGAGCCAATCAAATCTATAATGAAGAAACTAGTTAAAGAGAACCTTATCCAAATTTTTGACTCAGAGAAATATGCAGAACCCATGACAAAACCGCCATGGTACAATGAAAATCTCCTTTGTGATTTTCAAAAAATCAAAGGACACACAACCAAAAAATGCATGAGGCTAAAAAACATCATTGAGGACCTTATTGAGGACAAAATCATAAATGTTGAACAACCTCCTAGAAATCGGGACCTCAAAATATACACCAATCTGATGCCAAATCATAATAAGGGAAATAATCAAGGAAATAAGCAAGGGAAGCAAAAGTATGCTAGCGAAAACCTTGTATACGAAGACATTGTCGCATGCCTAGAGGAAATGGTCACTGTCATTAGTGTCAAAGGAGCCAATGCTCATTGTGGAGTAACCACATGTGGTGGAAAGGTTACTATTTCAGGGGTATCATAGCCATCTAAGACCCCCATTTCAAATCCAAAAGAAGTTCCCTACGATAATGGCATCATTGACCAACTAAAAAGAACCCCTGCTCAAATCTCCATCATGCAGTTATTGAAAATTTCTGCCACCCATAGAAAAATTCTTGATGAAGCATTAGTTGCTTCCATTGTCTCCACTACCCTTGATACAAAACAATTCCAGGCTATGGTTGGTTACAACGTTACCCCAAATATCCTCACCTTCTTCAATCAAGACTTCCTCACCCAACCATCTAACAATTGTGCACTTCACCTTCAAGTGCTAGTTCACAAGAAGAAAGTCAAAAGGGTCTGGGTGGATGGAGGCATTGGCCTCAATATTTGTCACTTAAACTCATCAAAAACTTGGGAATCTCAAAGGACTGGATCGACAAAAACAAAGGCATCACCATCAAAGTGTATGATGACCAAGAAAGAATGTCTCAAGGCACCATCAGGATCCCAATCCAACTGGGGCCAACTACCATGGAAAACACATGTTAATTCCTCGACCTTGACTTTCCCTACAACATCCTCCTAGGATTCCCATGGATCCATGGAATTAAGGTGGTCACCTCAACATTCCACCAATGCATCAAATTCTTATAACAAAATGAGGAGGTCACAATACATGGTGATCCAGAGCCATTTTCCTATTGCAACAACTTGGAAGCCAAGTTTTACAAAATTCCCCAAGTAGCAAAAAATGATGAAGGCACATCCACTCCCTATATAGATCCATCTAACATTGCCTCCACTTATGCGATAGAGACATCCTCCATCCCTGATATATCTCACATCAAGCTCATGATCCAAGACAATGGGTGCAAAGATTACAAAATGAAGAAAAATGTTTTTGTTGTAGGAGAGTTACCACAATCTCTTAGGTCACATGGGCAACCTCAATTAGTTGAAACACCTGTTCACACTTTTAGGGAAGATCCTACTAGATTTCGCTATTGGGGGATCTAAGTCTAGAAAATGTGGATGAGGGAGACATTTGAAGCACACTATACCATGATGAAGGACTCACACCCACTCTACCCATGGATGAAGCCAACAGAGGATTGCAAATAATGCTTGGTATGGGCTACAACAAAAATGAAAGCCTTGGAAGAAATAGTGATGGAGGACTAGAGCCCATCATTGTAGAAAGATGAATGAGAAACCTTGGCTATAGATGTACCCCTCCGAGTATAACTGTATGCGGTAGAGGTACTCCTAGTAGAACAGTCAGGTCTCCTCAATTATCGGTAGCCGCCCTTCAACTACTTGTGTCTATAGGTCTACCCCTAGATAATTTCACTTTTGACATAATTGATGTCTGCACCAGTAGTGATGATGAGGATACCATAACTATCCTTCCCATGCTTTTTGAGGATTCCTCCTTACTGATTATTAGTTCCTCACCCATTGAGTTGAACCGCCAAACTTACAAAATAAACCTAGTTTACCGAAAACTCATTGACTATGACCAACGAGGACCACTAGTTCTAGACACATTCAAAAATGATCAGGCACTATCAGAATTCATGGGACTAAGGGATACAGTTCCATGTGGAGATCACAAGGCTATGTTCAACATCACACTGGACACCTAGGCCTATTATGGGGAGACGATTAAGTCCTTCACTCGCAAAATAAAAAGAATGAAAATAAGCTTAGGGTCATTGAGTGAAAACCACACTGTGGCACTCTCTAACCAAAGAATAGTAAAAATAAAGGATGCATCCAATGGTGAAAACCTCTCTAAGGAACCGAAGGATGAAGGATTCAATCTCCCACCTACTGTACCTCATCAAGAAAAATCAGCAGTCTTGGCAGAACATTGCAATCCTATCAATCTACGAACAAAAGCAACACCCTAGATCACCTTCTATGCCAAATCATGTCTAACAAATGAACAAGAACTATTGACTACATTTCTAAAAGAAAGAAAGGTGAAATTCGCATGGACCTATGCCGATATGTTGGTTCTTGATCCAAAATTTGTGGTTCATCACTTGGTTGTTTACCCTGGAGCAAAGCCAGTAAGACAAAATTTAAGAAAATGGCACCCTCAGATAGCCTTGGTAGTCAAGGTGGAATTACAAAAGCTCCTGGACATCGAATTTATATGCCCAATTGATTATCCAAAATGGGTATCCAATCTTGTGCTATTTTCAAAGCCAAATAGGGGCATCCGTATCTTCACTGACTTTAGAGACCTCAACAAAGCATGTCCCAAGGATATTTTTCCACTACCTAACATTGATATGATAGTGGACATGATAGCTCCACATGAGATGCTATCACTGATGGATGGCTTCTCGGGGTACAACCAGATAATGATTGCAAAGGAGGACTAGAATAAGACAACATTTACATGTCCATGGGCCACCTACTGTTGGAACATGATGCCATTTGGGATAAAAAATGCAAGGGTGACATATCAAAGGGCCATGACACTAATCTTTCATGACATGATACACAAAATTGTTGAAGATTACGTGGATGATATATTGGCCAAATCAAAGAAAATATAGGATCACATAGCAACCCTAAGTGCCATTTTTGACAAACTAGAGAAATATAAGGTTAGACTTAACCCCAAGAAATGTGTTTTTGGGGTACAATCAGGCAAACTCTTGTGATATATAGTATCGATGAGAGGAATAGAAATGGATCCCTCCAAGGTCAAAGCAATCCTTGACATGGAAGTACCCAGGACACTAAAATAGCTCAGAGGCCTACAAGGCATATTCCAATCCATCTGAAGATTCATAGCACAGCTGGTGGATAAATAGATCCCATATACACATATGTTCCACAAGAGAGTAACATACAAGTGGGATGACAAGTGTGATCAGGCATTTAGTCAAATCAAATAATATCTACTTATGCCA
Organism: Sequoiadendron giganteum; assembly: GCA_007115665.2. Taxonomy (NCBI): domain Eukaryota; kingdom Viridiplantae; phylum Streptophyta; class Pinopsida; order Cupressales; family Cupressaceae; genus Sequoiadendron; species Sequoiadendron giganteum. Next base: position 791,290,954 of record CM021101.1, on the reverse strand, counting down.
CTAGTGTTAATGCCACCTAGCCTAGGAAAACCACTGATTCTATATATTTCAGCAACCATGGCATCTAGTGCTTTGTTAGCTCAACATGATGGAAATGGAAGAGAGAGAGTGATATACTACATCAGCTAGACAATGGTAGGGCATGAGATCAACTACACACCAATAGAAAAAGCTTGACTGTTAGTTGTGTTTGTGACCCAAAAGTTCAGACACTACATGCTAGCTGATCAGATCAAGCTGATCACAAAGACAAATCCACTAAAATATCTTCTCTCCAAAGCTACTCTTACAATACAAACAACAAAATGGGTTATGATATTGACAAAACTTCATATTGAATATGTGGAGTGCAAGGCTATCAAGGGGTAGGTAATTGATGACCAATTGGTGGAGGCTCCAATCTATTTAGAGAATCCACTCATATCAGAGTTTCCAGATGAACCCATCTTTAATATCAGTATAGCCGATCACTGGAAACTCTACTTCAATGGCTCATACACACAACATGGATCAAGATCCGTTGTATTCTTCATCACCCCATAGGCGGATTGTATACCTAGATCCTACAAATTGGCATTCCCCTACACTAATAACATTATAGAATACAAGGATTTAACCATAGTTCTCAAGATTGTGGCATAGTGGCGGATCATGGAACTAAAGGTTTATGGGAATTCATAACTTATTATCAACCAAGTCAATGGTGAGTACCAAACTAAGGATGATAAGCTGACACCATATAAAAACCTAGTAGAGAACCTCAAAGAATCATTTATTGATATCACCTTTGAGCAGATACCAAGGGCTAACAACAGAGTAGCTGACACCATGGAAACAATTGGATCCTTACTAGATATCCCTCACAATGTCTCAAAACATGAATTCTTGGTAGAGAAGCTTCTCGTACCCAATTCAAGGTACCAGAGTCAGAATATGTGTGCGAACTCATTGGTCCTGGTGATCCCTAGTATTAGGACATCTATACCTACCTGAGAATAGGAGTCCTCTTAGCTGACATAACCCCAAACCTTAAATGATCCTTTGTTAAAATGTCCTTACATTTTGTTGTCCTAGGATAAACCCTCTATCATAGGAGTATTGACAGAACCCTATTACATTGCTTAAATCATGAGGAAGCCTTGACTACTCTGACTGAGGTTCATAATGGAACTTGGGGTTCACACTCAAGTGGTATGACCTTGGTGAAGAAGTTGTTGAGAACCGGGTACTACTGGCCAACAATGGAAAGAGAGGCACACAATTTTTTTAGAAAGTGTTTACAATGCCAGTAGCATGGAGACCTTATTCATGTACCAGCTCAAGAGCTTAATCCTATTGTTACACCTTGGCCCTTGTCATAGTGGGGGCTCGATCTCATAGGAAAAATCATACCCACCTCATCCAGTGGCCACAAATTCATCATCATCGCCATAGAGTACTTCAAAAAGTGGGTCGAAGCGATTCCCATGACCTACATAACGGGAAATCAGATATCCAAGTTCATCCTAAACTATCTCATTTGTCGATATGATGTCCCCCAATCCATTATCCCTGATAATGGGACACCTTTCAAAAACTAGGATGTCCATGACTTATGTGACAGATTCAAAATCCAACATCTCTTTTCCACTGTGTACTATCCCCAAGGCAATGGTCAAGCAGAAGCTACCAACAAAACCATCTTAAATTTTTTTAAAAAAATAGTCAATGATGCAGGTCATGACTGGCATCTGTAGCTAAATCCCACCTTATGGGCCTACCACACGAGCATCCACACACCAATAGGTGCCACTCCGTTCTCCCTAGTCTATGGATCAAAAGCCATCCTCCCAATCGAGATCAAGCTCCCATCATTAAGGATATCACTACAAAACCTCATTACAGATGAGGAATATCAGGTTTCAAGGTTAAATGAGCTAGATTTATTAGATGAACTACACATGTATGCCCTCAACTATCTACAGGTCTATCAAAACTGCCTAAAGCACAACTACAACAAGAAGGTCAAGAGACACACCTTCCAAGTCGGTGAACTTGTGTTGAAAGAGAACCAAAATAATGTGTTGAACCCAGATAGCAAAGGGAAATTTGAGCCCAACTAGTTGGGACCTTCCATCATCATGACAAGTTATAAATCAAGGGTATATCATCTATCAACAGTAGAAAGCAAGCCTCTGTAGGAGCCCCTGAACAGTTCCCATCTCAAAAAAATTTATGCCTAAAAAATTTCAAGGTATAGAACCAAAAAAACCAAAAAAATTAAAAATACAAAAATAAAATAAAAATAAAAAAAAGGATTGAAAACAATATAGAAAAAAATCATCCTCTAGGTGAAAACCACTTCGGTGGTGCTTTGGACAAGTACCTTGGTAAAAACCTAGCAAACAGGCGCCAAGCATAAATAAAGCACTCTCCATCCACCAAGATGTTCATGGCCTTTTCCGCACGCTCACTTATCCAATACATTCAATCTATCTTTCCATCATCCATTCACAACCGTACCATAGTTTGATCTTGTGCTTGTATCATGTTCCACCATAGTACTACTTGGCATATTCCTAAGGTAAGTTTGTCTTGCCTTTATTGAAGTAGTCTATCGCATCACGCTGGGGGCATGTTCCTGTACCTGCATCTGATTGAATTCGTGTATATTCTTGTGATCTTTCTTAACATCAAAAATCCAAAAAACATCAAAAAAAAAAATCCAAAAACATTCAGAAAATCAAAAAATTCCAAAAACATCCAAATCATATCAAAATTCAAAACATGTCAAAAATCTGAAAAATAAAAAATAGAGTCATCTTGTCGAACTAGGTCATCTTTGAGCTTGAACATAGGCAAGGTTGATCTTTGATCATCCCCTAAGACACTTTAGGTCAGTCCTTAGATGTTTGTCACAATCTCGCAATCCGTTTTCCCATCTTTCTCATCATTGAATCAAAGTTTGTCATTCGTCAAACTACATGGTCTCTGCGTGTATAACATAGGCAAGTCTAATCAATGGATCAGCTCTTGAGACCCCTAGGATAGGTCTTTAGGTTAGTCTCTTCATCATAAATCTCAAAAATCCAAAAACATTAAAAAAATAAATAAATCTAGAAATCAAAACAGCCTCAAAAAATTTGAAAAATCCAAAATGGTGCATCTATCTCATCTCAGTTTCACCCGCGGTTATCATCATTCATAATAAATCAATCAATGCTTTCATCCTTTGGTAATTCAATTTGAAGCAAGTCTAGAAGGTTCAAAAGTAAACACCTAATCATCAATGTCTCAAGTCTAGGTCAGTAAGCAAGCAAGTTGATCAACTCGGAGTACCAATAGCTTATCACCCAGTCAATCTCATCAAAACCCTAATCACAATATGTCCTAGGATGAATCCTTCCCATAATGGACATAAGCATCAGGTATCTCACCATAGTTTAGTCTTTCGCTAGTGATATGAACAACATTAGCTTGTTTTTTAACTTTATCTTGGTCTTTTTGACTTATCTTATTTTGTGCTCATTCCAAGGACCTCTCGATGATGCCTAAACAAAATAGGTTTAGAAAGAAAGGAAAGAGGCAACAATCATTATATTTTTTATCTTATGTACTTGTGGATTACTCTTGTAAACTAACTTAGTCATGTTCACTTTGTTCAGTTTGTGGCAAGGATGTTTTAGATATCTTGTTGACCACATAGGAAGGCTTGCTTTTCTATATTTGGTCTGAGATGTTGAGAATGTCTAAACTACATCCTAAATAAGGTTCCATATGCTAAGTGTGAATAGGAATACTCCTATCTAATTTTTTATTCAAAGTCCATCACACTAGGTACCACACCATCCTGGTCCTTTATAACTTGATGCATTGTACCTATGTGTGTTATCAAACATAATGTAATTAGCCCTTTGAAAATCCTAATTCCTCGTAAGCAAATCACCATCATTCTAATGACTTGTTCAATCTCTTTTTCTTCTATCTTCTTTCCATACTAACATGGTATCATGACAGTTAATTAGAACATCACTAATGCATCCACCTGCATCCACCACATCATCAACATAAGTGCATATCATATCATATAGATCATACCACATTATCATCATCTTAAGATATGAGGAATAATATAGATTTGTTATTCTAAACATCTTAAGAATTCATTACATTACACATCATACATTACATAAATCATTAGGAGAATAGTAAAAATAATTAGCATCCATTATCATTACATCCTTAGTCACATATCATTTATCGATAACATAATCATTAGCATACATTGCATCCATATGACCATCATCAAAATGCATAGAAAAGTACAAAAGAGAAATACATCCATCATATAGAAACATCTATCATATAACATGAACATAAAATATAAGCATTTACTAACATCTCATAGGAGTTTAAAATGCATCCATACATCATACATCATAGGACATATCATAAATCAAAACATCTCATATATATCATCAAAAACATATAAATGTCATGATACAAAATCAGATCAGGTGTACATCAACATTCATGATATAATAGGGGAAATAATCGGAGCCCATGAATCAAAAATTGAAAACTATTTGTGATCAAGGGCTAGCCTTGCTGGCTACTGCCCTCTCCTACCTACCTCTTGCCATGATCCTTCAGAAGCCTCATCCCTATTTGCTGAGAGAATTCTGGCACCTGGCCTGTGGCTGACACTACCTATCTGTAATGTTGCCGATAATACTCGAGCTCTCTAACTATCTCTTTGTAGGCTCATAAAGAAACTGATCGACATAGGGATAATGCAACCATACCCTCCAGCTGCCTCCATCGACTAACCTCATGATCCCTTTCAGATTGACCCTTGTCCCTCTCAGTAGTGACTATCAAAACCTACTACCGAGCTTGATCCCTCTCCATAGTCAATATCTAAATCTGACCCTGCAACTACTAGAGCAACGCGTCTCTGTGATCTAGGTGCCCTAGTGGCTATTGTTGTGGGACTGCTCTGTCCCTATCTCAGGGCTGGTCATCCTGTACCCCTACCCATGGAGGTGCCTGATCTCTAGGAGGTGTCTGATGAGGAGGTGGTCGATGCCCTCCTCTATCCCTGTCCCCATCTCTGTCACCTTTTCCTCCTTGTACTTTTCCCCTAACAGCTGATTTGCCTCTGGGCCTCCACCGTGGGAGTGTTGCACCTAGAATTGTTAATCTCAATGGAGGCCTAAACTAGGCTCTGTAGACCTGGGTCACTCTTGCATCTATCGACCCCTAATCATATGGCAACATCTTGGCCACTCACTATCTAAACGAGGACACTGCCTCAACTATTAGGATGGGCTGGCCCCATGCTATCTCTCTAGTGTTATGTGCAAAGATCGTCACGTATTAATCATCTGGCCTTTCCTGAATCTCGTCAAACTATCAAGCCACCCTGTCAGGAAGACAACACTCATCATGGCATGCTCTCAACCTTGCATCCATTTGTCCTATCGGACAAAGAACAACTGCTCTATGTCATCGTACCATGGGCCTATGCCCATCTAAGGCCTCCAAATGAACTCTCTCATCTCATCAAGAACTCGTCACCAATGGGCGATCCCACTTGTGCTAGTATGAGTGAAATGGATTTGTGCACTGCCATATCACCAAAAAATGGGGTAATCAATATCGAGAACAATTGGGGTGACATCTAGATGAAGCATAGGAATCCACTCCCATGCCCAAATGTGTATCAAAGTAACTTCGGCCCTGAGGGTCTAGCTGTCTAGGTATGCGAACTCATGTAAATCCCTATATTAGGAAGCCAATATCACTGGCCCCCAAGCAAAGCACTCCTGGTGGACGCACATCTGCTCCCATGCCAGTCCCCACCCTAGACTAAAGTATTGACCCCGTTGATTTGGTGCCACAAGACCAAAAATGATAGCTGCAATAATAAACCTATAGGTGGGCGCTCTACCTTGGTATCGCTCCAAGTCAATCTATCCATCAAAAATAGTTATCTCATCAACACCCATAACATCAAAGCACACATCCTTACCGGCCTCTAGATCATAAATCACTTTGGCTCCATGGATAGGAAATCAAAGGATACGCCAGATATCCTCAAGTGTGATGGTGGCCTTGTTGGTAGGAAGATGAAAAGAGGAGGTCTCACTATGCCATCGCTCGACCAAAGCTATCATCATTCCCAAGTGCATCTGAATAGGTGGAACATATGCAATGAACCAAAGGCCAAGAATACAAAGTTTATCCTGAAGATACACATGGATACTCTACAATCTATGGAGCACTGGCCATCTATGCTACCTTGAGTAAAGTATATCGAGCTCCTCCTGCATAAGGGAATCCAACACATCAAATTTTTGCATTTGAAACAACAAATGCGGCGATGTTTGCAAATGTGGCATAGTTTTTAAATTCCTAAACTGCACCGCATGGTGGACTTTGACAAATCCTAAGCCCCTAACTGGTGCACTCGTACTCTCTCAAACACATTCCTGGGAAGCTATCGTTGCACCACCTCGATCAGGGCTCAGACCTCAAAGTGCAGAAAATTCTAAAGGCTAAGCATGAAAATGTATTGAAAGTGACCATTCAAGGTCTATTTAAGCCTACAAATTAAGGTTTTGGTCCCCCGATCCCATTTTTGTCCAGCCAAGGACCATTTCGCATCTTTTTTGGCATTCTAACATGTTTTTTTTGGCATCTTGGGGCATTTTTGGACATGTTAGGCACCTTGTCGTCTGTTTTTCACGAGATCATCCAAAAATTTAAAAAAATCATTCAATCTCTCGAGGGGGCAATATGCCAGCATAATCCTTCTACTGGGGCAATAGTAGGGCATTCAAAAAAATAAAGAAATTTTGAACTTTGATCACAATACTTTATTCTTTGAACCAATGCAACAAGTACATTGCTTCAAAGAGGGACAAAATGTAGACATGGAAAATATACAATTCGATCCGATGCACTTGTTTTTGATTACTAACATCATTTATTCTTAAATCATCCTCTCAGCTTATCATTACCCGTTGTCTCTTAATCAGATGAATCATTATTTATTTAATTAGGTCTTTCTCCTTTGTTGATTAAATTAATCAATTTAATTTAATTTACCCTAAATCCCTCTTTAATTAAATAACTCATCTTATTTGATTAAATCCCTAAAGTCTTCTCATTAAATTGAATAAATTAAACCTTATTTAATTTAATATAACATCATCCTCCTTTAGTTAAATAAATCAAAAACTTTATTTAATTAAATTCTAAATCATTTTCCTCTCAATCTTGATTTAAATAAATCCTAAAATTTGAGTCAAAATTGTCAAATCACCTAATCTCTCATTAAATTGATCAAATCTTGATTAATTTAATCTCAATCACTAAAACCATCTAGAGAATACAACTTGCACGATAAATCAATTACCTATTTTCTCTCAACATGGAATAAAGGAGTCATATTCCTTCAAATTTGAATTGAAAATCCAAGTGGATTTGTCCTTCCAAAAAAGCATTCACTCCTCTTACATGTCCCTATGCATTTAGCCAAGTGGCATTTATTTCATTCTTTTTTCCCTCTCACATGTCATTTCCCCAATTTTCAATTCCACCTAATGGCATTTATCATGCACATTGACCAAAATGTGCACAACCTTCAACCATTCACATCTTGACAAGTGGCACTTCACCATTGGGTGTTGAATGATCCCACATTGCTCAATTTCACTCATTCTTCCAATTTGGTAACTTATAAATGAGAGAATCTTCCTGTCATTCTAACATCCACAATTTTGAGTAAACTTACTATACTCAACTTCATCCTCATCCATCGTTTTAGCAAAGCTACTCTCTTCACATTGAGAGCTAGCTTTTTCCATTTCACATCAAGTGTTCATCACTTTCATAACTTCATAGCTAGATTATGTCAAAATATCATCAAGGAGATTCAATTATCCACAAATTATCACAAACCTTACAAAGGAGTTGGGAAAGGGCCAATTTTGACACACCAATTAGCACCAATTCCCCAATGGGATAAACAGTTTGCATGCTTAATTAGGATTTCATTGCTCTTTTATGTTTTGTTTCTTCATTTTCCTATTTTGAGCATCATAAATGGATTTCATGGGGAATCCTTGTTTTATCTTGCATATGAGCTTACTAATGTGTTTGCTTCCTGTTTTTGTGCAGGTATAGGATTGGGGTTCACACTTGCTAGGAGAAAATAAGTGAAAGAACCTTGTATTTATACTCAATTATACAAGAATTCTAGAAATTGAAACACTAGAAGCTAACATTAGATCTAGGAGAATGAAATACCACCAAAATTTTGAATTAAATTTGAATTTTGGTCACACGGGACTCATTCACCCAAGATGGTGAATGAGTCCCATCAGACATAATGTATAGGACCAAAAACTGAAAGTGTCTAGAAATGTGTGAAAACTAGTTTGGGGCAAAATGGTCCATGTGGAATCCATTTTCCCAAGGTGGTGAATGAGTCCTAGATCCCTAAATTTGGGCCACACAAGCCAGAAACACCTAAATTATGATTGGTTACTGATTTTTGTCAGGATTAACCTCAAAAAGATGCAATAAATGAGGCTTGTGTATGCAAAATGGGGCCAATTAAAGCGTAAGAAAGCCCAATTATTAATGAAAAGCCTAGATAAGTGTGAAAGTGTGTTACAAAACTTTAAAAAACTCCTAATAAGACAAGATTAAAGTTTATTTTGATTAAAATTGTGTTCAGTATGCTTGGTTATTTGATAAAACACTAGAAAAGTGTAACATTAAAATTCATTAGTTGACAAGGGCCCAAGACCTAATGTGAATGTGTTATCCACATTACAACACTAAATCAAGGCAACATTAAGCCAAAATCCACAAGGAGGGCCTGAACGAGTGTGAAAATGTCAAGGGATCCATTTTTCTACACTACAGGTCACTAAAAAAATTAGAATTTCCCTAGTTTTCCATGGAATATCTTGTCAAAGTTGGCGGGTTCATACTTTTCCTAACCTAATTAATATGGTTCTAAATTTTCCTAACCTCCTGACTTCCCAACTTCATTATTGTCAGAGGTTTTCTAAGTTTTAGAACTCCCTATATCATCGACTCCTCTATTTACAAGTTTGAAGGTTCTAAAAATGCCCGACTCTTCTTTGTCGACCTACCGATGGTTCTCAAAACTTCACAAACTTCAACTAGAGGTTCTCAAGTTCATATTTCTCGTGACTCCACAACCTTTACCAGCATTCTCCCAACTCGTACAAAAATTTAGAGACTTATGGTGTAAATCCTGACACCATATCCTTTTCCAGCATCCACTCAGTCTGTTCTTGATGGAGAGCCTTAGAATAGGGTTTTTCACATCCATCACAATATAATTGAAATTGTATTATTGTTGAATGTTGTATTTGTAGACATATATACAAAAATGTAGAACTGTATACATCGTACATGTGAACTGCCTAACTGCATGCCTCAATGAATAGTGGTCTCATGGAATACAATGAACACAAGAGATGCCAAAATAATACATTATAGCAGCTATAAAACCAAATTCCTCAATGCCTGCCAGCTTCCTCCCTGATTGTGACCATTAAAATATAATGAACTGGAGATTTTCAATGCTTAGGAAAAAATGTATACGAATTCTTGAGGTATATATAAGATGCAAAAAATTCCTTGATGGATGTCTCAAATAAATGCGGTCACTCATATGAAGCATCCATTACAACAAACCTCTGACATAAGCATCTCACTCAACTTGATATGTTTGAATGTTTCAAATAAATTTTATATGTCTATTGTTGAGCTTCTCTTTTGGTATTTGTCCTTGATGAACATATTGTGTTTCAGAATTGGCATCTTTGTGGTTGATTATCAATTGCACAGTTTGCATTCCGTTGGTTGGCACTCTTGTTTATATTCTGTCTTGGTATACTTGGTTCTGACTTTGGCATTATGATATTGGTTTTGGTGGTATTGATCTCTTGACTCCATGTGCAGATTACAAGGAATCTTGTTTACAAGATATTGTTTCCATGTTCCGATCTATGTTTTTCATTTCAACCTCATTCAAGTAATGCTTACATTTAACTTTGCATTTGGAATCATCAATGGAGTTGGTTTTTATTTTTAGGAAAACCCTATCCGGTTTCCTTAAACAATTGATATTTGCATGGGTGTATGATACGTTGATATCAATTGGCATCTTCTTTTGGAAAAGGTATGAACATCATTGCAATGCTGATTTGATGCATTATCTTTGACTTACATTCATTTGCAAAATAACTTTAAAGGGAGTCATATGTTTTGGGCATTGTATGGTAATCTTTAAAAGGTCAATAAATTGAACCTCACATTAGCATGGAATCAGGTCTTATGTTTGATATTTCATTAGGCCTTAAGGCTGACAATAGGTAAGAGGTATTGATTTTTTTAAAACCACTATGAAAGTGACATGTTTTTGAATTCTTGGTAATAATGATGGTTAAGGTAATCGGAATTTTTTTTAAGTGGTCATGAAAAATTATTAAAGACATAATTGTGCCGACATTCTTACTTGCTTGATCATTGAACATAGATTAAATCTTACCATTGATGATGTTGATTGATGGTTTGTATGCATTCTGAAGGTAATGAGATTATCGGCATGCATTGCATTGGCTTGTCTGTAGAATTCAGAATGCATTATGAGTTTTCTACTTATGAATTCAGTCATTTCGGACTTCAAAATTTATCAATTCTTCGAAATGGCATCGATTGCTTTGCAAAGAAAAGGTTAGGGAAATCGTATTGTTTTTTTCACAAGCTTGAGGGTTTGGAACCCTAGCTTTTCCGCCTCCATAGATATTTTCTCTCAGTCGTTACTCAGTCTTTTTTGACTTACTGAAACTCTTTGACAACGAATGGAGCTCTCTGTAAGATCCATGCCATGGTTAGTGTCTTTGTTAGCCTTCTTGCTTTGGGTGAAGGATAGAAATAGGAAGAATCTTTATTGTTTTGTCTTTTAGCCGGGTTGGTAAATTTCTCCATGATAGTTCTCTCTCATTCACTTTAGGTATTCACCTTATCTTCTGAAATTTGAGGAACCGTTACTTCTCGTAGCACAAAAATAGAAGAGAGTTTTTTGCTCTTTTCTAAAAAATTCTCAAATAGGTTTATTTATTCGTGGTCAAAAATACTGCATCTCATTTTCTCTTGTCTCATATAGATACCCAATTAAATTATTATATCCGCTGTTGCTCCTTCTTTAAGGCATTTTGTTTCAGTTGGTGGGTAATCATGATTTCTGTGAAATATATCATTCTTTCCCTTGGATTCAGTGGTAGTTGTTCTTGAGTGCATTGAAAATCGAGTTTCAGTTACATTTTTGTTGCTGCAGTTTTCAAGGATCTTTTGAATGTGCATGGAATATATTGTTTAATTCTTTTTCAGTCAGTATTTCCTGTGCAAGCTGCTTGTGTGGACAGGGTTCAATCTTCTTTCTAAAAATGCATTTTCCTTGACCATTCTGTCAAAATAAATCCTCCATGTTGAGTACTTCTCTGAATCACTGCAATTCTTGGAAATGAGATTTGATAGAAGTTGGGTACATTAATAAATTACCTCTTTTTTTTAGGAAAATAAAATGAGATGAGTTATTGGGTACTAATTTTTTGTAATGTAATTAAGAAATATATGTATGAAGAAAAACAGAGAAAAAGATATAACTTTTCTTTGTACTATGAGAAAAGAGTGTGAAAACCTGTGAAAAAATCATAGCTATTGTATTTTGTCTACACAGGAAGAAATATTTAGTTTTGAGATTGAAAATCTGGATTATATGCTCCATATCAAGCGGTCTTAAGACTTGATAATGGCTGGAATTCTGAAAGTTCATTTTTGAACTTTGAGGATTTTAGGTATTGTCCATCAAGATGCACTTGTGAGAAAAGAGAGAAACACAGAGATCCTCTATATCATTGTATTTCTTACTGAAAACAGAAAAGGGGTAGATGCTCCTTGAATTTGGTGTTTCAAAATGAGGGGTTGGTGCTCCTTGAGTTGGTGCTAAGAAAGCAGCCTATAAGGCATTGTCAAAAGTGGTTTTTTAAAATATAAGCCTTGAAAGGCAGCAGTTCAAGAGTGTTTTTTCTACCCCTGGAGGGTTTTCCACTTGGCATATCTTGTGTCACATTGCTTATCTATGTTTCACTGATTCATTGTTTGAATGCTTTGTTATGCTAAGTTTCATTGTCATACTTCTCATTACAGTTATATGTGATTACATTCAATATATGGATGAGTTAATCATTGATAAATGAGAGAATAAATCTACTTTGTTTCAATTTATGTAAAATATGTTAAATCAATTTATGACACTGATTCACCCCCCCCCCCTCTCAGTGTCTTTTTCACTCCAACAATTGGTATCAGAGTGTAGGGTCCTCTGAAGGCACATCTTTGACTAGAGCTCCATTATTTGATGGAATAGATTATGTATTCTAGAAAATTAGAATGGAGACTTATCTAACTTCTATTGATCTCGATGTGTGGAGCATAGTGTTATCTAGGTACACTATACCAACTACTTTTTCCCACAACTTCTGATGAAAAGAAAAGATATGAAACTAATGCAAGAGGAAAAAATGCTCTCCTATGTGCATTGACTAAAGATGTCTTTATCAAATTCATGCACTATAGTTCTGCAAGGGAAATCTGGGTTAAACTTGAAACCATCTATAAAGGAAATGAAAAAGTTAAACAGTCAAAAGTGCTTACTCTAAAACATTAGTTTGAGGAAATAAAAATGAGGGACGATGAAAAAATAGCTGATTACTTCTTGAGAGTTGATGAAATTTTCAATGTTGCGAAACGTCTTGGAGAAGAAATAAAATAATTTGATGTTGTAACTAAGGTCATTAGAACCTTACCTACTAAATTTGAATCTAAGGTCTCTACTCTAGAAGAGAAGAAACACTTTGACCAACTTACCCTAGACACCCTACATGGCACCCTGACTACCTATGAAATGAGAATCAGTAAAAGCAATTCCTCTACAAAAGAAACTACCTTTAATAATGAAAGGAAAGAAAAAGATGAGGCTATTAAATCAAAAAAATTTGATTCCAAAGAATCCCACTTTGTTAGAAACCTCAGAAAGGGGTCTAGAAAAGATAAGGGAAAACTTCCCTTCAAATGTTTTAACTGTTGAAAAATAGGCCACTTTGCTGCAAAGTGCCTCTATGGTGATCTGAATAGTGACAATGAGAAATCTGAAAAACTTCCTAAGAAAAAGTTCTATAGACATAAACAAAAATTCTCCAAAAAGAAGAAAATTTTGTTCAACAAAAATGAAATAGACACTGAATCTGAAGATTCTTTAGATGAAGAAGATGAAAACCTGTTCATGGATGAAATCATTTATCATGAAGATACTAAAAGAAATGATGTTGAAGATGGCAAAGTTGATCTAGAAGGTGAACTGAAATGTGCATTAAAAGAGCTAAGAAAACTAAAAAAATGAATGCTTTCTCAAGAACAAAATTCTGCTCAAGATCTTGCAGAAGACAAACTCACAAATCAAGAAATAGTCTCATTGAAGACTCAACTTGAAGAAGCCAAGAGAGTTGAGGATTGTCTTTGTATTGGCTTAAATAATAAAGATCAAGAAATTCAAAAACTTGAACATGAAATTTTTGATCTTAGGAAGACCATTGAGAAGTATGAGAGTACTCTAAAACTAAATGACATGCTTAGTAAGCAAAAATTGAACAAGGACAAAATAGCTGTTGGGTTCATGAAGGGTGAATGTTCAAATGATAGTGCAAAGAAAAATGATACTGCTGCAAACAAATGTTGTAAGTCTAATCATCTTGATTCTTATAAGAATCATGTTTATTCTTTTAGGAATAGCAAAACATTATATAATCTCAACCCTTTCTTTTATGGGTACTTTTATTTCTGCAAAATATTTGACCACAAAGTGATCTCTTATAGGTTTATGAATCCTAGAACACCTAGATTTGGTTGTAAGAAGCGCCCTAGTTTTGCTAGATAGATCAGATGCGTTAAATGCAATATTGTGGTTCATTTTGCTAAGCAGTGCAAAGCTGATCTGCAATTTAAACAACAAAAAACCAAAAAGGTTTGGAAACCAAAAAAATTCAAAAACATAGAGAAAACTATGTTAGTCCAAACAAATTTCCATTCAAATAAAAAGGACTTATGGGTCCTGGATAGTGGTTGTTCAAACCACATGACTGGTGACAAATAAAAATTCACAAATCTTGAAGATTATGTAGGTGGATATGTGAAGTTTGGAGACAATTCTAGTATACAAATCAAAGGTAGAGGTTCACTTCTTTTGGATGAGGACACTCCTATCTACGATTTTTATTATGTAGAAGGTCTAAAGAACAATCTTATAAGTGTTAGTCAAATTTTTGATAGTGGATATCACGTTTTGTTCACTTCACAGGGATGTGAGATTAAAAATAAGCTTGGAAAGGCTATTGTTGTTGGAAGAAGGACTAAGGGAAACATTTACAATATTCTTGACACATCTGGTAATTAAAATGATCAAGGTATGTGTTTAATGAGTCAAGTTGAAGAAATTTGGTTATGGCACAAGAGAATAGGTCACATTAACTTTGAAAATATGGTTAGGATCAGCAAAAACCAAAATGTAAGAGGTCTATCTATCTTAAGAAAACTTGAAAATTTAGTCTGTAAAGAATGTCTGAAAGGCAAGCAAACAAAGGTAAGCTTTAAATTTAAAGAAAATTCTTCTACTAGGTCTCTGTCACTTGTTCATACAAATTTATGTGGTCCTACATGGACTAGATCTATCAATAGTGAAAAATATTTCATGTTATTTGTTGATGATTACTCTTGTATGGTATGGGTTACTTTTCTCAAGAATAAATCTAAAGCTTTTGAATGTTTTAAAGTCTTTAGAAAAATGGTTGAAAGGGAGTTAGATTTAAAATTGAAATGTCTGAGATTTGACAAAGGTGGTGAATTTACCTCACAGGAATTCATTGACTATTGTGAAAGACATGGCATAAAAAGACAATATGCTGCTGCCAAAACACCTCAATAGAGTGGGATTGTTAAGAGAAAGAACATAACTATAAAAGATATGGCAAGGACTATGCTGGATGAAGAAAAACTTCCAAAAATGTACTAGAAAGAAGTTTTTCATACAAGTGTTTACATATTGAACGGAGTACAAATCAGACTGAAATCCAATTCCACTCCATATGAACTGTGGTATGGTAAATCTGCCTCAATTAAATACTTCAGAATATTTGGATGTAAGTGTTTTATCAAGAGAGATGATAATAATTTAGGTAGCTTTCAATCTAAGTCTGGTGAAGGTATCTTTTTAGGATACTCTACTCATAGCAAAGCCTATAAATTCTTTAATAATAGGTTGAATAAGATTATTGAATCTGTCAATGTCAAATTTGATGAAAATCTACTTTTAGATTTTGAACCTATGTAAGATGATGAGGAAGAAGAATTTGAACTTGAAATAAAGTCAGAAGGCTTTGAAACAACAAAGATTGAAGTAGAATCAACAAGTCCTAAACTAGCTGAAGAAAATTCTAAAACTGTTGAAACAAGTCCTAAAAAATGTGTAGCAAAAACCCTTCAAAATCTCTTGCTAGAAACCATCCTAAAAATCTGATTATCAGAGATAAATCTATAGGAGTTCAAGCAAGGAGAAGAAATATTAACTTTGATGAAAAAGCTCACATAGCTAACTGCTTTTTATTTAATTACATAGTTTGAGCCAAAAAAATTTGATGAAGCTCTAACTGATGAATGATGGCTTATTGTAATGCAGGAAGAAATTGATCAAATTGAAAAAAATCATACTTGGGAGTTAGTCCCAAGACTAGATGACAAAAAAATTCAGAGGGGGAAAATGGATATTCAGAAACAAACATGATGAAAATAGCCATGTTGTTTGCAACAAGGCTAGGTATGTTTGGAAAGGATATGCTCAGCAAGAAGGTATTGACTTTGGTGAAACCTTTGCACCTGTAGCTAGACTTGAATCTATTAGAATATTCTTGGCTTATTTTGTTTTCAAGAACTTTACTGTATATCAAATGGATATCAAAACTGCATTTTTGAATGGTTATTTGGATGAAGAAGTTTATATAGAACAACCTGAAGGGTTCATTTGCAAAAATAGGCCTAATCATGTCTACAGGTTGAAAAAGGCTCTATATGGCCTAAAACAAGCTCCTAGAGCTTGGTACTCTAGACTGGATAATCATTTGATTTCAAAAGGTTTTATTAGAGGAGGTGTAGACAATAATATTTATGTTAAGATTGAAGGTTCCAATATTCTGGTTGTTGAAATCTATGTTAATGATAATATATCTAGCTGCAACAATACTACTTTGAGTAAAAAATTCTCTCAGATTATGGAATCTGAGTTTGAAATGTCAATGTTGGGAGAACTAACCTTCTTCTTCGGTCTTCAAATCTCTCAACTTGAAACTAGTATTTTTATCTCTCAAACAAAATATCCAAGAGAGATGCTAAACAAATTTCAAATGAATGAATGTCATCCAGTTAGCACTCCAGTGGTTACCGGCTGCAAAATCAGCAAGGTTGATGATTCTCCTACTATAAATCCAACTGACTATAGGTCAATGATAGGCAGCTTGTTATATCTAACAACCTCTAGACCTGACATAATGCGGGCAGTTTGCATGGTTGCAAGATTTCAGTCATCTCCTAAGGAATCTCATATTAATTTTGTTAGAAGGATTCTTAAATATGTTCAAGGTACTCTTGATTATGGACTCTGGTATACTAGAAGCAATAATTTTTAATTAGTTTCTTATACTAATGCTAATTGGGCTGGTTGTTTGGATGATAGGAAAAGCACTAGTGGTGTTGCTTTCTTTCTTGGTGATCGATTAGTGGCATGGCACAACAAAAAACAAGAATTTGTTTCACTCTCCACTACCGAAGAAAAATATATTGCTGACACCTCTTGCTGTAGTCAAGTAATCTAGATGTCACAAAATCTATTTGGCATGGGTATTGAAATTCCTAAACCTGTTTCTATTCTTTGTGATAATACTAGTGTGATTAATATATCCCAAAATATTGTTATGCACTCTCGCACTAAACATATTGCTATTAAATTTCACTCTCTTCATGAAAAGGTGTTGGCTAATGAGGTTTCTGTGCAATATGTTCCTACACGAGCATAGGTAATTGACATTTTCACTAAGCCTTTGGCTGAAGAGGTATTTGAAAGACTTCAGTCTAGATTGTGAGTTGTCTCTCAATCTTTGCTATCTTAATACTCTATCTTGGTGATAGGGGGATCTGGTCAGCTCTCTTTGTAGCTCATGCTTTGCTACTCCATTGCTATATTTGTAGCTTCTTGGTTTTTCATTGTTGTCTTCCCTTTATCCTTGTGACAAAAAGGGGGAGAATTATGAGCTCTTGGTTCTAGTTCAGTATTTTGGTTTGGTGGCTCAGTTTTTAACATCAAGGACAAAGGGGGAGTTTATTGAGATTCTCTTTTGGTATTTGTACTTGATGAAAATATTGTGTTTCAAAATTGGCATCTTTGTGGTTGATTATCAGTTCCATAGTTTACATTCCATTCATTGGAACTATTGTTTATATTCCATCCTTGTATACTTGGTTCTGACTTCAGAATTATGATATTGGTTTTGGTGGTACTGATCTCTTGACTCCATGTACAAATTACAAGGAATCTTGTTTACAAGATAATGTTTCCATGTTTAAAGCTATTTTTTTCTTTTTAGCCTCATTTAGGTAATTCTTATAGTTAACTTGGCTTTTGGAATCATCAATGGAGTTGGTTTCTATTTTTAAGAAAACCCTATCGGGTTTCCTTAAACAATTGATATTTGCATGGGTATATGATACCTTGATATCAATTGGCATCTTCTTTTGGAAAAGGGATGAACATCATTGCAATGCTGATTTGATGCATTATCTTTGACTTACATTCATTTGCAAATGACTTTAAAGGGAGTCATATGTTTCAGGCCTTGTATGGTAATCTTTAAAAGGTCAATAAATTGAATGTCACACTAGCATGGAATCAGATCTTATGCTTGATATCTCATTAGGCCTTAAGGCCGACAATAGGTATGAGGTATTGATTATTTAAAAGCCACCATGAAAGTGACATGTTTTTGAATTCTTGGTAACAATGATAGTTAAGGTAATCAAAATTTGTTTTAAGTGGTCATGAAAAATTGCTAAAGACATAATTGTGTCAGAATTCTTAGTTGCTTGATGATTGGACATCGATTAAATCTTACCATTGATGATGTTGATCGATTGTTTGTATGCATTATAGAGGTAATGAGATTGTCGGCATGCATTGCATTGGCTTGTTTGTGGAATTCAAAATGCATTATGAGTTTTATACTTATGACTTCAATCCTTTTGGACTTCAAACTTTATCAATTCTTGGAAATGGCATTGATTTCTTTGCAAAGGAAACATTAGGGCAATCGTATTTTTTTTCACAAGCTTGAGGGTTTGGAACCCTAGCTTTGCCGCCTCCATATAGATTTTATCTTAGTTGTTACTCAATCTTTGTTGGCTTACTACAACTCTTTGATTGCGAATGGAGCTCTCTGCAAGATCCATGCCATGGTCGGTGTCTTTGTCAGCCTTTTTTCTTTGGGTGAAGGCTAAAATAGGAAGAAGCTTTGTTATGTTATCTTTCAATTGGGTTGGTAAATTTCTCCATGACAACTCTCTCACACTCACTTCAGGTATTCACCTTATCTTCTTAAATTTGAGGAATCATTACTTCTCATGGCACAAAATAGAAGACTGTTGTTTGCTCTTTTATGAAAAATGCTCAAATGGGTTTATTTATTCGTGGTCATAAATACCGCATCTAAGTTACTCTTGTCTCATATAGATACCCAGTTAAATTATTATATCTGTTATTTCTCCTACTTTAAGGCATTATGTTTCAGTTGGTGGGTAATCATGATTTCTGTGAAATATATCATTCTTTCCCTTGGATTCAGTGGTAGATGTTCTTGAGTGTACAAAAAATTGGGTTTCGGTTACATTTTTGTTGTTGCAGTTTTCAAGGATCTTGTGAATGGTGCATGGAATATATTGTTTAATTCTTTTTCAGTCACTATTGCCTGTGCAAGCTCCTTGTGTGGATAGGGTTCAGTCTTCTTTCTAAAAATGCATTTTCCTTAACCATTTTGTCAAAAGAAATCCTCCATGTTGAGTACTATATACACCTAAAAATGGTCTCGAGAATCCGATTAATTAAATATAAATTATTTAATTGATTATCCTAAATTCCTCTACTATTTAAATAAATAGAAATATTTATTTAATATAGTTCACTTTCATTCTTCTATTATCTAATCATAATTAAATACAATTGATTAACCTAAATTCCTCTACTGTTTAAATAAATAGAAATATTTATTTAATATAGTTCACTTTCATTCTTCTATTATCTCATCTTAATTAAATAAACAAAATTAAATACTTTCTTTGATTTAATTATCAAATCCCTATTTTGTTCTATCACATCAATCTTTAATTAATTAAATAAAGATCAAACACTATATTTATTAATTGCCATATTCTTCTGCTTAATTTAATAAACAAATCCTATAGTTTGTTTTATTAAATTATTTATCTCCCTTCTCCTAATTAAAAGAAATCAAAAATATTTGAATTAAGGCATAAGGAATATTCCATCTATATTTCCTCAAAAATTAATTAGATATCCTATGTCTAATTTATGTCTAAAATATATCAAAATTAATGCTTTGAAACTTCACAGGATGTTTTGGAGACAAATTGGAGACAAATTCCAAATTCTTCTCTCAATCCTCCTCCATCAATCTTTCCTCTTCTCTTCCCTAGTGTTTTCATGGGTAGAGACAATCACCAAAATTCTCTCAATCTCCTCCATCTCTCACCATTCAATCCTCCAGATTGAATCCAAGCCTCTCAATGCCATCGCTGTGCATTTCTACAACTAGGAAATCTATAAATATAGCCTCATTCAACCAAGAAAGGATCCAGATAATCTAACTTATGTACTCTTACTCTGCAAGAATTCAAGCATCAAGCATCAAGCAATCAAGCTTTCGTATCATGCCTACCTCTTGTAGCTGCATTTATCTATTTCCATGTCAATTCATGCTAGTTTAGTTTCTTTATCATCTAGTATTATCATATCTAGCTCCATATCATTGCATTAGCATCCATCTCGTTCTTCAGATAGTCATTTTAACAGTCACATTGCTTACACAATCTGAGAGCCATAGTGATTTAATAAATCTTTGGAGATAGAGAGTAATATGATGCTTTCAATAGATTATTACTTTGAATTGATTCATTTGGCTTTCTCTTTTGATATAATATCGTATTAAGAAGTGTTTTAATCTTGTTTACTTATTCACACTTACAATTTGGCGCCCACCGTGGGCATTAACCCCAATTTTATCAATTTTTTTCTGAAAAGTGTCGCGTAGGTTTCCGATGTGTTTTATTTCAATGCTTCCATCAAATTCTATAGTGCATCTGTGGCAAACTACAACACTTCTGTCCTCTGTTTCGGCACTTCCGTGATAGTATAGTGCATTCGTTAAAACTTTCAGCGCTTTCAACTCCAGCACTTCCATGGCTTGTTTTGGGGCTTCGCTGACTCATTTCCAGAATATATGATTTAGCGCATCCATGGAAAATTTCGGCGCTTCGGTGTTCAATTTTAGCACTTTCAAGTTTAGTGCATCAGGTAAAAGTTATAGCACTATGGTGGACTATTTCGACGCTTTTTTAAAACCAGTCTGGATCCGATGCAACCGCGGCTAGATTTTATTTTTTTCACAGTTAGACTAAATTTTATCAAACCTAGGATAGTCACTTCTAGTTTTCTAAAATTTATCAATCCTAGGGTAGTCACTTCTTGGTTTCTAAAATATATCAATCCTAGGGTAGCCACTTCTTGTTTTCTTATAAGAAAATTTATCAATCCTAGGATAGTCATCACATTTTTACAGTATAAGTTAAAAAAAGGACAATGTGATTTATGTGAAGCAACACCTCCACATAGATTAGAAAATTTCTTTTTGGGCTTAAAATAGAACAACTTATATGTTGCACTTGTGGTTATTAGGCTTATTCTCTCCCCTTTACTGGGTGATCAAAGTGTTAGATTCATCTTTACTTCATGCTATTTACACTTTATTAAATCCTTTGGAAGGCCTGCCATAGTGGGCAAAAGTACTCACCCTATGGGAACGACCTAAGTGGGAATGCCTAAAGCTAAGGATTCCAACCCACTATAATAAAAATGCAAGTTGTTGATGAAATTCCAACTTGACGGTAGTGAGCAAGATAGTCATCCCCTAAATCTTTGTTCTAAAGATTGGGAGGTCTCCTGAGAGAGTTTATCAATTTCCACATTGTACGAAAGCCCTATCTATGAAACATAGAGTAGTATATCACCGAGTCAGTAACCATACATTGTCATACTCACAGTGCAAGGGGAGGGAAGAATCTACCCCCAAGACACTCACCATATAATTGCAAAGGACCATTTGCTCAGAGGATGAGAAATCCAACTCTAAGTACGTGCCTAGAAATGACAAAAACACGGGCGCCCTCTAGGGGTGACAAGGCTATGTGCATCAATGCAATTCAAGATGTGGGTTGTGAGTATAATGATGACCTATTTGTCCTTAAGTGTGAGTCTGTCTCATTTGTGTCCAATTTCAAAGCAACCCATGAAAATCAATAAGGATCATTTGTGGTTCTTGAACATACACGATCTTTTTAGTTTAAAAACAATTATTCACAATTGTTTGTTGTGTTTTCACAAAAATCATTAAAATCAGATTAAAGATCATCTTGAAAATGTCAAGTCAAGTTAGGTCAAGAAAATTCATGCTACGAAAGTGGAAGTCCACCATGTTTCTCAAGAGAAAAATCAAAATAAAAAAACCCAAGAAACTTTTCAGTTATCGAGAAAATTAAAAAGGGGGTGTTTTCTATATCAAAATCGAAAACTATTTTTACAACATAGAACATTCATCCACAGATATCACAATTTTTCTAGGGGTCACACTTTAGATTACACAGTAGAACCAATCTATTCACAAGCCTTCTTCCAAAGGAGAGCTCTCACATAGTATCACAACCATAGTCAACGCATACATCATTCTTATCTTCCACAATCCATGATATAGTATGCCATAAGGCCAGATCAAATTTTACAATAGAGAGTCTTAAAAGTCCTATTTGTAGTGCTTTGGAAAACCTGTTTCAATGCTTTGGGTCACTGTTTTAGTGCTTCCACAAAATAGCTCTTTCGGGCACTATTTTAGCGCTTACAGTCTTTATTTTAGCGCTTTTGTCAACATAGAGCTTTCATCATCTTTTTCAATGCATTCGGGCACAGTTTCGGCACTTCTGTCAAGATAGCGCTTTCATCACTTTTTCCAGCGCCTTCAGGTACTTTTTTAGCACTTTTGTCCAGATATCACTTATGTCACCTATTTCAGCGCTTTGAGACTCTGTTCTAGCGCATCTGTGAAATAGCGCCTATGTACTCTATTTTAGTGCTTTCAAAATAGAGAGTTCAAAAATCGTACCAGTCAACCTGTCTGTCTTTTATCCATAGTTTTTACCAGAACGCAAGTTTTTATTTATCAGAATCACTATCTAGGAACCGAAGTTAGAAAGGTTTATAAAAAAATCCAATCTTATCAACTGTAACAAGATCCTGCAAATTAGAAGTGTCAAAATCAAATACACAATCGATTACTACACTGAAGTTTCCTCATCATGATACTATCATCATTTATCATGAAATCAAGTATAGTAATGAAATTTTTAACATAGTCTCATCAATAAGATCAGTCATCTTATTCAACTTTGTTAAAAGTTTAGTTGACATCTATCCAGTATAGAAGATCAACATTTTAGAAGAAAGAGTAAAAATTTGTATGCCAATCTTCACTAGGTCCCAAAAACAGAGACTCTTAGAACAAGAATTTAAAAAATCACAAGAAATGGTAGAAGAAAATCCTTGGAACAATTTGAACCAAAACAATAAAAATGAAATAACTCCAAAGGATATTGAAACAACTCAAGAAGATCCCAAGTTCCATAAATTTATGGAGAAAATCTTACAACAAGATATGGATAAGTATCTTTTGATGTTGGCTAAATCCAGGGCTAAAATCCCTAAGGACTTCAATGTAAACCATCTGAAGGAAGCACCTGGAACAAGTGAGACTGAAATACTACAACCCACACAAACAATAGATCCAGTTGCTGCTTTGACATCTCAAATGCAAATGTTACAACAACAGATATAGGATATGATGAAAGGGAGTACCAAAAGATATGTGATATAGGAAATTTGTCCTTATCCTTTCAACGCAATAGTCGGCCTGATACCTTTCCCAAGACACTGTGAGATTCCAAAGTATGATAAATACAATGGAAGAACAGATCCAATAGATCATATCAGGGAATATAAAACAATGAGCCTTGAGTTTTTCCAAGAGGAAACTTACTTAATGATATTATTCCCAAGGAGCTTGGGAGGATCATGTATGGGGTGGTTTACAAAACTACAACCAAGTATCAAAACTTTTGAGGAACTTGTTAATAGATTTATCTCCCAGTATTCCTTTAACATCCAACACGATGTTACAATAAAGCATCTTTATAACTTAAAACAAAACAAAGGGGAGACGTTCTTGTCTTTTCTCCAAATATGGCAACGCTTGTTCGCTAGATATCCTCGATCCATTCCCAAGGAAGAAAAGATGGATTTTTTCATTGACAACTTAATAGAGGAAATGAGTTATAGACTTGAATTAAAATGTCCTCCCACATTCAAAAAGGTAATAGAAAACGGTCTTAAAATTGAAGAGGCATTAGTCAAAAGAGGAGTTATCAAGCATTTAAATGATAAAACGAATAACATAAATAACTCCTCCAATCAATACTCAAGTAGTGATAAGCCAAAATTTTGGAAAAAGAATTGAAACACAACTACCAATGAAACAACAAATGATTCCCAAAATGTCAAACTGGTTTTTAACTTGACAACATCTACATCAAAGAATCAAAACAATGATCAAATTGTCAAATCGAATGTCATACAAAGCAATGAGATCGAAAAAACATATTCATATCAAAAACCATTAAATCGGTGAAGGTTCACGCCTTTAGGCCAAACAATGGAATCAACAATGAAAGAATTAGTCACTAGTGGTCTCATCACTACACGAGAAGCCCAATTCTGGGATTCGAAGGTCAAACCGTCATGGTGGAATGACTCAAATTACTTCAACTATCATAATAAAAAAGGCCACAAAACCAACAATTGTATGGAGTTGAAACATGTAGTACACAATTTGATCAACAACAGAAAAATATATGTGGAGGGACCTCAAAACAATAATGATCATTCATCCCTCAAAGACCCTTTGCCAAACTATGACAAAGGAGCATCATCCTCGACAAAAAAAAAAGGGAAGAACATCAACCATGTCTTTGACACAACAATCCTTTGTCTATCTGAAATAGAGAGTGATCATACAGTTGGTCACAACATTGGCGAACCCAAAACCATCAACATTACCCCTTTGGATTTTCTTCCAAGCATACTAAACTCTGACAATTAAATCAAAGATTCTCAAGAACATCAACTAGCAAATGTAATGACTAGGGGGAAATCCAAGGTAGTGTTAAAGGGAATTGGGTCAACACATGCAGTTCCACCTCCATCTCATTATAACATTGTCGATCAACTGCAAAAAATTCCTGCACAAATATCGATACTATAACTCCTTAAATTATCACCATCGCATAAGGAGGTTCTAGAACAAGCATTAGTTGCCACTATGGTACCAAAGAATCTAGATGTTTGTTAGTTCCAAGCTATGGTGGGGCATTTGACTACCCCACATTGTCTATCATTCTTTGAATAGGACGATGTCTCACTAAACCATCCCCATAATATTGCACTCCATATCAAAGTATTAATCCATAATCATCACATCAAGAGAGCCTAATAGATGGGAGAGATGGTCTGAACATTTGCACTCTCAAGTTAATCCGTGCACTAGGGTATTCTGATGATTATATTGATGCTCAAAGGAAAATGACTATAAAAGCATATGATGAGGAAGAAAGATCATCTAAGGGATTGATTGTGTTACCCATTCAAGTGGGGCCAATGATGAAACATATTGAATGTCAAGTATTGGAAAAAGAGTTAACATACAACATACTCTTAGGACGACCATGGATCCATGAAATGTAGACCGTGCCTTCAACATATCATCAATGTTTCAAGTTCCCAATAAATGGATAAGAGGTGACTATATCTGCTGATTATAATCATCCTTAACATTGTGACACACTTAGGATCTCTCAAGATACCTTTGTGCCACACAATAGGGAAGCATCCAGTGCAAAATCACCCAACGAAGAAAAAAATCCAAGTATCACTACCAAGTGGGTAGAGAAGAAGGATAAAGGAAAAGAAACAAGTCCTGTTGAAACTCAATCAACATATAATCTGGATCCACAAACTTCTCTATCACACAAATTTCAAGAGCAAGTCCAGCTGATAGACAATGGAATGGGGCAATATGTTGTGGAGCAATCGCTTAGCCTTTCATAGTTAATGCCATCTCCTAAAACATATGGTCAACCATCTATGATGAAACATCAAACATCATTACAAGTCATAGGTCTTGAAGAAAGGTTTATCAAAACTGGTACCATAGAGGATGAATTAGATAGCAAAGCAATCCTGGATTGGCTATACAAGGATGAGGAACCCTCGACATCAAATATCAATATCAACACCAAAAAATATGGAAAAGCAAAAGATATCCTAGAAAATATGGGTTATTAGGGACAAGGACCTATTGGATTAAGAAAGGATGGAGTCATAGAGCCTATTCAACCCCTCACTCTCCATTGAAAAATAGGAAATGACAAAGAAAGTTGTTGAAAGAATCCTTCAGCTTAGAGATAGCTCTGAAACGGATTTAAATGAATATGAGTGGGATGTGGGTTTTGATATATCTTTCACCGATATTCAAGTTGATGTAATCCAACAATATGCACCTATGCATGAGGAGGGACAAGGCTCTGGGTCTAGACCATTCATAGCAGGATCACTAAATATCGATGACTCAAGTGGGGACGAACATAATTTGAGTGAACTAGATGATTTTGAAGAGGGTACCATCATTGATCTTGATATACCAAATGACAACTATGACGATATTGCTGTCCTAACCCTTACTTCCATTGACCTAATTCAATCTGATGACTTCATGCCATTAATCCATTATGAACTTATTGATTGGGAACCTATCGAACCTTTGACTGTACCACAATTTGCAAACGATGATGCCATCTTAAATTTCCTATGTCATGATGAACCTGGTACAAATTATATCTATAATACTCATAACAACACAACTCGGCAGGAGGATGTCAAATCTTCCAATTGCAAAAGTGAAAACAGGGAAAATAGATCTAATGGTGAAAACCATTCTATGGCAGCATTAGATCTGGAAAATAAATAAATAATAAAGAACGCATCTAATGGTGAAATTTTTTTTGAGGCACCAAAGGATGGAAGATTTGACACCCTTCCAGAACATTATCATGAGTGATCATCAGTCCTGATAGAACCAATACACTCTGTGAACATCGACACTGACGAGAAAGAAAAAATCCTACATCTAGCAGAATCCATGACAGATCAAGAGAGATCGAAATTCTTCACTTTCTTTAAGGAAAGAAGCATAAAATTCGCTTCATCATATTCTGATATGCCAGGCATGGATCCTAATCTGCTCATGCATCATTTGTCTTTGCCTATAGGAATCAAGCCTGTCAAGCAAAAATTAAGAAAAATGCATCCCCATATCGCATTAGTGGTAAAATTTGAGTTAAAGAAATTGTTGGATGCAAGATTCATAAGTTCTATAGACTACGTCAATTGGATATCAAACATTGTACATGTTTCAAAGCCAAACAATAGCATCAGGATATGTACAAATTTCAAGGACCTGAATAAAGCATGCCCAAAGGATGATTTTCCATTACCAAATATAGACATCATTGTGGACTTGACGACAGGGCATGCCATGTTATCAATCATGGATGGTTTCTCTGGGTACAATCAAATAAAAATATCTCTAGAAGATTAGGAAAAGATGGCATTTACATGTCCATGGGGAACCTTTTGCTGGAATGTCATGCCATTTGGTTTGAAAAATGCAGGAGCCACCTATCAAAGAGCGATGATGACAATATTTCATGATATGATGCATACCTTCATGGAGGATTATGTGGATGAAATCTTGGAAAAATCTCATACTAGGGAGGGACATCTGCATATTCTAGACAAAATCTTGACACGGCTAGAGAAATTCAATGTTAGGCTTAACCCCAAGAAGTGTGTCTTTGGGGTCACATCAGCAAAACTGTTGGGATACATTGTCTTGGAAAAAGTCCTTGAGGTGGATCCAATGTAAGTCAAGGAAATAATGGATATGTCACCTCCTAAAAATATCAGTCAACTCATATCACTATAGGGAAGGCACCAATCAATCATAAGATTTATCTCCTAGCTAGCGAACAAAAGCCATCCATTCAATCATCAGTTACATAAAAATGTGGTTTTCAAATGGGATAATGGGTGTGAAACAACATTCAATCAAATAAAACAGCATTTGATGTCACCACCCATTCTCATGCCACCAACAAAAGGAAGACCTTTGATATTGTACATTGCAATGACAAATATTTCTTTGGGGGCACTATTAGCGCAAGATGGTTGTGAAGGAAAAGAACGCGACATCTACTATATCAGTAGAACATTAAATGGTTATGAAATAAACTATAATTTCATAGAGAAATATTGTTTGGCGGTGGTGTTTGCTACTCAATAGCTAAGACACTATATGTTGACTCATACAATCAGGCTAATAGCAAAGATCGACCCTTTAAAATATCTACTCAGTAAGGCTGCCTTAATAGGTAGACTAGCAAAATGGGTCATGTTATGAAGGGAATTTGACATTCAATATGTGGGGAGAAAGGCCATCAAGGGTCATACAATCACTGAACAATTAGTTGAAGCTCCTCTACTAGATGATCAACCAATGACAATGGAGTTTCCAGATGTAGACATTTTGACACTGATGCCCCAAGAATGGGTATTATATTTTGATGGATCATACACATAGCGTGGATCAGGAGTAGGGATTTTGTTCATCTCTCCCCAAGGACACACCATTCCAAAATCATATAGGCTGATGTTTCAATGTACAAATAATGTGGCAGAATATGAAGCATTGATCATTGGGGTTAAAATAGAAATTCAATGGAAAATCATGGACTTATAGGTATATGGGGACTCTCAACTAGTCATTTATGAAGTAAATGATGAGTATCAAACAAAAGATAAAAAGTTCATGCCCTACAAACAACAAATAGATGATTTAAAATAGTTCTTCATCAATATAAAGTTTGATGAAATTCCAAGGGCGGAGAACAAAGCTACGGATGCTATGGCTACAATTGCTTCATTACTACAATTGCCAGAGAAACGTGGTTATTATGAGTTTATGGTAGAACAAGTATCATGTCCTTCCCATAATAAATCAGAATCTGCTACCATATGCCATATAGAAACCATTGAGACCTCCATCTATGAAAAAACCTATGCTTATCTAAAAGATGATATCCTTCCTCCTGATCTTTCCAAGAACCAAAAACAAAACTTTATTCGCCAATCCACCTGACATACTTTAATCACAAAAATCCTTTATCGTCGAGGTCTTGATGATACCCTACTCTGATTTCTAGAACATAATAAATCTGAAATGACCCTATGAGAAGTTCACGAGGGTATTTGTGGCACTCACTCGAGTGGGATAACTCTAGCTAAGAAACTCCTCCGTTTGGGATATTATTGGCCATGCATGGAGAAAGAATCCTATTAGTTTGTTAAGAAATATCGAAAGTGTCAGGTTCACAGCAACCTGATTCACGCATCAGCTCAAGAACTGCGTCCCTTTACGTCAACGTGGCCCTTTTGTCAATGGGGACTAGATCTAGTAGGAAAGATACATCCCTCGTCATCCAATGGACACAAGTTCATTATCACAGCTACATAATATTTCACAAAATGCATTGAGGTAGCACCTCTTACAACCATCACTAGGAAGCAAATTTCCTCTTTCATCTTGAACTACATCATTTGTTGCTATGGAATCCCTCGATCCATTATCACTAATAATGGACGACCTTTCAAAAATGAAGATGTTGAAGAACTATGTGAAAAGCTCCATATCCAACATTGTTTTTCAACACCGTACTATCCTTAAGGAAATGGTCAAGCAGAAGCCTCAAACAAAATGATTCTAAAAGTTCTAAAGAAGACGGTTAACGATGTTGGACGTGATTGGCATGTTCAACTCAATCTTGCACTATGGGCCTATAGAACAAGTATCAGAACACCAATAGGAGCTACACCATATGCCTTGGTATATGGATCAAAGGCCATATTACCCATCGAGGTAGAGATTTCATCCCTTTGAGTATCACTCAAAGGAATTATTTCAAATGAAGACTATAGGGTATCTAGGTTGCAGGAACTAGAATTGTTGGATGAGCATCATCAACAAGATGTTAATCATCTAACAACTTATGAATAGAGAATTTCAAGGAGTTACAACCATAGGGTAAAAACCGAGGGTCTTTCAGGTTGGTGATTTGGTTCTAAAAGAGAACCCTAGGAATCAGCAAGATAGGGAAAAGAAAGAAAAATTTGAGCCTAACTGGCTAGATCTGTTTGTTGTCATATCAGTGTATGGATCAAGGGCATATCAACTATCAACATCAGAAGGGGATTTTTTTGATGAACCTATCAACAGTATCCATTTAAGCAATTTCTATAATTGAATCTCCTAGTGCATGGGTCAAACTTCTGAAAATGGTTTCCTTGATGAAAACCTAGCAAATAGGCATCTTGGCAAGAAAAAAATACAAAAAAAGAAAGAAAATGAGAAAAATGAGAAAAATATACAAAACAAAGGGTGTAATCAAAACATATTGGTGAAAACTTGGAAACAAGCGTCATATGTGATTTAGGATCAGCTTCCCCATCTATTTTTGAACATATCAGGATCATTATGTCTAGTAGTCAGTATCATTTCATAGCATATCATTAGTTTGGAAATCATTGCATCCATTATCATATCATTTCACATGGTCAAGTCTCACTCCAAAGCTTGGGGGCAACATCCGGATATCACTAGGGGCAACAAAAACATCTATTTCACCAAAAAGGTAAAACAACAGTATGGAAAAAAAATGAAAACAAAGATCAAACTACAACATCAATCATCGTCAGAAAAGCATCAAACATCCATATCATATTAAAAAATCCAAAAATATGTCAAAAATCAGTAAAAAATCCAAAAAAAATGTCAAAAAGTCAATCTAGAAAAGCAAAAATCCAAAAACATAGGTCTTTGTTAGTCAAACTACATGGTCTCCACGTATGTAGCGTAGGCAAGGGTAATCTTTGATCAGCCTTCGAGACCCCTAGGATAAGTTAGTAGGTTAGGTCTTTGATCAAAATCGGAAAATCCAAAAAAATCACAAAATTAGGATGGATGATCTAAAATTAGAATAATGATTCAAACACTTTTAAGTAAAAATGGATAAATCATCTTTTCGATTATCATTTCTTTGGAGTGACTGGATGATTTATTGCACTAGAGAAACAAGGAAGAAGAATGATACTTTTATTATCTGCTGTTTGTAAATTAATCATATAAAATGTGTGAATTATTGGGGGATGTGCTATGCAAATGTATCACCGATGATATTCAAAATTCATAGACTCAAATGATTAATCTTTGCCTATTTACATAATGAATGCTCAGGTCATCTTGGTTCAATTATACCTAGATGCTTGTGTTCGCTTGCAATATCAAAATTCATGAAAGAAGTACTCGGGTTGGCATTGGTCTAACACATACCATTGATGCTTGTACTCACTTTCGACATCCAATAAAAGCTCTATGATGATACCAAGCACAAAAGTACTATTAAAATGACAATAGTTTTTCATATAGCTGCATGTTAAAATTAGGTTGCATTCATAATAAATTCATTATCTACAGGGTATTTGTTGCATAAGGGATCCGATCAATAATTATTTTTTTCTACAATCATGACTAAGTATACTTGACATAAATCCAAAATCATCAAAAACATATAGAAGTCGTTTGTAGAAATTTAAAGTTTTCATCAATTCATCATGAGTGCATTTTTAACATCAAAATAGTTATGCATTTATCATTACATCCATACTTTATATCATAAATAAAAGCATCATCATTTATCATAAATACATACATCATTACATTACATTATTATCATTTAAATAAAATACATCCATGCATTATGTCATGTCATTTATTATCCATACATCATCATTTATTATTATTATTATCATCGACATTAAATAAATAAAATGTTAGAAAACCAAGATCACCTGTCACATGCAAAAGACATGCAAAACCAACAAGATGTTTTGTAAACCTCAAAGTGTATAATGCATTATGAGAATCTCCAATATTATAAAGAGATCAATCCTTATTAGGGAGATCAAGAAACCCTAAAAGGGAAACCTTAAATGAAACCCTAGTGTGCACACTTAATAATTAATCAATTATATAATGTGCCTTAGCTTAGCTTAAGCAACTAGAGGAATAAGTGACTTAATTAATTAACCAGTGTGATATAATTAATTCAGCATATAGCTTATTACTCTAACACCCCCCCTTAAGATGAACTTAGGAAGAAGCTAAAACACTAGAAGAAGATGCATGCAAGCAAAGATGGGTCCCGACAACTAGGCCTGATTAGGTACCCATTTACAAATGCAAGAAAGAGGTAGAGGAGGAAAACCTAGTGGGACAAAACCCCCCTACAATGAAAAGACATGCTGCAAAGAAGCACTGGAAGAACACTGTAGAGTAACACTGGAACCACAATCTGGCAAGCAAGGAAAGATAATTCTATCTACAAGAAACCATATCGGAATCATAATGATGTGACAGCAGACCCAATGCCACAGAACACTCGAACACTCCAAATAGGAACAACGTTGGAATCTATGAAGCAACAGTTGATTATTGAATGATGTATCACTGAAAATGAAGTGCAAAGATGCAAGATGCACTCTCCCAACTGCCAAAATATCCAAGTAATCTCCAAAAAACCCATTGGGCCAAATCTAGATTAATGAAAAACTTGAGACAGATACAGAAAAAAGTGCATGGACAGCAACATAAAGCTCCTTAATACCTTTTCAATGCCGCAAAGATAGCAAAAATCAGAGATCGTGGCAAAGAGTTATGAGCTCGAAAGCATAAAATAAACATCTGAATTCAACCAGAAATAAATGAAGCAAAACAGGAAAATACTATAAAATAAACTGCGCCAAATGAAAGTACTCAGAAACAGCTTTCCGACAATATCTCGTTTTCCTGATTTCGATACCGTATGCCCAAGTTATGCCAAAAACAAAAAAACTGCTCTTTTAAGGAAAATAAGGGTTAGGGAGACAAACACCGTCGTACGGACGCTGACGTTAGTGATTCACGATCCTAAATTTGATGGCCTAGAGGCCATCACCACAAAAAAACACCCCTGCATAAAAAATTTGGCAGACCCCTTGGTCGCCATATGACCGTGGGCGGGGGCTGGAGTGGGCCAAGGGGCTGAAGTTGGGCGGGGGCTGGGCGCGGAGCTCCCGGTCCCCCATGTTACCTACGGCTGAGGAAGTGAAGCGCTCAAGGGCTGGCAGAGGGGCCTGGCTCTCCACAGGACCCTGGCCGAAGACTGTTGAAGCCCGCAGGGGCTTGAAGGGAGCTGGCGGCGGATTGAGCGAAGGAGGCTGGCGGCAGTGGCTGCTGTGTGGCCACCCGATGGCAGACCCCTTTTGAACTGTAGGTGTAGGCGCGACTCTCGAAAAAAACCTTTTTTTAGTTTTTTTTCAATTTTCGTGCAGAAAATAGCCTCAGAATGCGTGTTGGGGAGGCCGTACGGCCTCTCTGGTAAATTTTTTTTGCCTCCTAGATCAAATTCACCAAAATCAACCAAATGATAGGTGTTCCTAAGGTTTTGAGGCGCTGCAAACGTGATGGAGATGTCCGTTTGAGCCCATAGTGTGCCGAAAAATCGGCTACCCCCAAATCTTGTAGAAAAGATGCTTGTGGAAACCCTTGCATTTGAAACTCACTAAGAAGCCATATCTTTAGATCACAAATAGTTAGCGGCAGGTTTGGAGCTCTGATACCATGTTAGAAAACCAAGATCACCTACATGCAATCACCTGTCACATGCAAAAGACATGCAAAAACAACAAGATGTTTTGTAAACCTCAAAGTATATAATGCATAATGAGAATCTCCAATATTACAAAGAGATCAATCCTTATGAAGGAGATCAAGAAACCTTAAAAGGGAAACCTTAAATGAAACCCTAGTGTGCACACTTAATAATTAATCAATTAATAATGTGCCTAAGTTTAGCTTAAGCAACTAGAGGAATAAGTGACTTAATTAATTAACCGGTGTGATATAATTAATTAAGCATATAACTTATTACTCTAACATAAAATGCATCATCATTATTATCATCATTTAGAATTTCATCCATGTATCATATAGTCTGCATATGCATTTATCATAGAATCATCACATTAAATAAAAACATTCATTATAGAAACATCATCACATGATACATCATAAAGTAAATGCATCCATCACATAGAAATCATAAACCATCATTGGATCACATCATCATGAAGTTTGAATAAATATACAACATCAAAAATGGGCTAAATCATGATATACATCATGTCTCAAAATGGAATAGCTCGAAATCACAATAGCATCTATGATCTGCTACTGCCAGAATGTGCGGGCCCAACAGGACCAGTACCACCACCACCCCCAGAAGGAACAAGATCCCTGGGATCTCCTCGAGGATGCTATGTCACACCCTCACTAACTATCCAGGTGCGATTCCGACCAGATCTCGAAGGGGCATCACTGACTCTGTGATCAGCAGGCATTGCATCATGATATCTACCCTGATAGAACTCTACCTCTCGGCCAGCCCGCATAACCTCTATCATATAATCTCCTACTAAGGTACCATTGGCCACTCTCTGTAGGGTCCCAGCTATCTCTTGTGCCCTCTCAAAAATTTGATGTACACTATCTTGCTCGATTGTCAATGTGGCAACCTGAGTTTGCACAGTGGCCAACTATCCCTAAACCTATGCTAAAGCCTGAGCCTGAGCCTGCATCTGAGTCTGAGTCTGAACAAGCGAACCCCAAGCCTATACCAACTATCACTATAGCATTTGAACCTATGTCTGGAGACCCGAAATCTATCTTTGGTGGTCCACTGATGGTACTGCCACTACTCGCCTCTTGCGAGGCCTACTGGATGATGCAGCAACACTGACTGGCCCTGTCCCTCTATCACCTCCACCACCACCATCACTGTCATCACTATCAATATCATCACCATCTCTACCATCACTACCACTCTCCATGCTACTGTCTAATGGAGTACCACCCTCACTATCTGCGGAACCCTCGGCAACATCCTCCTTTATGGGTAACAGTGTTGGCTCATCCAGAATAGTGATGCAAGGATGTGGAGTCAAATCCAAAAATGCAACATACTCCTCTATAACTGCTGCCTCCGCAA
Organism: Sequoiadendron giganteum; assembly: GCA_007115665.2. NCBI lineage: Eukaryota > Viridiplantae > Streptophyta > Pinopsida > Cupressales > Cupressaceae > Sequoiadendron > Sequoiadendron giganteum. The sequence continues at coordinate 791,256,121 of CM021101.1, read as the reverse complement.
TATCTCTGCACATTTCCCAGGGTGACAGTTGCAGTGCCCTGTATCCCTCTACTAATACCTCATACGAAAAACAAGGCCCCCAGTCAGGTACATCACTCTACCGCCTAGCATAGTGGGCTACCCTCTATCGCATACACTGGATGATACCATATTGCCTGTACACTTGTCGAAACAAAAACCTCTCCAATACAAAGGGTGTCCGACCAATCAAGTACATAGAATCATAGAGATATCCAAGCACTGCATCGTCGTCATCCCACTGCTCACAATCTAAGTATGGCCTCCAGATGACGCTCTCTATATCATCAAAATCCCATCTCCAATGCTCTAACTTACCCATCTGAGCCTGTTAAAGCTGACCTCTATATCGAAACACATACGGTCTACCTACTGGTCCGTCCATCACTAGAAATGGATGAGCAATGGAGAAGTACTCCCATGCCCACACCTGTAATAGGGTCATCCCTACTAATAATCTACGTGCCCCAAGGTACACCACTTAATGAAGATCATGGTAGAGATATGCTAGCATGAACATCCCCCACACATATCTCGTACCATGTATGATTATTCTCTCTAGAATCTTTCCCCAACCCACAAGGAATCCCTTTGACCTGTGATCAGGGCAAAGGAAACCTCCAATAAATCTAGAAAGTACTCTTGGTAGTGTGGTGTATGCATCCGCAATCCTCTGCCATCAGACGCTCGAGCCTGCAATATCCTGATCCTGAAACACTCTATGAAAAGCATCTCTCCCACCATCCTCATGAGAATCATATACTACGATCTCCCTCATAAACAGAATGCGTAGAATCTACCACACATCCTTAGGTGTGACCATCATCTCACTGGTGGGTAAGTGAAAGGTGTTGTAGTCACTATGCCACCTCTCAGCCAAAGCAGTAAGGAGACGCTGATTAATCCTAATCTAGGGCATGTCAAATAAACTAGTGAGGCCACATTGGCCTATAATCTGAATCTCATCTGGTGTCAGATGAGGGATCAAATCAGTCATCCAAGGAAATGGCTCCCGCATCTAGAGATTACCCAAACGCTCCTACAATCAATGAAGAATTTAAAATTAGTGCACTATGTCAAGAAATCAAAAGTCATTCTACTATCAAGTCTAATCCAAAAATTGGTATGAATTTTTGATCAAATTTCATGGGAGAACATCAAAAAACCTCACCTATCATGAGGTTCATCAAACATTATTTAAATCTCGCCTATCATGAGATTTATCAGATATTGAATCATTTCCTCGCCTATCATGAGGATCATCACAAATAGGATTTTTTCTCACCTATCATGAGAGTAAAGTCTTATTTAAATCATCAAAATCCAACATCAATAATTTAGATTATCAATCATACCAATCCGAAGAATGGACATGATCAGAATTGACGAAATCAAGGGTAACTAAGTCAAAATCTACAATTCTGACATAGAAGCGCTAAAATAGGCATCCAAAGCCCTAAAATCCAAAAGTGCTACTTTATCAATCAGATGTGCTATAATAGGTATCCTAAGCGCCATTTTACCGCATTGACGCACTAAAATAGTCAATCAAAGTGCTACAACAGACCATAGAAGTGCTATTTCACCAAAGCACTAGAACCTTCTAGGTGCTAAAATCTGGCATCGATGCGCTAAAACTAGCCACTTAAGCACTAAATCATTGAAAGTGCTACACTATCCTATGGAAGAGCTAGAGAAATTAATGCAAGCGCTAAATCTCAAAGTGCTAAAACATCTACTGAAAGTGCTACAACGTGACTTGGAAGCACTATTTTAGCTAAAACATGCCAAAAGCATAAAAAAACAAAAAAGCATGAAAAAAAAGGAAGATAATGGGTACATACCAGAGCTCCATACGCGGTTGGCCATCAGTGAGGTCACACACACTCGAAATGGTGAGTGTGGTAAGGGATTGGCATCTTGCTCTAGCTGGCTCAAAAGTCTTTATCACTGAAGTTTGAAAGTCAAAAGAGTACAAATGACTTTGAAAATAACCTTTTGGACTATATATTACTTTGGAAAAGTGATTTTTGGTGGGTTTTATTATATTTTGATTAATTTCATCCATGATATTAATTGAAATTCATCCACAGGCTCTATTTTCTTCATCATTGTCCGGAGATAAATTATTTTTTCATCAGATCATCATCAAATCATCTTAAAATTTCAAAAAATCTTTAAAACCACCACATCATTAATTTATCTCTCGAGGGGGCATATTATCAGCAATCATCTGAAAATCAATTATCTGGGGCATGTCTAGGGCACACTGAATTATTTTTTTATCATCGATCCTAGCAGTAGCAGCAAAATTTTCTTCGAACCAATTCGTAAACACATCACTTCGAAGACAAGAAAAATGTATACACCTAAAAATGGTCTAGAGAATCCAATTAATTAAATACAAATTATTTAACTGATTATCCTAAATTCCTCTACTGTTTAAGTAAATAGAAATATTTATTTAATATAGTTTACTTTCATTCTTCAATTATCTCATCTTAATTAAATAAACAAAATTAAATACTTTCTTTGATTTAATTATCAAATCCCTATTTTATTCTATCACATCAATCTTTAATTAATTAAATAAAGATCAAAGATTTTATTTATTAATTGCCATATTCTTCTGTTTAATTTAATAAACAAATCCTATAGTTTGTTTCTTTAAATTATTTATCTCCATTTTACTAATTAAAATAAATCAAAAATATTTGAATTAAGGCATAAGGAATATTCCATCTATATTTCCTCAAAAATGAATTAGATATCCTATGTCTAATTTATGTCTAAAATATGTCAAAATTAATGCTTTGAAACTTCACGGGATGTTTTGGAGACAAATTGGAGACAAATTCCAAATTCTTCTTTCAATCGTCCTCCATCAATCTTTCCTCTTCTCTTGCCTGGTGTTTTCATGGGTAGAGACAATCACCAAAATTCTCTCAATATCCTTCATCTCTCACCATTCAATTCGATAGATTGAATCGAAGCCTCTCAATGCCATCCCTGTGCATTTCTACAGCCTGGAAATCTATAAATACAGCCTCATTCAACCAAGAAAGGATCCAAATAATCTAACTTATGCATTCTTACTCTGCAGGAATTCAAGCATCAAGCATCAAGCAATCAAGCTTTCATATCATGGTTACCTCTTGTAGCTGCATTTATCTGTTTCCATGTCAATTCATGCTAGTTTAGTTTCTTTATCATCTAGTATTATCATATCTAGTTCCATATCATTGCATTAGCATCCATCTCGTTCTTTAGATAGTCATTTTAATAGTCACATTGCTTACACAATCTGAGAGCCATAGTGATGCAGGAGCATCTAGTGGTGTAAGGGAAATCCTACCTCACCCAGAAATATATTTACTTTCATTTAGATTTTTGTAGATGTTTTTACATTTCTGGATACCCTTTTCGTCGAAGAAGAATTCACAACTTTCAGAACTGCTTTTCTGTTTTTTCTGTTCAACTGCTATTTTTAGCATGTATGAATTTGAAGGCATAAGGAGATAAAAATTTAAGGGAAGCTTTGGGATATAATAATAAACACTCTAGTGAAAGAATCAGGCAAAGATCATTTCCGGTTCAAAAGTTATTCAAGTTTCAGTTTTTCTTTTTGCCCTACAAAATCTTCAGAGCTAATTTTGAGGGGCTTAAAGGCTCCGAATGGGCCCGAAAATTGGCGGAAAATGAAAGTGGTTAGCCTTTAGGCATCACTTTTTGGCAATTCATTTTCGCAAGACCTTTCTGAAAAGGTATTATCATTGAAGATCCGACGGTTAGATCTTGAGTTAGGGCTTTCGGAAGTTTGTGCATAATTAGAATGTTGTTTTTGGCTCCAAATGGAGAATTGGGCTATTTATGGGGTAGTTTCTGACTTTTGTGGGCAGTTTTTGGGGGAAAGAATATTGCATGTTGCGAAAAAGGGAATTTATGTAGTTTCTTTATGTAATTTTCATGTATTGCAGAACTCAAGGATTTGAGATCCTCTGCATGTAAGATTTTCATATTCAGAATAATAATATTATTCTCTGGTTGTGTGTGTGATTTTATGTGTCTCGGGTTGCACCTTCATCACATAGTGATTTAATAAATCTTTGGAGATAGAGAGCAATATGATGCTTTCAATAGATTGTTTCTTTGAATTGATTCATTTGGCTTTGTCTTTTGATATAATGTCGTATTAAGAAGTGTTTTAATTGTGTTTACTTATTCGCACTTACAAGGACTTCTCTGAATCACTACAATTCTTGGAAATGAGATTCGATAGAAGTTGGGTACATTAAGAATTTACCTCTATTTTTTAGGAAAAGAAAATGAGATGAGTTATTAGGTGGTAATTTTTTGTAATGTAAGTAAGAAATATATGTATGAAGAAAAAAAAATAAAAAGATATAACTATTCTTTCTACTATGAGAAAAGAGTGTGAAAACCTGTGAGAAAATCATAGCTATTGTATTTTTTCTACACGGGAAGAAATGTTTAGTTTTGAGATTGAAAATATGGAATATATGTTCAATATCAAGGGGTCTTAAGACTTGATAATGGCTGGAATTCTGAAAGTTCATTTTTGAACTTTGAGGATTTTAGGTATTGTCTGTCAAGAGGCACTTGTGAGAAAAGAGAGAAACAAAGAGATCCTATGTATCATTGTATTTCTTACTGAAAATAGAAAAGGGGTTGGTGCTCCTTGAAATTGGTGTTTCAAAATGAGGGGTTGGTGCTTCTTGAGTTGGTGCTTAGAAATCAGCCTATAAGGCATTGTCAAAAGTGGTTTTTTAAAATATAAGCCTTGAAAGGAAGTAGTTCAAGAGTGGCTTTTCTACCCGAGGAGGGTTTTCCAATTGGAATATCTTATGTCACATTGCTTATCTATGTTTCACTGATTCATTGTGTGAATGCTTTGTTATGCTAAGTTTCACTATCATACTTCTCATTACATTTATATGCGATTGCATTCAATATATGGATGAGTTAATCATTGATAAATGAGAGAATAAATCTGCTTTGTTTCAGTTTATGTACAATTTTTTAAATCTGTTTATGACACTGATTCATGCCCCCACCGTGCCCCCCTCCCCCCCCCCTCCTCACTGTCTTTTTCACTCTAACATCTATTTCTACTCTCTACAGGAGGATAAGTCCTTTTTTCTTTGGTTGATTTTCATCTGGTTCGTAAATAGGGAATCTATGAATTGGTTTGATGCATCATTTTATGATTGACAAGTTGAAGACTATGGCTACTTGGAGATATTTGTTTTATACACAATTATAGATTATTCATTGCATATGTGAAGTTAATTTCCAAGAAACAATATGAATAGGTCAACAAAATCAAGAGAAGAAAAATATGGTGTCAAGTCCTCAGTATGTGTTAAACCCTCATGACTACTCATCTAGACCTAAGAATTTTGAGTCATTTTTAGAACTGATATTTTTAAAGGTCTTGAAACAATGGAGAGACAATGTGAACTTCCAATTGGCATTCTCTTGTTATAATTTAGCAATTCAATCACAATCATCAGCTTAGGTTGCTTCTCAACTAAGAAACTTTGGAAGCTCTAAGAGAGATGGTGGTGAAGGAAATATGACGTATGTTTGTCCTGCGGGTTTTATTTATCATCAAATCGTGACACCTTTCTTACCTAATTCTGAATTTCTTTCATTTATTTGCTATTTTCATATTCCAAAGGCCATCCTTATAAATAAGGAATTGGGAGATTAGGACAACGAGAATCCATCTTCAAGAATTTGTTATGGGAAAGAATAAAGGGTATTTTCGTTGCTTTCCAAGAAGCAGTTATGAAAACCAAAATGATTCCTAGGGTAATGTTATAAATATGCAATTCATAGATATTAAGAGGGGTCATTTTCAATTGTTTGGAAAATAGGGGAAATGAGGGAAATTTGTTTTCTCTTAAACCATAGTTTTCTATATAGGGAAGGGAGTCTATGAAATCACCTTTGTATTGGGGAAATAAAGAAGATGTTTTTAAATTTGTGAATTTATTGATTTTTTCTTTATATTTAAAATTTATAGTGTCTTTACAATCACTTTCCAATGCATTTTTTGTTATATCTATGTTGCCAAAAAGTGTAGCCTTTGACACTTTTTCACTCATTTTGGCCTTTTCCCATGGATTTCTACCTTGTTTTGCCTCTATTTAGTCTTGAAAGCTTGCAAATCAACAACAATCCAATGGTGCTTTACAAAGGTGTTGTGAAGTGTTGTAATACATCTTCCCACTTTCTCTAAGACCCTTTCAACACAATTCACCTAAACAACCTCCTTTTACCCCTTTTTCAAGCCTTGTGCCAAAGTGTTGTAATGCATTTTTACAGTTTCCTAGGCTTATCATCACTAATTCAACCCTTTTTAATTTCAAATTGGTCCCTTAATGTACTTTGAGGCCCGACTTAAGTGTGTTTCAGGAGGAAAGTCAGATAAACATCATTTAACACCTTTTCATTCTCAACCACCACTTGAATTTGTCCAGGTGGACTAGGTCGCCACCTTGGACGACCTAGTCCCTTTAGGCATAAAATTCAAAATTAAATAAAAAACCTAAAAATAATTTTCCTCTAGAACCCTAGTGTTGGCCTATCATGTGACATTTTTGAGAAATTATGGCATATATTGTATAAATAAGGGTTTTCACCGTCATTTCCCCCCCGCGGTAAGATCATTTTTCATCTTCATAAGAAGTCTTGCACTCAAGCTTCCCAAGAAAGAAATCAAGCACAAGGAATCTCAAGCAACCTCCATTGGAGCTGGTCCTTCCATGTTGAAAACTTAAAAAACTAAAGTTTTGGTAAGTGTTTGTATTGATTTCATCATTTAATCATCCTTTCCTTTCATTTTTTCTCATTTCAATTTAGTTACCATCAAAGGGGTTTGAATTAGGAAAACCCCTATTCCCTAACCCCAACATTTCCTTTCTTTGCATGTGTTTTGTAGGTTGTATGTAGATTTGGCAAGGTACAAAGTGTTGAATAAGTTACAATCATTCCATCCAAGTCAACTCAAGTCATCAAACCCTAGGTGGAACAAAAGGACAACTTACAGATCATTTTATGGAGATTCAGACACGGGCATCTACATAAAAGAAAAGTGCAAGTGGGGACCTTCAAAATAAGACCTTCATGCTCCCAAAATTACCAGTATGACTAGGTTGCCATCATTGGAAACCTTCTCCTTGTACTAGGCCTGAAAAGGGTTTTGATATCCTTGAATACCCTTTTTCCCAAAACCCAATATGGCAGAATTTCCTAAAAAAAGGAATAGGTCACCCATTCTAGAATAAGCTTCCCTTTGTAGATTTTAGGTAGATTTCAGAATATTCTAGGGCTCCTCTTCTTCAAGTTTCATTTCCCAGGTGCACCATTTCTGCATTTTCCAGTTTAGTTTAGCTTGCATATAGTTTACATTTAATTTCATTTACATTGCTTAGATTAGTTTCATTTCATTTCCAGCATTCAACCACACTTCTCACACACATCACAACCCTATTCATCCCATACCATTTGAATGCAATCACTAGAAAGAGTCTTATCAACAAAGTGGAAGGAGTGTCATTCCTAAACCAAGAGCTCCTAGGTGAAAAACCCTAGGGGCTTAGTAAGGGGATTCCTCTTTCCCTAGTTAGACATATAACCTTTTTGGTGGTTCATTTTGGTGAACCCAACCATAGACCACTTGTTAATCTTTTGATTTTTGCATTTCATCTTAGGAAAAAGATTGCATTGCATCAATATTTTGCATTATTGGCATCCCAGGATTAATAAAAAAGAGAATTAGTGAAAATTCATGTTAGATTACACTTTGAATTGCATTTTTCATTAGAAAAGTACAAAAAAAATTTGCATTTACATTTCGTGTTTTTATCAAAAAAGCATAAACATCATAAAACATACTCAAAACTTCATAAAATTGTCAAAAATAGCACTATGAGGACAAAGGCGCCACACTAGGTGACTTAGTCCTCTTGCACCAGTCACTCTATAACTTCTGGCACAGTTAAAACATTTCCTACATTTCAATCCTCTAGTTCTGCATTTTTATTTTGTGTTCCAAAAGTTTAGTTGCAAGAGGTTTAGTCTCTTTTGTTTACATTGCATTAGCATCCACCCCACCCTTAGGAAACTTTGCATGAGCATTTGGTGTTCTCTTGCTAATACCATTGTGAGACGAAGCTCTAGACTCATGGAATCTAATGAAAACACTTTTTGTGGATCTTGAGATCTCTCAGGCTTCTACTCCTAGTATTGATAATAGTACACAAGGCTTAGATACAATCCTTAGTAAATCTTTGCACCTAGGAGACACACCTGGTGACAACAAAACTGATAACCTTCCAAATGACAAGATATTCCACATCCATAGTGATTTACTTGACCTTCAACATGATAAGCCTTGAGAACATATCTACCACTGCAATCCCCACCATAGAGAACCTTCACCACTAGCTTGATCGTGATGATGGCCTAGGTGTTATGAAGAAGATAGCGAAAATATACCAAAAGAATGCCTCTTCCATACCTAGGGTATCTCACTTACCCACCCCTATTATTGGCCAAGGAGGACCTTCCACTCCTCCCCCCTCAACCATAGCTTCCATCCCCACTTGTGCATCTCCTAGTGTGACAACAACCATGTAATAGATTAGTAATGTGGTACCTTCCCTCAAATTTCCTACTAGTGTTCCTAATTCCCTTATGGCATCACATCCCTTAACCTATTCCACCATACCTACTATTAACATCCCTTCCACTTCCCCTTCCACCACCTTCACCCCATCACCACTTTCCCTTCCACCTCATACCGCTTACACTAATCCCCTTATCACGCAACTTTTTCACACTGTCACCTCCATGCAACAACAAATCTCCACTATCAACCAAAGCCAACATGGTTCACTTACTCACTACATTCATAGAAATTCGTTATCCTTAGACATCCTATACACCCCACTACCACAAGGAATATAAATTCCTAGATTTAAGAAGTGTGGAGGGAAGAGTGACCCTTCTAATCACATTAATGCCTATACTGACTTATGTAGTGGCTTTGCTCTTGATGACAATTTTCTAGCTAAATTCTTTCTTAGGACCCTCAAAGATGCCACCTTAGACTAGCTTTCATATTTACCCAACAATTCCATTAGTTCCTTTAATCAATTGGTGGATTCCTTCATCAACCACTTCCATTTCCAAATGACCCCTAAGAAAAACTAGGCCAATCTCATGAGATGCAAGCAAGACACTAACGAGAAGATAACCAACTTTATCTCTCATTATCAAGCACTTTATTCTTTAATTGATGTAAAGATACTTGACACACATCTGCAAAATATTTTCATTGAAAAACCTCTTAACACCTCTCCAAGATGAGCTCACCCTCATGAAGTTCCCTTATTTCATGCACTTGTGCCAAGTGCTCTATGATTATCACAACTCAACTAGTAGTCGTGATACATGATCCACTTCTAGTAGAGTTGAAAAATCTGACGCTTCAACCCAATCTAACTCTCAACCATTTCAAAAACCAAACAAGGGATTTTTACAATTCAAACCTCCTTCCCAAACCCCTCCACCTACCAATAACCAAGTGGTCGTTGTCTGATCTGTTGTGCCCTTCAATTATGAAGATCCTAAACGCACCTTCATGCCTTTACCTAATACCCTCCATAATACCATGACTCAATTACTCCAACAACAAATGATATCCTTAACTCCTGCCAATGCACCTAATCCCAATAAACCATTACCTCCATCCTATAACTCCACTACTTATTGCTATTTTCATCGATAGAATGGACATGACACCGAACATTGCAAGTGTCTCAAGCACCTTGTGCAAGACCTAATTGACTTAGGTCATCTATTCATTGCTAGTACCAATGATAAAAGCAATAAGTCTATGGCACCCCTAACCAAAATCTATAAATTTTCACCAACCCTATGCTTAAACATAATGTTTCCTTTGTCAAATTTGGTGAAACTTCACAAATTGATGTTATGAATGTTGACACACAACATTGAAATTCTAATCCTTTTCTAAATGCCACCCATGTACAAACCTATGGATGAGATGGTGGGTGCGATGGACATCATCCATCATAAGGGCCAAACCAGAATATCTTCTGATATCACTTTTACATCTCAAAATTTACTTTAAAACCTTCCTAATGGTCCTCTTTACATAGCCGATAGAATCTATGATAATCCCACTAATGGGATACTCATAGATCCCTCCTATGGTGAGAACATGATCACCAAAGAGATATTGGTATAACATGACATTGCTCAAGATGTTTATAATCGATCGACTGGATGGATCAAAACGCGTAATGATTTTGCATTCCCTACAATCGAATCAATTTCTCTCCCATTATAGATAGGTCCTAAGACATTGGATGTGACATTCTCCATCATTCGACAATCAGACCAATTTCATTTGTGACTAGGCCACCTTCGGCTTCATTCAATTAAAGTGGTCTCATCTGTTCTTCACAAATTTTTGAAGTTTCTTGTTGGTAATGAAATATTCATTGTTCACCATAGTGGCTTCAATCCTTTATCCTCCAAAGGCAAGTTTTTTTTGGAAGCCTTCTAGCTTGACCCCATGGAGCTTATCACCCATAGATGAGATTTATTATTCATTTCCTATCATAAGTTTAAAGCAAAGAAAATCTATGAACTCTCTCTCCACAACATACCCCTTCTGCCTCAGAATCACCTATCGTTGATGAAGCTATGTTGCAACCCAACTCTGACATGCCTAATAAGCCCAAACCTAAAACCTCCTCCACATCATCCAAGAGGCCTAGGGCTCATGACAGCAATTCTATTATCCCCCCTCACATCAAACAAGTGTATAAAGCTAAGGAGAAAGTGGATGAACCACTTGAAGTTCCCCTCATTCCTCCCCTTAGGAATAATAAACAACCTATGGTGGATCAGCCTACTCCTTCCCCGATACCACTTAGAAAAAGGAAAGAAAAAAGGAATAAAGAAGCTAGAGAACATAGGTGTCACCATCATGCTCTTGCTCGCCAATCAAATGATGAGGTAAAACTTGAAAACAATGATCCACTTTTACCTTAAATAGTGCCTAATGATCCTCCTCCACCACTACCACAACTTGGTTCTATACCTCCCTCACCACCACTCATGCATGCTACCACTGACATTTTCATTAGACTGACCATTCTCATCAACTTAGATGATGATGATGATGATGAGAATTCTAGAATAGACGAAGAGGTACACCAAACTTTGAATTCACTCTTTTCCTCTTTTATGAGCATCCCTTATAATTCTCCTCGAACAAGAGTTGACCTTGATGCTAGTTCAACAATTGCTACTATCCCACTAGCTAGTTGCCCACCTGAATTCTATGCTAAGAAAGATTGGGAGGCTGATGACTTGCTCATTGAGTGATGCTCATGTGCCTTACTAGTATTTTCTTTTCTTTTTTCATTTATGTGACATGTGTTCCTTGTATCACCATGTTTGATGTTTCCCCTCTTTGTGACATTCTTCTATATGTAATGCATTACTTTTCATTTTTCTTTCCCTTTTCCCTTCCATTTGGGAATGATGCAAGGCATTGAGACCGCAATGTATACTTCATGTTGACCCTAATGGACCCCTCTTTTCATTTTTCTTTCTCTTTTTTCCATTCATTTGGGGATGATGCAAGGCATTGAGACTATAATGTCTCCTTCATATTAACCCAAATGGACCCCTCTTTTCATTTTTCTTTCTCTTTTTTCCTCTCATTTGAGGATGATCCAAGACATTGATACTATGATTTCTCCTTCATGTTGACTCAAAAAGGCTCTTTTCCTTTGAATTTTTCTTTTTTATTTTGTTGTCCTTTTGGGGATAATGCAAAGCGTCGAGACATCCTACATCTCTTCCATGTTGACCCAGAACCACTCTTTTCATTTTCTCTCACTCTCTTTGTGTCTTTCTTCCAAGTTCTATGTATTTGGGTAGATGATGATAGTTTTGAGCTCTCTACACAACCCCAAATCCATAGATCCCTTATGTGTTTGTGGTTTTTCATTTTGGGGGAAACCCTCCCCTTTTCCATTTTCTTTCTCTTTGCATGATGTAGCCTTTCTTGGACACCTATCACTTGACATAGGGCTTTCCCAATAGGCTCTCATGTCCTTTTCTTTATTTTTGCATTTTTCCTTTCTCTACTTTAAAGCAATTGCTCACAAAAAAGTGTGTAGCAATTCCATCAAAGTGGAGGAATACATTGGCATTTTATTTTTCTTTGTTCTTGGTTCCTAGTGCAACCTTATCACTTCATATGATTTGTTTCTCACTTTTTGGATGAAAATTGGGTGTAATGTCCTTCATAAGTGAGACCTATCTTAGCATATTACATTCCTCTTAGTAGCCTAATGCAACACACTGTATCCCCTAAGTTGTGAATTTTATATCCTTTGATTGGTCCTCTCCTAGATACCTTAGACGTAATGTTCCCTAAGTCAAAAACCTCATATGAACTAAATAAGACCCCTTCAAACACTCTTTTTGCATTTTACATTTTTATTCCTTGCATAACACAACTTGCATGCACATGGTGCCATCTTTCACTTGTTCATGAGTTCTAAGAATCCAAGGCTTTGGTTGTGTCATGAACCGCAAACCCTTGTCTTTTGTGGTGCCTTATCAAAGTTATAAGGAGGTATAACTTTGGTATGGTTGAGCGGGAAGCCCAACTAGCGGAATGACTTTCCCCATAGCCTCCTTTGTGTGTGTCAGTGCATATCAGCCGTGTGTATGTATTTTACCTCCTTCTTGGCATCCTCACCTAACGAACAACCAAAAGTGAGTACACCTTTTCTTTCAGACAAATAGCCTAGATCTGATCCACAAGTAGTTGGAAAAATGATCGAAGCTTAATCCGAATCTTTCTCTCTCTTCACTCTTTCACATCACTCCTTATATGATCTTTTGCACTTATGTTTAGTTTTCCATGGGTTCTTGATTTTGGGGGATTGCTCATCCATCTTGATCATAGTCATCTCACCTTTCTAGCATGAATACAATGGATCTCACTCGATATGCATGATTCGGCTACTTTAGTGTGAGTTTGAGGCAAGTTCATACTCTCCCTAAGGTGGGGGAAAAATGTGTCACCAAAAAGTGTAGCATTTCACACTTCTTCACTCATTTTTTCCTTTTCCCTTGAATTTTGGCCTTGTTTTGCCTTGATTCAGTCTTGAAAGCTTGCAAATCAACAACAATCCAATGGTGCTTTACAAAGGTGTTCTGAAGTGTTGTAATACATCTTCCCACATTTCTGATGCAGAGAGGGGTGGTAACTTCCTTTACAATTCCAAAAAAATGAACATCAAATCAACCTTAGAGTAGATCTCAAAGATCTCACCAAAACTCACCCTTGTCTATGACTGTCCTAGTAGCCCTCCAAGTCTAATTCCAAGCATTTTCTCAAGAAATTCCCAAAGAAATTGGAAAAAACATGACTGATTCAGACACCCATTTC
>CM021101.1:791193417-791242466 GCA_007115665.2 Sequoiadendron giganteum | reverse complement strand
TATATTTTGATGGATCGTATACACAATGAGGATCAGGAGCAAGGATCTTGTTCATTTCTCCCCAAGGACACACAATTCCAAAATCATATAGACTCATGTTTCAGTGTACAAATATGAAGCATTGATTATTGGGGTCAAGATAGTGATTCAATGGAAAATCAAAGATTTACAAGTATACGAGGACTCTCAACTGGTTATTTACCAAGTCAATGATGAGTATCAAACAAAAGATGAAAAATTGATGCCCTACAAGAAGCAAATAGATAATCTAAAACAGTCTTTTGTCAGTATCAAATTTGATTAGATTCCAAGAGCAGAGAACAAAGCTGCAGACGTTATGGCTACAATTGCTTCATTGCTACAATTGCTTGAGAAGCGTGTTTGTTATGAGTTTATGGTAGAACAAGTATCATGTCCTTCCCATTATCAATTAGAATCTGCTACCATATGTAATCTAGAAGTCACTGAACCCTCCATCTACGAAAAAACCTATGCTTACTTGAAAGATGATATTCTTCCTCCATATCTTACCCGGAACCAAAAACAAAATTTTATCTGCCAATCTGCCTGACACACTTTAATCACAGATGTCCTTTATCGTTGAGGTCTTGATGGTACCCTACTCTGATGTCTAGAATGCAATGAATTTGAAATGGCCCTACAAGAAGTTCACGAGGGTATTTGTGGTACTCACTCGAGTGGAATAACCCTAGCTAAGAAACTCCTCCGTTTGGGATATTATTGGCCATGCATGGAGAAAGAATCATATCAATTTGTCAAGAAATGTCAAAAATGTCAGGTTCACAGCAACCTAGTTCATGCACCAACACAAGAACTACATCCCTTCACATTGACCTGGCCTTTTTGTCAATGGGGCCTAGATCTGGTAGGAAAAATAAATCCATCTTCATCTAATGGACACAAATTCATTATTACAGCTACAGAGTATTTCATGATATGGATAGAGGCAGTACCTCTTACTACCATCACTGGGAAGCAAATTTCCTTTTTCATCTTGAACTACATAATATGTCGGTATGGTATCCCTCAATCCATTATCACTGATAATGGACGACCTTTCAAGAATCAAGATGTTCAAGAGCTATGTAATAATTTCCACATCCAACATCATTTTTCAACACCGTACATCCAAGGGGATCTGTTTGATGAACCTATCAATAGTATTCATCTCAATAAATTCTATGCTTAAAATCTCCTAGTGCAAGGGGCAAACTTTTGAAAACTATTTCTTTGGTGAAAACCTGGCAAACATGCATCTTGGCAAATGTAAAAATACAAAAATAAAAAATACAAAATACAAAAAGGAAAGAAAAACATAAAAATGAGAAAAATACAAAAACACATAGGGTGTAATCAAAGCATATGGTGAAAACCTAGAAACAGGCGTCATATGTGATTCTAAGATCAGCTTTCCCAGCTATTTGGATAGATATCAGGATCATTCATCTAAAGTTAGTATCAATTCATATCATATCATTTGTTTGGACATCATTACATCCATTATCAAACTCATGTCACATTGTCAACATATCACTCCATAGCTTGGGGGCAACATCTAGATATCATTAGGGGCAATACAACCATATCGATTTCATAAAAGGGCAACACAACAGTGTGGTAGAAAAACCAAAAGCAAGATCAAAGCGCAATATCAATTATCATCAGAAGAGCATCAACCATCCATATCATATCGAAAATCCAAAAACATGTCAAATATCTTGTCAAAAATCCAAAAACATAGGTCTGTGTCAGTCAAACTACGTGGTCTCTGCATGTGTAACGTAGGCAAGGCTAATCTTAAATTAGCCCCTGAGACCCCTAAGATAGGTTAGTAGGTTAGGTCTTTGGTCCAAAATCTTGAAAATCCATAAACATGTCAAAATCAGGATGGATGATCTAAAATCTGAATAATGAATGGAACACTCTAAGTGAACAATGAATAAATTGTACTTTTTGATTATCATTTCTTTGGAGTACATCAATGATGTATTGAACTAGAGGAACAAGGAAGAAGAATGATATTTTTATTGTCTGTTTTCTGTATGTTAAATCATATAAATGTGTGAATTGTCGGGGGATGTGCTATGCAAATGTATCACCGATCACATTCAAAATTCACACATTGAAATGATTAACCACTGCTTGTTTATGCAATGAATGCTCAGGTCATCTCGGTTCAATTATACCTCGATGCTTGTGTTTGATTGCAATATCAAAAATCATGAAAGTAATACTTAGGTCATCATTGGTCTAACACATACCATTGTCGCTTGTATTCACTTTCAACATTCAATAAAGCTCTATGATGATACCAAGCACAAAAAGACTGTTAAAATCACATATGTTTTGCATATCATTGCATGATTAAATTAGATTGCATTTATAAATAAATTCTTTATCTGCAGAGTATGTGTTGCACAAAAGATTCCAAATCAATAATTATGTTTTCTACAAACATGATTGAGTATACTTGACATAAAATCCAAAATCATCATCATTTACCATATAGTTACAAATCATCATCTCATCATTCATACATTTTTGAATCATAATAGAAATACAAATATCAAATACATCATGCATTTACATCATCATTTTCATCGGTTACCTCATTATAAAAAATCATTACATCATCATTATTATCATTATGTTATCCATGTATCCATACATTCCATTTACATAAAATAAATACAAGTCATTACATCATTATCATTATCATTTATCATTTAGGAATTCATACATTACATCGTACATACACATATCATATGATCCATATATATACATTTATGATAAAATCATTGCATAAAATAAAAACATTCATCATTACATCATCACATTTAAAATAAAATTATCACATATTGCATACATCACATAATAAATGCATCCATCAAATAGAAATCATAAAGCCATCATCATATCAAATCAACTGCATCTCATATATAGCACAAATTTCAAGTATACAATGAAGTCTGGTCTAAAAATACATCATCATGCAATGAGCTACATCATAATATACATCATGGAGGCTCACAATAGCATCTATGATCTGCTATTGCTAGAGTGTGTCGGCCCGACAGGACCTGTACCACCCCCAGAAGCACCAGGATCTTGGGGATCTCTATGTAAAGGCTATGTCACCCCCTCACTCACTATCCCTGTATGTGTCCACCTAGATCCCGATGGGGCATAACTGACTCGGCGCTCGGCAGGCACTGCATCATGATATCGGCCTCTATAAAACTCTGCCTCTCGAGCAGCCATCAGAACCTCTCTCATATAATCTGAAGCTGAGCTACCATCAACAACTCTCTATAAGGTTTCGGATCTCTCTTGTGCCCTCTCGGAAATTTGCCGAGCACTGTCTCTCTCAGCTGTCAAAGTATCGACCTATGTTTATATGACATTTAACTGTCCCTGTACCTATGCTACAGCCTGGGCATGAGCCTGAGCCTGTGCTTGCATCTGAGTCTGGGTCTGCACAAGCATACCCTGAGCCTGTACCAACTGCCCCTGTAAAGTCTAGACCTGTGCCTGGAGCCCAGCTACTTGTCTCTTCTGATCCGCCAAAGACACTATCACTGCTTGCCTCTTGCGAGGCCTGCTGGAAGAAGGCACACTACTGCTACCATCACTATCACTACTACTACTGCCCGAACTAATGTTTCTCTCTAAGCTACTACTGGATGAAGAATCCTCTCCCCCACCACTATCTGCACGACCCTCTACCACATTCTCCTACACATGTAAAGGTATCGACTCATTGGGAATGGTGATACGTGCATGTGGAACCAAGGCCAGGAATGCGGCATAATCCTCAGTAACTGGCGCCACTGCAATATCTCTCCGCATGTCCCATGGTGATGGCTACAATGCATGGTACCCCTCTACTATCACATCATAGGATAGACACGGACCCCAATCAGGAACATCCATCTATCACCTCACATAATGGGCAACTCCCTGTGGCATGCATTGAACAATGCCATATTGTCGGTATACTCGACGAAGCAAGAATCTCTCTAGTACAAATGGAGTTCGACCGATGAGGTACATAGAATCACAAAGATATCCCAATACTACACCATCCTCATCCCACTCATTGCAGTCAAGGTATGGGTGCTAGATAACGATCTCTGTATCATCAAACACTTGCCTCCAATGCTCTAACTTGCCCATCCAAGCTTGTGTAAATCGACCACTATATCAAAAAACATATGGTCTGTCGGTTGGTCTGTCAAAAACTGGAAAAGGCCAAGAAATAGCAAAGTGCTCCCATGCCCACACCTGTAACACGGTCATCCCTACTAATAAAATCCCCGCTCCAAGATACATGATCGAGTGTAGATCATGATAAAGATGTGCTAACATGCACATCCCCCATGCATATCTGGTACCATGTACCATCATGCTCTCAAGAGTCCTACCCCAGCCGATGAGGAATCCCTTTGACCTGTGATCAGGGCAAAGGAAACCTCCAATGAATCTAGCCAGCACTGCTGGTAATGTCACATAGGAATCCACAATCCTCTGCCATCGAACACTCAGACCCTCTATGTCCTAATCCTGAAAAACTCTACGGAGAGCATCTCTACTCCTAGTCCCATGAGAATCATACATGACTATCTCACCCATGAATGGAATATGCAAAATACGCCACACATCCTCAGGTGTGACTATCATCTCACCAGTAGGTAGGTGAAAGGTATTGTGGTCACTATGCCACCTCTTAGCCAACGCAGTCAACAGACCCCGATTAATCCTAATCTGGGGCATATCAGGTAAGCTAGTCAAGCCACAATGACCTATCACCTGAAGCTCATTCGGTGTTAGATGAGGTATCAAGTTTGTCATCTGAGGAAACCTCTCTCGCACCTGGAGAGTACCCAGATGCTCCTATCATCACAACAAGAAAATTAACAAATCAGTGAACTATGTCAGGAAATAAAAAGTTATTCTACTATCAAGTCTATCACAAATTGGTATGAATTTTTGATCAAAATTCATAGGCGAATAGCAAACCTCACCTATCATGAGGTTCTCAAAACATCAAAAAACCTCACCTATCATGGGGTTCATCAAAACATTATCTAGATCTCACCTATCATGAGATTTATCAAATATTGAATCATTTCCTCGCCTATCATGAGGATCATCAAAAATAAGATTTCTTCTCGCCTATCATGAGAGTTAGTTTTATCTACATCATCCAAATCTAACATCAAGAATTTGGATTATCAATCATACCAATCAAGAGAATGGACATGATTGGAATGGATGAAATCAAGGTTCACTGAGTCAAAAACTTCAAATCTGACCCAAAGCGCTTGATCAGGGACTTAAAGCGCTAAATCAGGTTCCCAAAGCGTTGGTTTACCAGAAGCGCTAAAACAAACACTGAATGCGCAACTCCACTGACTCAAAGCAATGAAAGTCTCAAAGCACTAAAATCATGCTTCAAAGCATTGTTTCTAGGCTCCTAAGCGCTAAATTGTTGAAAGTGCTACTTTACAAACTGAAAGCGCTAGAGTTTTTAATGCAAGCACTGAAACTCAAAGCGCTACTTCGCCTACTGAAAGCGCTACATCAGACTGTAAGCACTATAGCGCATCTTCAAAGCACTAAAATAGATCTAGACATGCCTAAGACCTAAAAAGCATAAAAAATAGAAAATCACAAATTACGAAGAGGTCAAGGGGTACATACCGGAGGTTCGTACGCAGCCGACCATCGGTGACGTCAAACACGCTCAAATCGATGAGTGTGGAAGGGGATAGGCATCTTGCTCTAGCTGGCAGAAAAGTCTTTATCACAAAGATTTTCTAAACTCAAAAAGTAAAAATGAATTGAAAATGACCTTTTAGCACTATTTATAAATTTTGAAAAGGTACTTTTGGTAGATTTTATTACATTTTGATTAATTTATTCCATGAAATTAATTAAAACTCGTCTGACGGAAATTTTCTTCATCATTTATCGGGAGATAAATTATTTTATTATTGAAACATCATCAAAACATCAAAAAATCATCAAATTTTTAAAAAATTCTGAAAAACATCAAATCAATAATTTATCTCCCGAGGGGGCATATTATCATCAATCATCTGAAAATCAAAATCTGGGGCATACGGAATTATTTTTTGAAATCATTGATCTTGGCAGTAGCAGCAAAATTTTCTTCAAAGCAACGTGTAAACACATCAACTCGAAGAGGGGCAAAATGTATACACCTAAAAATGGTCTGGAGAATTCTGATTAATTAAATACAAATTATTTGATTAATTATTCTAATTTCCTCTACTGTTTGAATAAATAGAAATATTTATTTAAATATTTCACAATCACACCACATTTAAATTCTTCTAATATCTCATCTTAATTAAATAAACAAAATTAAATACTTTGTTCAATTTAATTATCACATCAATCTTAAATTAATTAAATAAAGATCAAAACACTTTATTGATTAATTGCCATTTTCCTCTATTTAATTTTATAAACAACTATCCTATAGTTTGTTTTATTAAATTATTAATCTCCCTTTCCCTAATTTAAATAAATAAAAAATATTTGAATTAGAGCATAAGGAATATTCCAATCTACATTTCCTCAAAAATGAATTAGATTTCCTATGTCTAATCCATGTCTAAAATATGTCAAAATTAATTGATTGAAACTTCACAGGAAGTTTTGGAGACAAATTGGAGACAAATTTGGAATTTGATCTCTCAATCCTCCTCCATCAATCCTTCCTCTTCTCTTGCCTGGTGCTTTCATGGGTAGAGACAATCTCCATCTTTCTCTCAATCTCCTCCATCTCTCACCATTCAATTCTCCAGATTGAATCCAAGCCTCTCAATTCTTTCCCTGTGCATTTCTATAGCCAAGAAATCTATAAATATAGCCTCATTGAACCAAGAAAATGATCCAGATAATCAAGTTTATGCACTCTTACTCTACAGGAATCCAGACATCAAGCATCAAACAATCAAGCTTTCAACCATGGTTGCCTCCTGTAGCTGCAATTATTTGTTTCATGTCTATATCATGCTAGTTTAATTGTTTTATCAGTTAGCATTGCATTATCATCATCTCGTTCTTTGAATTGTCATTTTAACAGTCTTATTTGCTTAAACAATCTGAGAGCAATCAGGATTTAATAAATCTTTGCAAATAGAGAACAATATGATGCTTTCAATTGATTACTGTTTTGAATTGATTCAATCTATTTAATCATTGATATAATGTCTTATTTAACCTTATTCACATATTCACACTTACAGTTTCAACTTCAAATGCTTCCAAGAAGTGACCAACTACCTTCAACTACCATTAAAACTTTGTTGACCTTAGTTTTCCAATAGACAATCTTTATCCTTAATCACCCCTTTACAACTTGTCTTTGCAAATTCACCTTAAGTGACTTCCTAAGACTCCAAAATATTTTCAAATACATATAGTATGATCATTGAGACCTTATTCATGAGGAAAAACATGAAAACCAAATCTACTCTATACCCTATCCACCTAGTCCTCATTGTCAATGTTGACATTGATTGACAACTTTTACATTGCATCCTATTTTAATGTATTTTGCAACTTCCTCATTGCATAATGTTTAAAGACCTTCAAATCACTTTTTGAACCTTCAAGGACTCTTGTCCCTTTCATTCCAAGGTGTAGGTGCCCCTGCACCATTTTGTAAGACCCTTTTAACACAATTCACCTAAATAACCCCTTTTTAGCCCTTTTTCAAGCCTTGTGCCGAAGTTTTGTAAAGTGTTGTAATGTATTTTCATATTTTCCTAGGCTTATCATCACTAATTCAACCCTTTTTAATGTTAAATTGGTACCTCAATGTAATTTTAGGCCTAACTTCAGTGTTTTTTGGGAGGCAATTCTGATAAACATCATTTAACACCTTTTTATTCTCGACCACCACTTGAATTTGTCCAAGTGGTCTAGGTCGCCACCTTGGGTGGCCTAGTCCCTTTAGGCATAAAATTCAAAATTAAATAAAAATAATAATGGGAATTTTCCTTCAAAACCCTAGTGTCATCTTATCATGTGACATTTTTTGGAAATTAGGGTATATCTTGTATAAATAAAGGTTTTCACCTTCATTTCCACCCTAATATCATTTTTTCATCTTCACAAGCACCGTTTTACTCAAGCTTCCAATGCAAGAAATCAAGCACAAGGCATTTCAAGAAACCTCCATTGGAGCTATTTCTTGCATGTTGCAGACTTCAACAACTAAAGGTTTGGTAAGTGTTTGTATTGAGGTCACCATTCAATCATCCTTTCCTTTCATTCTTTCTCATTTGGCTTTAGTTACCATCAAAGGGGTTTGACTTACACAAACCCCTATCCCTAACCCCAACATTTAATTTGTCTTTGCATGTGTTTTTTAGGTTGTATGCAAAATTGGCAAGGTACAAAGTGTTGAAGAGGGTACAATAATTCCAACCAAGTCAACTCAAGTCATCAAACCTTAGGTGGAATGAAAAGGACAACTTCTAGACTATTTTTAGGAGATTCAAACACGAACATCTACATAAAAGGAAAGTGTGAGTAGAGACCCACATAATAAAACCTTCAAACTCCCAAAAGTACTGATCATTGTCAACCTTGTCCCTGTACTAGGCTTGAAAAATGGTTTTGATATCTTTGAATACCCTTTTTCCTTAAACCCATTTTGGCATAATTTCCTGAAAAAAGGACTAGGTCACCCATTGTGGCGTAAGTGTCCCTTTGAAGATTTCAAGTAGATTTCTGAATATTCTAGGGCTCCTCTTCTATATGATTTTTGCATTTTCCAGTTTACTTTAAGAATGCATGCATTTAGGTCATTTAGTTTAGCTTGCATATAGTTTATATTTTCTTTCATCTACATTCCTTAGTTAGATTAGTTTCATTTCATTTCTAGCATTCAACCACACTTCTCACACACATCACAACCCTATTCAGCCAATACCCTTTGAATGCAATCACCAAAAATCCTATCAACTAGGTGAAAGAGTGTTATTCCTAAACCAAGTGCTCCTAGGTGAAAAACCCTAGGGTGCTAGTAAAGGGGAATCCTCTTTCCCAATTTAGAAATAATATTTTTGGTGGTCCAATATCAAATTGCGTGGATGTTTATTTTTGAATCTTTGAATTCAAACTAATTCTATTGTGAAGATATGTTTCTCATTCTTTTCTTGGTTCTCATTCGTGGGTGTGGGATAAGTGAACTTTGAGTCATTTGTTCGCATTCATTTCATTCTAAATTAATCCATCGCATCTGTGTCATGGTTATGCACAGTTGTTAGTTTTCCTCTTCTGCTTTCAAGTTAGAAGCATACCCTATTTTCATTCATTGCACATATTTCAAAGGTAGGTTTTCCTAATCAAATAACTAAAGAGCACTTGCAGATAACATTGCAAGTGACTCAACTATTGGTCAGATTTTCATTGACATGGGAAAAAGAGTATAAAACTGAAGTGACAAATATTTTAACCAATAATTTTTTGGCGAATCTACTGGGGAAAGAATCAAAGTGCCAGTGTCTTCTTTTCTCATAAATTTTAAGTTTCCTCCCCGAGGACAAAGGTTGGCAGCTCTATGAAGTGGAAAATATTCATAAGCATTTTGTTCTTGCAAAGACCCTTGCTGATTTATTTTTTAGGTTTGCATTATGATGTTGATTTCTCTTCAACCATGGGGAAATAATTTTGGACCTCTCTTTTTGACTCAGTATTCACCATTTCCCGAAGGATCAAGAAATAAATTCCTAAAGTTCAGTGGAGAAAACCATCAAGATGTAGGAAAACATATTATGGCATTCATCATTGCATGTGGGATCTTGGGGGTAAGAGAAGAAGATTTTTTTGTATGGTTATTCATTGAGTAACTTATTGTCCCTATAGCTGACTAGTTTCATTATTTGGAAGATAAATGTTTTACTCATTGGAATTCATTTAAGAATTTTTTGGGAAGATATATAGGTCATGTTGATGGAGCTACTTTTTTGTGTCAATTTTTCCACATATAAAAGAAAGAAGGTGAATCCATCAAAGATTTTGTTGATAGGTTCAACGAGCTGCTCATAAAGATTCCTACTTCCATTCAAACAAGTAATAAAATCCAACTCTCCACTTTTATTTCTCCTTTTGATCCTGATTTTAATTTTTGCTTGAGATGGAGTAAGATAAATGATATAAAAGTCACTCACCAAGAGGCTGCAAAAATAGAAGATGACTTTATATTAAGTGGTCTCTGGAAAGCGAACCAGGTTGCAAATAATTCAATTTGTGAATCTATAAGGAAGTTTATCATTCACACACAAAGTTTTAATCCTGTAGGATTTCAAACTATACAGTCTCCTTCTACTAAAAGCTTTAATCTCACTATTTTTGGTTTGAAACAATTTGGTAGAGATGAAGTAAGTGTTGCAAAAAGTAAACCTTGTACATATAGGAAAATTGAAGCCTATGATTTGCATTATGAAGAAAATAAAGATGAATCTAAAAGCCCCTCAAATGGTGAATAAAATGAACCATACTCTCATGATACAAATTGCAATGAGGGTAATGCAAATAGTGTTGTTTTGTCATCCTTATCTTTTGTAGAAATGGAATCATTCACTTTTACCGATGATGAAGAACAATTGGAGGACACACAACATAAAGATGAGGTGTTGAATATCCATTATCTAAAGTGTATGCAAGTTGGATATGAAGTCGTCACATTTCTTGGGCCAAATGATACAAAAGTATGACTGCAAGAAGAGGTCAGGAATGATTTTACTTTTGAATCCTTTCATTTTGAAAATTTGGATGCCAAAATTTTTTAAGAATTGAAAGGAGATGTTGTGAGTACCCATGATATACTTGATGAAATTAGTCGAATAGATGGATGTGAAGATCCTCATATGTTTTATATTCTGAATTGGTGCCTCAATGCAAGTAAAGGTGAATTTATATGTGGATAAGAGGTTTTCATGTCTGATCTGCAAGTTATAGACATAGAAGATGAAATTTGTCATGACATTGTCGAGCCAAATATTATAGATAAAGAAGAGACTATCCCGATTGGGGTTGATGTTGAGTCACATGAATTATCATTTGCAATATAGATTTTCAACTTGACACATTTCCAATTTTACATATGGTTAGTGATTGGTCTTCTAGTGATTCAGCTAGTTGTTTCCAGGCATGGGATATCGGTTTGGATGTTGTAGGTAGAAATGATTATATGTAGGATCTTGTTGAGGAGATTCTAGAGGTTTATGATACAAAGTGGTTGTTTGGGGAGTCTTCCTAGTTAATAAATTTCAAATTTTTGTTTCAGATCTTGGGATGGCTTCTGAGTTTGCAAGTGCTTCATCGGTACATCTCTCTTTTTCAAGGGTATTTATTTTTCCCACCCTATTAATGGATTTGCATGACAATATTGAAGTCACCAAAGGTAGGGTCTTCCTACCATGTACATATTAGGAATTTTTGTTATGCTAGTAGTTAGTTTCCTTTCATGTTTTATCCTATGTTTGGCTTGCTCTAGCCCCTTTTCCCTTCATGCTCTTTGAATCCATTGCCCAATGAATAAGTCTTTGTGACATGATTGTTCTATATTCTCTACATCTTGTTAGTCCTTGTCCCCATTCAGAGCCAATTGTTACCCTAAATTCAAATTTAGTGTCATATAAAAATATAGCATTCCTTTCGGGTCCTAAGTCTATTGTTTGATCACAAAAAAGATTAAATTTCCCTAGTTTTCCTTGGAATATCTTGTCAAAGTTGGTAGGTTCATACTTTTCCTAACCTAAGTCATGTGGTTCTAAAGTTTCCTAACCTCTTGACTTCCCAACTTATTTGTTGTCCAATATTTTCTAAGTTTTAGAACTCCTTATATCACCGACTCCTCTATTTACAAGTTCGAAGGTTCTAAAAATGTCTGACTCTTCATTGTCTACTCATCAGAGGTTGTCAAAACTTCACAACCTCTAACTAGAGGTTCTCAAGTTTATGTTTCTAATGACTCCATGACCTTTACTAGCATTCTCCCAACTTGTACAAAAAATTAGAGACTTATGGTGTAAACCCTGACACCATATCCTTTTCCAACATCCACTCAGTTTGTGCCTGATGGAGAGCCATAGAATAGGGCTTTTGATATTTGTCACAATATAATTGAAAGTAGATTATTTTTGAATGAGGTAGTTTTAGACATATATACAAAAAAGTAGAACCATATACATCGCACATGTGAACTTTCTGACCGTATGCCTCAACGAATAATGGTCTCATGGAATACAATGATCGTAGGAGATGCACAAAATAATTTTTTAAAAAATGAATCCAAAAAAATACATTATGGCAGCTATAAAACCAAATTCCTCAACATCTTCTAGCTTCCTCCCTGATCGTGCCCATTAAAATATAAGGAAATGGATATTTTCATTGCTTAGGCATAAATGTGTACAAATTTTGGAGGTATATAGGATGCAAAAATTCTTTGATGGGATGTCTCAAAGAAATGTGGTGACTCGTATGAAGAATCCATGATAGAAAACCTCCTACATATGCATCTCACTCAAGTTGATCTATTTGAATGTTTCAAATAAATTTTATGTGTCTGTTTCTACTCTCTCCAAGAGGATAAGTCCCTGTATCTTTGACCTTGGTTTTCACCTAGTTGGTTAATAGGGAATCTATGAATTGGTTTGATGCATCATTTAATGATTGAAAATTTGAAGACTATGGGTACCTAGAGAGATTGTTTTTATAAACAAATATATATTATTCATTGCATATGTGAATTTCATTGCCAATAAATAATATGAAGATTTCAACAAAATCAAGTGAAGCAAAATATGGTGTAAATTCCTCAATATGTGTTCAATCCTCATGAATACTCATCTAGACCAAAGAATTTTGAGTCATTGTCAGAACTGAAGTTTTTAAAGCTCTTGAAACAATGGAGAGACAATGGGAACTATCAACCAACATACTTTTGTTATCATTTAGCAGGTTGATCACAATCATTAGCATAGGTTGCTTCTCAACCAAGAAACTTTAGAATCTCTAAGGGAGATGGTGGTGAAGGAAATATGATGTCTCTTTATCCTATGGGTTTTATTTATCATCAAAGAACATTTCAGAATTTACTAGATGATAAAAGACATCTTTCTTACCTAATTTTGAATGTCCTTAATTTATTTGCTATTTTCATATTCCAAAGGCCATCCTTATAAATAAGGAATTAGGAGATAAAGACAATGAGAGGCCATATTCAAGAATTTGTTATAGGGAAGAATAAAGGGGATTTTCATTTCTTTCCAAGAAGTAGTTATAGAAACCGAAATGATTACTAAGGGAATGTTATAAATATGTAATTCATAGATATTAAGAGGGATCCTTTTCAGCTGTTCAGAAAATAGGGGAAGTGGGGGAAATTTGTTTTCTTTTCAACCAAAGTTCACTATATAGGGAAGGGAGTCTATGAACTCACTTTTGTATTGGGGAAATAAAGGAGATGTTTTTAAATCTGTGAATTTATTGATTTTTTCTTTAGATTGCAAATGTCTAGTGTGTCTCTGCAATCACTTTCCAATGCATTTTCTATTATATCAAAATTTGTGGATGTTTATTTCTATATCTTTGAATTCAAATTAATTAATCTATTATGAAGTTATTTTTCTCATTCTTTTCCTGGTTCTCCTTCATGGGTGTGGGATAAGTGGAATTTGAGTCATTTACAGTTCACATTCATTTCATTCTAAATTAATCCATCACATATGTGTCATGGTTATACACAATTGTTAGTTTTCCTTTTCTACTTTATGGTTAAAAGAATACCCTATTTTCATTCATTGCACATCTTTTGAAGGTAGCTACACATTATAAAATAAGCAAAGTGCACTTGAAAATAATATTGCAAGTGACTAAATTATTGGTCAAATTATCATTGACATGGGAAAAAGAGTATAAAATTGAAGTGACAAATTTGTTAAACAACATAGTGGAAGGTTCCTTAATATTAGTGTATTCATTCTCTACTGTTGGCCAAAAATCATAACCTAGAGAAGATAAGTAGGAATCCATTCTAAATTTCCAAAAAGAAAAACCAAAACCATAAAATAGTGTTGAGATTTGAAAGTAGAATAACCTTATTGATTAGCCCTGATGTGTACTCCACTACTAGGATCTCCTAAGTTGATTAAACTTGTGCTAGGAACCTAATGCTTTGATACCGCTTGTTGGAGTACAGGACCATTGATGGGGGGGGGAATCAGTGGTCTAATGATGAATTAAATTTTAATACTAACTCACTTGTATTATGCAAAGGGGTGTGTGCAGGATCATGATGGGCCAAAAGTGGTGATATGATGGCCCATGTGGTTGAAGACCATTTTTTACCCAAAATTGATGAAACCAAAAGGGTTTTTAAAGGTGATTCTCAACTTTCCACTAATATAAATTATGCTTTACTTTGAATTTAATAAATAATTATTATTCATTTTCTATTTGAATTATGACTAAAGTCCTGATTGATAGGCTGATTGAAAAACATCTATAGCTTTCAAATGGTATCACATTTTTTGAATCTGAAAAATGTGTCACATTCTATGCTTCCCATACTATAGGATTTAAAAAAAATGAATTTCATAAAGTTTTGACCAAGTTAAGGTGGTCAGACATATGAGTTTTTATATTTTTAAAAAGTTGTAATAAAAAAATTATAATTAATTATTTACTTGGAAAAAAATTACAAAAAATATGCATCACATCAAGACATGAGTCCTCTACTTATATCTAAAATATCATAAAGAAATATTACCATTTTATTGTTGTCAGAGTGGTCAGATAGACACCTACTTCTTATTTTTCTTTGAAATTTAAGTACTTCTGCATTGAAATTTCAAATTTTCACCAAATAGATTAAAAAAAAAAACCTATTAGTTTAGAACTTACATTCAATTTTCTATAGATTATATTCTTACATATTTTTTAAATAATATAGATAACTTATTCAAATTCTTACCTCAAGTTGCCTAACTCAGATTTTTTGAATTTTCATGCCACTTAAGGGCCTATTTTTTCCAAGATGATCCTGCACATACCCAAAGAGACCCATTGAAAATAGTTCAAATATCATAAGTATTGAATGTTGAGGAAGTCACAATCATATGAAAATCATCACATAATACTTGAACAAAGATGACCAATCAATAAAAATATGACAAACCACCAAGAGGAGACATAACACAAGTTTTATGAGTGGAAAACCCTGAAAGGGTGAAAAATCACTTTGAAAATAAGTTTCATTAAGCCTAACTAGCCAAAACCTCACTGGTTACATATTATGCCTCACTAGAAAAGCCTCACTAGCTACAGTCTATGCCTCATTAGCTACATAATATGTCTCACTGGCAAAGCCTCATTAGCTACATAACATGCCTCACTGACAAAGCTGCATTGGCTATGCAACATGCCTCACTAGAAAATCCTCACTGGCTACACAACATGCCTCACTGGCATAACCTAATTTCCTACACAACATGCCTCACTGGAAAAGCCAAATTGACTACACAATATGCCAGACTACTAAAGATACACCACCTCAGAAGAAATAAATAAAACTCAGAGGGTTACTCTGTTTCTAGCCAAATCACTGCTTTATCTCTGCATCACCAAAAACTCAATCTCCTTTATTCACAAATACATCATCATTAATTTATCAATTAAATATTACAATTCTAAAAAATATCTTAATACCTCAACACACACCTTGATTATTAATATTTGTTGAAGATAAATAAAGAGAACCAGTCACCTGTGATCTCTTTTACACACTAAAATTTCTTCCAAACAAAATTCAAAGACTCGTGACCACGTTCAGATCATTCCAATGTCTATAAAGAAAACACTACTCTTAGCTACAATCATTGAATACTATTATTCAAATCTTCCTTTTTCACATCAAAATCATACTTCTTAATTAACCAAATTCACATCAACTTCAATACACTAATCTTGATCATTGGAATTCAAACAACCTTTCAATCTAATACGTTGATCTTCAGATTGGTGCCTTCATGGTGACCATCGATCATGCTTCACAAAAATAGTTACACCATAGAACTAAATGTAATGAATGTAACACTTCTCTTCAAAGCTTAAGCTTCTAGAAATAACTATTAAGAAAGTTTAAATATGAGCCTTTGATCTCATACTGGACCACCATTTTAAACTTTAAATCATAGCCCTTAATCTTCATTCAAGCGATATAAGTTAAGATCATAACTTGTTCAATCAGTTACTTTATATGGAAGGGTTGGTTTACCTTGAGAACAACCCCACTTAAGTCATTACTTAAGTTGTCTTTAATCGATGATATCAAGTCACCAAGAAAATAGAATATAGGGTAACTTTGCATGAACGACTTCATAAGAAGAAGAAACATTAGGGTTTTTAGCACAAGATTTCAACCAATGAAGTAACCCTAGAAAAATTCAACATCTCTATGAATTTGCAACCATGTGGCTATACTATGACTTCTGATTCAAGCATATTCCTTTGATGCAGAATACTAAGAATTTGATATTGGAAAAGAAGATAAGCTTGGATGAAGTATAGGTGCTAGCATTTAAACATTAGAAACTTAAGCGAAGTTATCAACAAAAAACTTCTACCCACATCACTAAATCCACCAACCATGGTTTTATGCAATTCTCCTGTAGTGAATATCACTGAATGCTCATCAAGTACATATGTTATAAGGAAAATTTTTGGAAGCATTAAGCATCTTCAAATAGATGAATGAAAAATAAATTTTCTTTGGAAACAACACCAACTATGAGATGAACAACCTCCTTAAACATATTTGAAGTACATGAACAATGAGAACAATTTTGAAAGAAACTCTTTGTATACAACAAGAATAAAAAAAGTACCTTTGATATCAAACGCCTTTTGCACCCTAAATAAAAAACAAGTATGCTTGACATCAATGAAAAACAACTTTGAGCATCTCTTGACATCAATGATAAATGATGCCAACACTTTTAACATCTATTGTGCCTCTTTTATACTTTCACTAAGTTTTAAAGTGCTATGGGGGGTTGTATAGTGCCTTATTTTTATCCATCACATCTTTCTCAGGTGAGTGTCCCTCTCACCTCATGTGTGTGTTCCTTTGTTTTTACAAACTAATTTTTACTTGCTTGTACACCATTTTCGAATTGATGTTGTTTCTATATTCTCTTACACAATTATGTACCACTTTTTAATCAATCTTCCTATACCTCTTTTTATATCCTCACTACCAACGAAGGACTCACTATCTAGAAGGAAGCTCATTGCCTATAGGAAATAAAATATAAATGAAGATCCACCACTAGGGTTCCACACATTCACAACTTGATTAGAAGATTGTAGACACGATCAACTCACTACTTTTGGGAATCTAACACCTTAAAGTACTGTTGCCTTAATTTTCTCTTCCACTCTCTACTTTTCACACTTGTTCGCACACTTCACTTACTTGCTCAAAATGTGGATGGATGGATATCAAATTTGCTACAACTTGATTTTCTTTTATACCATCTTCAACCCTAGAAACATTCTCCAACATCGTCTATACAATTTTATTTACAAGTTCAAAATAGGTCGAATATTCAACATTCCCACGGTAGATAAGAATGAGAGAGGACTAATAGAACTTTTAAAAAATATTAAAACTTGTTTGTTTGAACACCATTACTTGGTGAAAAATTTATGAAATTCAATTTTTTTATCCTATAGTATGGGAAGCATAGAATGTGTCACATCTTTTGGATTTCAAAAATGTGAAATAGTTTGAGAATTATAGATTCTTTTCAATCAACCTATCCGTCAGGACTTTAGTCATAATGCATGTATAGAATCAATAATAAGTATCTATTAAATTAAAAATAAGGCATACCTTGTATTGGTGGAAAGATGACAATTTTCTCAATAAACCCTTTTCGTTCATCAAATTTGGATAAAAAAATTTGTCATCCACAAGGGAAAACTTTGGAAAACTATGAAAAATTTTGTAAGCACATTTTGCAGTTGAATTTCCAGGTATGACAACCCTAAGCCAAACCCCAAGGTGACTCTAAGGAAAATCTTGAGGTTGTTGACTTTTTTAGAAAAAATGAAAGTTCATTTAAAGTAGATATATGTTTCAAACATGCACTTGTTTGTAATGGATATCTATTACCTATACTATATTTATAATATTTTTCATTATTGATATATAACAAATATATAATATATTATCGAATATAATATATAAAATATATTTATTATATTATCTAATTAAATTATATATTTATATATCATATATTATACTATAAATTTTATATATTGTATTTTATATCATATGCTATATTATAATATATAGAGAGGGAGGGAGAGAGAGAGTTATCTAGTGTTATGAAACAACTTGCACATGAAGAATATAATATGAGATATGTTGCAAATACTTGATTGTGATATGTCACTTCAAGGGGGTGGCCTCCTAATCCACTTTGAGAGGGATACCTCATATAATCTTCAATAAGGAATCAATACTCAACATGATGATGAAATAAGACTCACAACCTCCTATATATACCTATTTATTCCTAGGATATCACTCAAGATGACTTAGATAAACCTATATAATCCCTATGTTGACCTAACTAACTAAATAAAATATTAATAATGATAATATGATGTAATTAAGATTTAAGGTAGCCACAAGACGAATACTCATAACACTATACACACTATGGGGGTAGGGGCATAAAATCTAGGTACTTGGTGGGAGGCATAGAGGGAGGGAGAGACTTTAGAGAGAGAGAGAGAGAGAGAGAGAGAATTATCTAAGTAGAGTGGGAGGGAAATAGTTTGGAAAGAGAGGGAGGGAGTGAGAGAGATAGTTATCTAGATAGGGTGGTAGGGAGAGATAAAGGGAGGTACTTGAGAGAGAGAGAGGGATAGAAGGATGGAGGGAGCTTAGAGAGAGAGGTGGAGTGAGAGAGAGTTATCTAGGTAGGGTGGGAGGAAGAGATCTAAGAGAGAGTGATACAAAAACTTATCTAGATAGGGTGGGAGAGAGAGAGAGATGTGAGAGAGAGTGGGGTTGGGGGCATAGAGGGAGGGAGTGAGAGAGTTTTCCACTTCAACTATCTACATCAGATCAAACCTTCTTGCAACTAAGAACTATAATACCATCATCATGCATGCTTAGGCTATACAATGTTGACATCAATGAAAAAACTGCGTACTATAAAACTCATGCTCATACTCATGTTTCCAGAAGATATATGAATGAAAAACTCCACAAACTTCCAACATCAGATTTTTGCTCTCCTACTATCTTAGATCAACCTAAACCTAACAATATCTTGTGCACCCACATAAACATAGGGGAATGTTATTCTCATATTTATAATTATCTGAATAATGGGAATTTACCATCAATGTGACTAAAAATACTCACACTTGAATACATAAAATTTCAGCTCAATATATTATGCTCTCTAATGTTCAAGTTATCAAATATCTTATAATGGTCTTCTCCTTCAATGTCTCACTATTAAGGCTGAAATATGCCTTTCCCTTCAAGAAGCACATTTGAGATATGGAGGTGGACATTTTGGTGGTAAATATTTAGTGTGTAAACTATTTCACATGGGATATTATTGGAAAACAGTGGAGCATGATTCCTTTGCCTTTGTCAAGAGATGTCCCCAATGTCAACAACATAGTAATCTTATCCAAGCTCCTACACAAGAGCTTCAAAATCAAACCTCACCTTGGCCATTTGTAAAATGTGGGTTGGATATTATTGGAAAAATATCACCTCCATCTTCTAAGGGATATACCTTCATCATCACAACTACTGATTACTTTACAAAGTGGGTCGAAGCTATTCCACTCCAATCCGTTAATAATGAAGCAAATTGTAGCTTTCTTTTGAACAATATCATTTCTCATTTTGGATTTCCTTCTAACCTTGTCTCTAATAATGGTACTTCATGTAAAAACAAAGCGGTGAATAAATTATTAGAGAAATATCATATCCAAAATCAATTATCTACACCTTATTATCCTCAATCTAATGGCCAAGCCAAATCATCTATTAAAACTCTTGAGCTAATCCTTCAGAAAATAGTAAACAAACATGATAAATACTAACACACTCAATTAACTTATGCCTTGTGGGACTATCACACAAATGTTTGTATGACTATTTGTGGGTATGTGCAGGATCATCATGGAAAAAATAGGCCCTTAAGTGGCAATAAAAAGTCAAAAAATCAGAGTTGCACAACTTGATGTAAAAATTTGAATAGGTTATCTATATTATTTCAAAAAAATGTAAAAAAAAATCTGTAGCAAATTGAATGTAGTTTCTAAACTACTAGACCTTTATTTTATTTTATTTTAATTATTTGGTGAAAATTTGAAATTTCAATGCAGTTTTACTTAAATTTCAGAGTAAAAATAAGAAGTAGGTGTCTGTTTGACCACCCTAACCACAATAAAATGATAATATTTTTTAATAAGCTTTTAGATATAATTAGAGGACTCATGTCCCGATGTGATGCATTTTTTTTATATTTTTTCCAAGTAAATAATTGATTATGAAATTTTTATTATAAGTTTTGAAAAATATTAAAGTTCATCTATCTAACCACCTTAACTTGGTCAAAAATTCATGAAATTAATTTATTTATTTTTTAATCCTATAGTATGCAAAACATAGAATGTGATACATGTTTCGGATTCAAAAAATGTGATACTATTTGAAAGTTATAGATGTTTTTCAATTAGCCTGTAAATCAGGACTTTATTTGTAACTCTAATATAAAATGAATAATAATAATTTATTAAATTCAAAGTAAAGCATAATTTATATTGGTGGAAATCTGAGAATATCCTCTAAAAACCCTTTTCGTTTCATCAATTTTGGGTAAAAATAAAGTCGTCAGCCACATGGGCCATCATATCACTTACATATTTACATGTTTTGGCCCATCATGATCCTGCACATACCCTTGTACAGCCTCATACAACCCTACATATGGTGTTGAGGTTATTCTTGGTTATTTTTAATGTGCCAAGCTTATCTCACCAGTTATCTATGAATGTGTCAAATTCAATTGTCAATAACTTTGAGGGATTGACCAAAGAACAGAAGAAAACTTGCTAGAATTTCCCTCTACACTTTGGGCTCTGCAAAACCTGGGAGGGTGATCCCTACAATGTATTTTCAAATACTCTTGTGTCAATTATCATATACATTGTAAATTTAATAGATAAATTCTCCTTTGATCACTTAATAGATGAAAAACTTAAGGATCTAGCTAATCCTTATGATGATATCATATTAGAGAATGAGAAAATGGTATAATTTCAGCTTGGATTACATTCATATAGAAAATGAAGATTAAATTTGATTTGAGTGTAGTTGCTATGACAGATCTAGAAACCTATAACATAAACATGACCTATGGTGACCAATGCCTTATCCTAGAGTGCAAAATATTAAACCATGCAATTGAAAACATATAATTATGTAACACTGTACCTATCACAACTAAGCTTATCAATGGTTCCTTACACCATTGAACTCAAAAACTAAACCAACAATACTTAATTATCCATGTATACATTCACAAAAACCTTTATTCATCTTAAAGCAAATGTAACTCATTCTTTGAACAAGTGTTATAACAATGAGTACAATTTCAAAGGAAAGATAACAAAGATGAATAGAAATAATCTTTGATTCATTTTATTCATATTATATGCCAAGTATACAATGGATAATGTTTGTCTTGAATATATGCCATTTATATTTCAAAATATTATAGTACTGTTAACATTCACCATTACAAGATTTTAAAATTTTAAAACCTAGAAATAGACTTAGACATCTATTATCTAGACCTAGTTACCAATTTTCTCTAACATTTATCAACTAACAACCACTATAATTAGCCCTAAATTCCCTTTTATAAAATCAAGGGAGCAAAACAAGCTTCAGGCTAATTGACACTTGTCATATTTTCATTTTAAATCTAGTTACATTTTCAAAAAGGGACCAAAAAAATCCATGAGGGAAAAGCTCAAAGAAGTAACCATCTCCATTTTTTTTCTGAAGAAGATTCTCCACATTCCTTGGAAAGTGCATGCTTGGAGGAGACAATTGTACATATTTAAAAAAAAATCATTTCCCACATTGTTGAAGATTCTATTGTGTTCTAGAAGGCACCGCTAGAATAAGTTGGGAAGCTAACAAACCTAAAAATTCCTTTCACTAATCCCATGTGCTCCAATACAACAATGACATAAACGATTAAAAGGAGAAAGTCCACATAAGTTAGCTGAAATCATCACATTTTTATGGAGGAGGGAACAATATTTGAATCATAATATATGAAAGGATTAATCTATAAATTTTTAAATCCATGCATTGTACTCCTCCTCACTTGGCCATACAATATCTAACAACTTTTGAAGCTTGGCATCATGTGCTTTATATCTTGCATCAACTACTATTATGACTTCCTTGACAAATGCACCCATATTCACTTCAATATTAAACAATTCATTAATTGTATCGTTCAAAATTTCCAAATTAGGTTTTATAGAAACATATATAATAAGAGGGAAGCACTAAAGGAGGTCTCCAAATTCTATTTTCTAAGAATCAAAATCCTTCATAGTTTCATCTTCATTCAAAATTTTAGGCACACAACTCCCCTCCATTTCTTTGAAAATTTCATTTTTCCCTGTAACTGCACCCCTAACTTGCCATGAATTATTATTATTTCACCAATTAATCCAATTTATTTGATTAATTTAGGAAGGAGAGTTGGTGCCTCGGGATCATCCTTCATGTTGGGCATCATTTCTTTAAGAGCACTAGCTTTGGCTCTGCATTTACTCCATTTATTTTGAAAAAAATTCTTGTACCTTAAGATTATTCTAGTGAGCTTCATGTATATTCTTGTATACATCCCACACATTATTTGTTTTGAGCTACATCTAAGAAATTCTATCTTTCAGAGTATCATCAATCATATCCTTAGAAATTTTGGCTATCTCAGCATTAGCCTTTGATTCATTTTCGTTGGATTCTTGTAACTATTGGAAGAATGGAGAAGATTAGTTTTTATGTTTTCATTTATGTCACCATGTTATTTATGGTATTAGATTAGTTTGGTACCCTAAATCAGTATGAAGGATAAGTCTACATCCTTCGATGTTTTGGTCCAGTATTCTGGTCCACATTTCCCCTCTAGTGATTATCATTATTCAAGGTTTTTGGAAAAGGCTTGTGAATATTGGAATTGTGTATGTATGTATTTCTGTATGCTCATATGATTGTATGGTGAGTTGGTATCAGTACAATGTTTCATTTTTTTATTAGGTCTATCCATGGCTGACCTAATAATCAGTTAATGGTTTAACATGTATTGTGGATATATATGTGACCTATCTTTGGTCCCATCTGACATGATATATTGTGCCTCATAGTTGAGCCACTTTTGGAGAAGTTTAGACTAAATCCGATAGTTATCTTTTGTAAATATGTGATGCATCTAATTATGCTAACCTAATTGATGTGTGTGGCTATATCAGATATACACAGGATGGTTTGTAGATGGAAAAGTGTGCTAGTGATATGTGATGTATGCAAGTAGAATATAAATATGAAGAAGAGTGAAGATTAGTACGCTAGCATGCGAATACTCTGATCATCAAAGGAACCAAATCTACACTTGTGGTGTAACCATATCCTTTCACATTCTGGTTGTAGGCCATTTTGTTTCTATCATCTTTTCTAGGAAGTCAGCCTCCATATTTGGATAGTGAGTCCTTGTAAGTAGTGAGCATTTGTAACTAGCAGTGAGCCTCCCTGTTTGGATAGTGAGTCCTTGTAAGCAGTGAGATTTTGTAACTTGCAGTGAGCCTCTTGTGTATCTGGTATTGGAACAACTATATATAGTGAGCTAATCCTCACCTCCCTCATTGGGATTTCCACTTAAAAATATGGTGTTTATGTGTTGTGTGATTTCATGCTTTGTTCTTGCTCTTCTTTGTTATATGCATTAAAGTAATTTATGGTGTTTGTTCAATGAAATAGAGAAGATATATATTCACCCCCCCCTCTTAGTATATTGAATATTCAACAATTGGTATTAGAGCTTGGTTCCTCTAGAGAAGCCTAACAGCTTGAGGAAGTTCCTGTAGATTGAAGAAATGGATAAAGAAGAGCTTTGGACTGCTCTTAAAGATCTTGACAAGGATGAAATTGAAAACAAAGATCTAAAAGAAAATCTTGATGAAGCAAATGAATGCATCTAGAAATTGAAAGAGAAATTAAATAAATTGAAGGAAATACATAGAGAAGTGAGTGAGAAAATAAAACAAGAAAATAAGAAATTACCATATTAAAGGTGAAAGTGGATGAAAAGAAGAGAGTTGAGGAGTTTTTGAATACAGTGATACAAAGTAAGTCTAATGTATGCTCAAGGCTTGAACAAGAAGTGATGAATCTGAAAGCAGAGTTGGATAAAGAAAAACTATGTGAAGATAATTTCAAGAAAAACTCCACCAAGCTTGATGAATTGATAGAAAAATAGAGACCTTCTAAAGACAAAGATGGTTTAGGTAATGAAGATGGTGAAAATATCCAAAACTCAAATCAAACAAACAATTAGAAGACTCAAGATAAAGGGAAGCAGAAAAGAAATCTAGGAAGAAGACTGCCTACTAGACAACCAAATGATAAAAGGTACCCATCATTCAATGTTTTTTTTGTTCATGTAATAAGTTTGGTCATAGGGAAACTGAGTGCAGGAGTAGGATGAATCAATTTTATGGTTCCTTCTCTAGACAATGTTATGCATGCAATAACATTGGACATAGAGCTAGTTGATATAGAATTCAGATGATGAATTGGTTTAAAGGAGGTACAATAAATCAATATTTTGATGGCTATTGCTATACCTATAAAAAATTCTCAAAAGGTGTATAAGCTATGGTGTGTCCCTTAATCCAAAGAAATGTGTGTTTGGAGTTTTTGAGGGGAAACTCTTAGGTCATGTAATATCAGAAAAGGGGATATCCATAGACCTGATAGAGTTGAAGTCATCTTAAAATTGACAATGACAGGAGGTAATAAGGAGATGAGATCCTTCTTCGAAAGGATTAATTTTTTCAGAAAATTCATAACAGGGTTTGCAGAAATTGTCAAACCTCTTAATGAAATGATGAGAAAAGATGCAAAAATAGAATGGAGAAATGAGGCTAAATTTTCTTTCTCGCATATTAAACAATCAATATCTGAGATCGGTCTTGACCAGCCCAGATTATCTAAAAACCTTTTATATCTATTCTTTCACATCTGACAATTCATGTGCAGCTGTTTTAAAACAATGAAGAGGTGAGGGAGATGAAAGGCCTATTGCCTTCATGAGCTCCCCATTCAAAAATGTAGAAGTTAGGTATCTACCTCTTGAGAAGAAGGGTTTCGCATTGGTCTGAGTAGTAAAAAAAATTAGGCACTACATTCTTCAGAGTTAGGTTATCGCCATAGTTTCTAATCCAGCTATGAAGTCTCTCCTTATGTAGAATGGATTAGGGGAGAGAAGAGGAAAATGGATAGCTATTTTACAAGAGTTTGATTTATAAATTCATCTAATGAAGCTCGTCTGAGGATAGGGTTTATCAAAGGCTATGGCAGATGTTGACAAGAGTATCGCATGGTAATAGTACATAGTGCAACCATTCACCGAGGATCCCTGGTACACAGATTTGATCTTTTTTCTCCTCAATAAAAGATGCACAGAGTGGATGAATGCTACTCAGAGGAGAGCACTAAGGATGAAGAGTGCTCATTATATGCTCAAAGGAGGATCCCTTTATAGAAGAAATTTTCAAGGAGTTTACTTGCATTGTTTGGATAAGCAAGAGGCCAAACATGCTATTGTTGAATTTCATGGTAGACATGGCACAGGGCATGGATCTACAGATTCCTTGGCCCATCAAATTCTCATATCAATTTATTATTGGCCCCACGTGGTTTAATATGCACACCAACATGTCAGGACATGTCACACATGCTAGACCTCTGCATCCAGGGAATAGAATCCAATGATTCCTTTACAACCAGTGTATGAGGTAAGACCATTCATGTAATGGGCACTATATTTTGTAGGTGTCATTAATCCAAACTCTTTTGCAGGTCATAATTTCATCCTGACAACAACTGACTACTACACGCATTGGACCGAGGCTCAGCGCTGCAAAAACAACACCACAAATGTGGTTATCAAATTCCTGAATGAAAGCATCACAACCAAGTTTGGAGTACCATTCACCCTGGTATGTGATAATGGTCCTACTTTCTCTTCGGTTGAATTCATTCAATGGGCCTATGAATACAAAATTATTGTAAAGTATTCATCTAATTACTACCCTTAGGGAAATGGATTGGCTGAGTCCACCAACAAGAATCTGTTGGACGTGATTGAAAATTGCTAGAAACAATCCTAGGGACTGGCACACCCAGCTGAGATTTTTTCGTTATGGGTAGATCGAACTCGAATTAAATCCGCTTTAGGAAATTCACCTTTTATGTTAGTCTATGGCCAAGAGTCGGTCTTCCTGATACATTTGCAAATACCTATCCTTAGGTTTATGCAGGAATTCTATACAAAGGATGATCGGATCGAGGTTAGATTAACCAATCTACTAAACATGGAAGAACACAAAGATGCTGCTTTACAACACTTCTCTAAACACCAGGTTGTCATCAAAAGTTGGTTTGAAAAGAGGGCCAAGATAAAAGACTTTAGGATATCAAATCTTGTGTTATTATGGGACAAAGTAAAGAGAAAAAGGAAGACCACTAGAAGTTTGATAGACTCTGGTTGGGACTGTATCAAGTAGCTAAGATACTAGGTGAGAATGTTTTTTGATTGAGGACCTTAACAAGAGAACCTATTCCATTGCTCGTTAATGGTCAGTTTCTTAAGCATTATTTTGGCCCATGAGGGTCTAATTTTCTAAATGTCTATACTATATGTAATTAGTTCTTTTTTTTTTGGGTGTTTTGTCAATTTTTTGTTTATTTTTGTTGTTTCTATTTTTGTCTTGGTCATTGGGGACCTTCATTTCTATCCATTTCAAAATAAAGGGGTTGTTATTCAAAGTATGCTGCAGGCACTAGGAGAGGAATTGATTTAGGTATTTTCAAGGAACATTTGTTGAAAGATTTCATTCTAAGCTTAAGTCTTATGACCATTTTAATATATTTTGAAAAGTTATTAAGAATAAGGTACATTGTAAATAATCTCGTGAAATATGATTGAATTCTGTCACAAAATAGATAAACATCTACCTAAGTAAAATGCCTATTTATCTCAGGGTGGTTGTATCTTTGATTCAAGTGAAAAATATGACTCCCAAAACTATCATGAGGTCCATTGTAGTTCTCAACCCACATTTTAGATCAATTACATCTAAGTATTGAGAAAATTCAATAAAGAATTTCAACAAGTAAAGCCTTAAAAAATAAAAAAGGAGAGAAAAGAGAACTATTAAAAGAAAGGTAAACTCAATATCAAATGGGTGATTCAAGTATCTCTATCGAGGCTATGGACGCCTGCCTAGCAGTAGAGAAATGCTTTGAGAGAACTAGAGGTATCTCCGTCAAGGCTATTGATGAGTGACTGGCAGTAGAGCAATGCCCGGGATTTCATTACACGATAGTTGAAGGACTCAACCTATGTACCTTGGATCTTAGGTGTAGTTGTTAAGAGGTGGGGAAAGTTTTTATAAAGAATGATGCACCATATATGAGCACACCTAGATTCAAAGTAGTTCATGATGACATACATCTGAGATTCTAGCTCAACCTTACTCTACATATCGGATCTTATTCAAGTTAACATGATTCATAAACCAGGAGTTTTGGGTTACTAAATTTTTCAGTATCCTGAAAAATGGGTAAACCGTTTTCCCAGGTGGGTCACCATTTGTTATGCCTTGCACAACCACCAAATTTTTGTTTGGATAGAAATGGGTCCCCCTTTTGTTTTTATTTTTTCCCATGGTGTTTTGTTTGGGTCCTAAGAGTTGGTTGTTTTCTTCCTAGGCCTTTGTTTCTATTGTCTATCGGAAGTAGAGTCAGAATGGAAATTGGATTTAGAACTTCTAGCTCCAGTTTCGGTGTCAGTCACAGTTCTGGCCCCACTTTTTCTTTCTTGTTCTTTTCATTGTCTTTTGTTTTATTTTTGTGCTCTTGGGTTTGTTTCTCCCTCGAGTTGTTTTTTTTCCCTTTGTTTTGTTTTTTCTCAAGCGGAAGCAGAAGAGGAATTGGAGGTAAATTTGGAACATTTTTTTTAAATTTCCAGTTTATGTTTCTTTGCCAGTCCCACTCCTGCTCACTTGATTTGTCTTGTTGCTTTGTCTTGGTGTTTGAGCCAAGTTAATTTCTGGTTCTAGTCTGGCTTCCCATCTCCCTTTGTTGTCCTTGCTCACCACAAGATCAGAACCGGGTTTAGAGTGGGATGAGAAACTTTGTAAATGTTTCTTGTTCTATTTTGGATCCAAGTCCGTGTCCGCCCTACTTTTGATTTCGACAAGGGTTGACTATTCGATTACGTCATTTGGTTTTCCCCCTATCTACCACATTTATGGCATTAAATATAGCCTCATCCCATTGCAAAGTGATTTTAAAATCTTAATTATGGATAAACTGTCTAATTATATTTGTTATTTAAATCATTTAGTGAGCCAAAGCTAGGAGAACTTTGAGAGGAGCACGAGTTGATTATAGAGGTGTGTTGGTGAGTGGATTTATTGAATTTCAGTCTTTCCTTGTTGACGTTTTAAGGTAGGGTCTCGTCTCATTCTTTTCTTGTTTTTCTTTGTCGTTTGGTTTCTTTGTTCTTGCACGTTCACAAATTTTTGCCTATGAATCTTTGCTCGTTTCTTGGTCTTTTTTTTGTTTTTTTGTCCTTTTTTGTTTTCCCATTTTTTTGTTTTTCATTCTATTGTCACTTTCATGGAAGGTTTGTTTTGGTGTGCCCTAGTTTTTAATTAGGGTTTCTTTTAATGGGATCTTTTGTGCTTTAAATGATTAAATATGTTTAGGGACCCCTCTGACCTTACTCTCGTGTCATTTTTGTCATCTCTCCATTGGGTTTTTGATGCCCTAATTTTATGAGTTGATGCGTCATGCAAACTAGGGTTTGATCGATGAACTTTACAAAGTATCTAGCTTTAAAGGTTAGTTTTTTCTTTACTTCAGTTAAAGGGTGAGTTTGGGCTCCTCTTTTTCATTCCCATATTATCTCATGTGATCTAGATCCTTATGTTCATATGACCATACCTTCAATTGATTGCTTTGCATTAAATGATAAACTGGCGGAAGCGAATCTGAGAACAAACTTGTTCCCATAAGTCTTTTTCATTTGGGTTTATTCCCAAAATGATCCCGCTTCCGATCTTTGGTAATTTTGGTCTTTGCATCTTGCTCTTTGGTGGAAGAGGAACCGGGTAGGGTGTTGAACTTGGAAATATAATATTCTTTTGGTTCAGTTTTCATTCTTGTTCCCATTTCGATCTCGTTTCGGTCCCGATCCCGCCTATGTTCAAATTGCTTCCTATTCCTGTTTCTTCTTTAACTCCGCTTCCAATGAATGTGAAATTTGACTGAGTATGAAAGAAATTAAATAAGGGTATTGGATGATGTATTAATTTTTATAATTTTTGTTCATCTAATATTGGGTTTTATTGTAGAATTAAGAGATGTCTGCAACATCAAAAGAGGATTCTCAAAGGAGCCAACCTGCAAAGAGCTCAAGGAAAGAAGCTAAGCATAAAAATATCAAGGTAGAAAAACTCCCTTATACCTTGAGGTATAAGCATCAAGGTTCTACCATCACTGTTAGTAAGGTCGACTCTGATTGGGCAGACATCACTGATACCAACTTAGGTCCATTCTATTACGAGGAAATATTCTTGGAGACATTGGTGAGGAGGTAACATGGAGGATTGAGAGAATTGTTCAATCTAGATTAGCACATGTTTTCCTCTTTCCCCTATTTTTCCAACATCTTGGATTGATAATGACTATAGCCAAAGCCTACAATCCTGCTACTAGACAATGTGTAGATTCATAGGGGAATTTTATTATTCATCTTACTCCACAAATGATTAGGTTCATTTTCAATGCACCCACTCCACAAAACCTTAAGCAACTCAATGAGGTAGATCCCTTGAAATTATATATTGACAAGAAGGAGACTAGCATAACTCATATAAACAAGAGCTAGATGAGAAATGAGAAAAAGTCTCTAGCTAAGCTTTCAGACCAGCCTAAAAGGGGATACTTCTACAAAGAGATTAGGGACATAATAATGGTGTTGTCTAGAGTATTTGGGAAGAGAGATGCCTCCCAGTTCAAGGAATGGATGTTTCCATTCATTAAGACAATATTAGATGGTAGACAACAATTTGAATAACCTATGATTGTGTTTGAGTGCATACATAACCAAATTCTTAGAGTGAGAGAAACCAAT
Source organism: Sequoiadendron giganteum (assembly GCA_007115665.2). Lineage (NCBI taxonomy): Eukaryota > Viridiplantae > Streptophyta > Pinopsida > Cupressales > Cupressaceae > Sequoiadendron > Sequoiadendron giganteum. The sequence goes on along the minus strand of CM021101.1, from coordinate 791,211,843 downwards.
AGTTTCTTCATGACCTCTTATGTGATTTATGCAACAACCAAAAGAGACATCTGTCTTAGGTTGAATGTAATGGGGATATTGGGAGAAGCCCAAGGACAAAATAAGGTGTGGAATCACTATGATCAACTCACCTTAAAGACTTATGAATTACATTACAGAAGGGTTAATGATGCATTTTTGTATGCTATCATTAACTAGCGCACAGGAGATGCAAGATATAGATTGAGTTGAGAAGCCATGGCCTTTATTGGAAATTGGGGGCATTGGTTTATCTAATACCCTAGGTTCACTTATTTTGAGCTGATTGGGTTTGATGGCCACCCTTATCTACTCCCTAGGTGTCGCAACAATAGGATTGTCCTAATGGAGTTTATTTATCAAGCCTTGGGGGTTAACTTCAAGTTTTCTACAAAAAATAAGACTGGTTGCCACAAATTCCCCATGTAGGGTGAATATATATGTCCACACCTTGTGGTAGCCAAGGTTATTTGCAATGATTTGATGCACTTCAAGCTAGTCTTGTACACCTCTAGAAAGCATAATGATCCTAAATGCAAGATGCATGCTTTGCTTCCTACTATTTTTTGTAAAAACTTCAACCTGTAAGAGGACTTTTGGATGGATCTCCAAGATGACTATGATCTAAGAAGAAGAAATTATGAAAAGTTACCTATCCCACTTATGGTGGAGTACGGGGTAAGGGAGGACATTCTTTAGACATTTTCAGATGATGGGGTGACTTTGGATCCCCAATATGATGTAGAAAATATAGGCACCAAAGACTTAGATCCTATGGATTGGGATGCAAAAGAGTCCATATACATCAAGCAGATTGCAAGGCCGGTATTGGATAGAAGCATCCAATGGGTTGTGATGAGGATCAAGGAACCTGAGGCTCAGACCTCCAATAAGAGAAAAGGTGTAGATACCACTCAAGGGTATAAGCGGAAAAAAATAAGAATGCCTCCTAATGAGCCTTTAGAGTTCTTCCCTCCCAATTGTGGGGCAGAAATTGAACCTGAAATTCCTACTCAGGACCTTCCTGAAGCACATGGAGAGGAAATCATAACAGGACCCAAGGCCTCAACATCTGTTACGGGTGAAGCATCTACTCAACCTCCTCTTATAGAGAAGACAAGTAAATAAATTTCTATGGGAATCTTGTTGATGCTATTATCTGCACAACAACAACTCAGACAAAATATGATATCCTATCTCTCTTGAAAGGTTAATCTTTACGGGAAAAGAGATAACCCCAAGGTCTCTAATGTCAGGTCTTGACAATGCAACAAAACAACTCAGTGATAAATATGAAAATGCTAGTAATCACAATGGGACCTTACTATGAGCAAACACTAGACTTCAAATTTATCAGATATAAACAATAAATTGATACTTTGAAAATTAAATTCAACTTTAATAATGAAACAACAAAAAATAAAGGTTTCAGAGATAATTCTAAGACTACTTCTAACCCTAAGATTGAAAATGCCAAAAGATAAAATGTTCAAAATGGACTGCTCTCTCATAAACTACTTTCTGCTTGACCTAGATGAATTTCCAATTTCACATAAATAGTGCAATCTTCTAAGGTATTTAAAGATTTTCAAATCACAAACATTCATTCAGCCAATTCTATTGCAATTAAGATGAACAAACCCTTATAACTGAACTAAGCACAATTTTAAGTCTAGGCTAACTTTGCAAAGGAACTAACAATTAGCTAAATGTAAAAAGTATGGACTAGAGATCACTGCAAACATTCCAAACATTAAACCCTAAGCATTACCAAACCATTTAACCATAAACTTATAAGAAATTCCAAAGATAGAATAAAAAGAGCCATGCTAGATGAAATTCCAAAAGATAGATGCCAAACATAATATCTCTCTTATATTAAATCATCCAAAGTAGCAACAATTCCAGCTTTTTGTTACAAAACTTGCTTGAGAATAAACCCTACTTCGCTCTAATATCACTTATCTATTTTTCTCTCTATCTTCCTATATGCCTATCTATCTATCAAATGAGGCAACATGCCCATTTTTATAGAAAATCCCTAATATAGGTCGGCCCAAAAGATAAATTACAATAAAAATATGACCTACAAGAGGTCGGCCTTAAAGATGTTCGAACATATGAAATGTGCCATTGGCACTAATTTCATCCAAAACCACCAAAATACCAAAAAAGGTCAGCCCAATACATGTGAATAATGGGAAGCACAAATCTCAATGTAGCCGTATATATCTACTCCCCATCTTTGTCCTTAGCTCAATCTTCTTCACCATGTACGGCCAACAAAACTCTATCCAGGTCAGCAACAGGTGGCACAGGAAAAACCCTAATCCTTCTCTCAAGGGATTCGATATCAGCTCTCGCCTGCCTAACTGCACCATCCCAATCAGCCTTATTAGCCAAATATCTATCCATGACTACAATATAAGTTGTAGCATCATCCAACTAATGTCCAGTAACTGGTCCTTCACTGACTGGGGAATAAACATCTATCCACCATTCCCTAAGCTGCTCCAAACTAAGATGTTTCAGAGCAAACTTCTTCCTTCTAGTCATGACCTTAAAGAATGAAATGAACTTATCATAGACATTGGTTAGAACATGCTCAATCCACCATCCCTGATTATGGATCCTTTTCACGGCCTTTTGCCTCACTTGCAAGATTTCAAACCATTCCCAAGGTTCGGAAACCCTTGGAAACGGAAGAATCCTACACTGTACCAATTTTTCCTCAGTGAATCCCATGATTGTTGTGACCTTCTACAATAGCAGATCAGTATCCACATTATCCTGAGCAAAGACAACCTTTAACCAATCCACTGATCTCATTGCATCCCCTCAAGTTAAAAATATGCTCTTAATACCAATGTCCCCTTTAGTTTGTACACCCTGCAACTAGGCAACTATAGCTTGTGTGGTGCCCTTCATCTTCTCAAGTTTAGAGATTGTCTCTTGAGGCAAGAAACCTACAGTAGAGGAGGAAGAACTAATGGCTTGCAAGGGTTTCATCAACTCTTGCAAGTATTTCTTTAGTTTCTCATTTTCCCTCTCTAGCTCATGCCTAGTCTACACAACCCTCTTCAACCTGCCCACAATCACAGCATTGGAGCCCTCATACCCCTCAATATATTGCTCCATAGTAGCATGCCCCAAGTCAATAGTTTGCACATGATAGTCCTGGGCAGTTACATTGTCTCTATCTTTGTTTGGAGTAGGGGTACCAATATGAGTCACTCTGTTACCTAACCCATCTCTTTCAATTCTGGTCACAACCCTTGCTTTCTTCTTAGTTTTTTCTTTCTCTACATTTTCCATAAGAGCATCCCAATTAGGAGGAGCATCCTCCACTATCACCATTTTTCTCTTCAATTCCTTTTCTAACCATCTTGGAATTGTAGACCCAATAAGCATTGTATCTTGCTTATCTTGTCATTGCTCCTACTGATTTGCAGTTGCATCCTTTTCAACACTTGGAAATTTATGAATGTCCATGATGGGATTCTCCTTCTCCTTTACTTGTTCTTCCACAACCACTTGTACTGGTGAAGGGGCCCTAGCTAGTATTTATGCTTCCTTTTGAGGCGAATTGTTCATTTGTTCCCTCACAGGTGAGTCTTCATGTGATACCAACGGAGACTATACTACTTTATCAATCTCCGGATCTGCATTATAGAGGTCTCCCTCCTGGAACTTTTCCTCACCCAGATCCTTAGGATCTTCATTCTTCTTTAGTTCCTCCTGTGTGTTACCAGCATCCTTAGGAATGGATGCACTCACTTGTTCCACAATAGGAATACTCATTGAAACATTCCCCTTTACTACAGTATCCCTTGGGGAAGGATTCCTTGACCTCCTCATGTATACTTTTGTCTTTTCCCTTGAGCTTTGAACCTCTACCACGGGTGGCTCAATTTCCTTGTCAACTTTAGGAGCCTCCTCCACCTTCTGTGAAAAATTTATGATTCTTCTTCTCTTTATCAATGGAGGAACACTTTCCACCTCCTCCTCTTCTTCCTTACTCTTTTTAACTTCCTTCTTAGAGGAATGTCTCCTCTTCTTAGCAACAAGCTTCCTCTATTTACCTAACTCTGTAGCCTTCTCAGCTTGAACCTCCCTTACCTGGATTCTGAAAGGAGAATCAACTTTTTCTTTGCCCTTAGGATCTCGTTGAAGTGAACCCTCGGAAGTAGAGTGAGACTCCAAGTCTCCCATCAGATCATAGGTACATGGTACAACATCACCCTCGAGTTCCATCATCTTGTGCTTCAACCACATCTTGGTATATTTGATCGCTGGGGCCATGACTTGGTCCAACTTAGTCTTTTCCTCTTCTAACTAATCAACTTCTCCAGCTGACCTATCTTTTACTGCCTCATAGACATGCCCCTGGATTACATTTCCATCTTCTTCTACCTGGTCAAGGATGGCTTTCACATTGTATAGTCTCACCAAATCCACTGCCAATCTAGAAAACTTCTTCTTTCTTACCTCGAACTCATCGGCAAGGTTAACCCAGTAATCTTCAATGTGAGCCTTATGGCTATATTCCCTACTGGCCTTCTTTTGAGCTTCGCCAGTGATGTCAAACCTTCCCCGTTTAGAATGGAAGGAGAGATCAAAAGTATTCATCTCCTCCTCAGAAGCATGAGTAGACTGAATGGAAGCACAAACCTCACCCATTCCTATTTTTAAGGGAAAATCATTCCCAAAACCTGTCTTGTGCATCTCTCCCTTTACAACATTATCGAAGTCACAAATCTGCCTAGTGACTTCCAACAATATGAAATGATCAGTAGGATATCTAGGGAGTCTATAGGGAGATCTCTGAAAACCATCAATTCTGATGTATGAGAAAGTTGGGAAATGGATAAAGCATGCCCCATATCTCTTTATCAATTCCTTTGCCTTATCAGAAATTCTCATATGCTCTGCACCTTGGAGCAATCTAGTGATGTACATTGTGAATGCATCATTGGATCTCCTATAGCTCCCACCAGTTAGGTGCAACTGTGGATATGCTTCATAGATGGCATCTTGCCCAAAGGTGCCCCTAGTGCTTAACCCCTTATATGGGTGAAGTCTCGCCAATGACTACACTAGGAAATAGGTCATGGTAAAAGTCTTGGTTTGCAAGACATTGCATAGCTTCTCATGAATCATTGTAATAATGACACCTACCCTGTGATAGTCAATTCCCTGGTCCATTCTAGCAATCACATTAAACATCCAGGTCTCGAACACACCTGCACTATTCAATCCCACCAACCTGCTAAGAAGAGTAATGACATTGTAGTACTCTCTCTTGAACTTAAGCCTGAATAGTTGCTTAGGCAACTTGGAGAAATGGGATTTAGGCATCTCTAGCAAAGATTTGATCACCTGCTAAGACTTGACTACATTCTCCTCATAATACTTTCTAGCACCATCCTTGTCAAAGGCCACCACATGTGACCTATCAAGCATGTCAAAGGTTGCAACAATGGACACAGGACAAAAGCCAACTAGAATCCTACCCTAGGGGCCAATTATCCTCTGTGTCCCTCTATCATAATTTATGGCACACTCAAACACCAACTCATAGCACTGCACTGTAGAAGGAAAACTTGCCACATGATCCAATCCGGAGTCTACCATCCTTTTTTCCAACAAAGGAGGGCTCGGTGTTGTCATCTCAGCCTTGAACTCCTCAAAGTCCCACATGCCCACGTTTTTATCTATGATTCCTGACCAAATTGAGGTCAGCTTGCTCTTAGGAATCTGGCTGCTTATGTCCAACTTCACCTTCTCTGCATCTGAGATGGCAGAAGTTTCTGCACCTGGGACTGTTTCCTTTCCCTTGGTTTGACCATCAATATCCTATCCTGATCCTACCTACAAACTCATAAAGATGACCAAAATCAGATCCACAAGAAACAACAAGTGCAGGAAATTATTACCTCAAAGTTTGGGATTTAGCCCCCCTCGCAGATTCTTCACTGGAGAGGATTTTTGGGAAAATCCAGACCAAGCGGATTCCAGTGAACCAAGCATGCAAAATACCATAATATAATTTTAACCCATCAATTAACAAGGGAAAACAATTAGAAACACTTAGCATAAACTCATTTAATCAATCAAATACATCATCACTAAATTGATTCTTTCATAATCATCAAATTCAACCTTTTCCCTAAAAACCTAGAAGAATCCACCAAAGAGGGATTTTGGCGCAAGTAGGAACAGTTATAGCCAACCCGGGAAAAAGGAGGGGATGCGAAACATCCGGGAAAATTCAGAGGGGATGGATTTTGGAAAAAGCCAGATATATCATCATAAAAATGATAAATCGGTAAAATGACCCACTGTGGACATTGGAAAAATCTGGAGGGAACGGATTTTTGTGAGACAAACGAACTCCAATAAAAAGCGATGAAAGAGAAAGAAAGAGATAAGTCGGGGAAATCTGTAGGAAGCTAAATTCTGTGAGGACCTCAAAAACCCAAACCTATCCACCTTCTCATTACTTTCACAAATAATGATTTAACGACTCCAGATCTCAGGCCTGTACTCCGAGAATAACTTGACCTAGACCTCCAATGAATGAAACATGAATTTAGAACACTCATCACAATAATTTGAGGAGGATTGGCCATGCCCTAGGTCAAGAACCCTAAAAATTCTACCATGAAAGTACAGGGAAGAGAGCACGACTTGCTCACACACAAGAATTAAGAGTGTAAGCCCAATGCAAGCAAACACCCAAAGAAAGCAATACGAGACCATGAGTAAACATCAATGACCAACCAAGCGGATGGGTAAAGCAATGCAAACTCCCCAAAATTCCCAATGATGACATGCATACCCAAGGAAACTAGGAAATAAATGAAGCAAAGCAATTCGAAACCAACAGAGTAAAAGAGCATTTCAACATACCATGAAAGTGTAAGGGCTGAAACTGGTGATGCCAACAAATAGCCATCAAATGCGAGCAAGATACAATCCATACACATGAAATGCAAATGCACAGTCAAAACAACCTTGAAATCCAAAATCCAGCAAAACACTAAAAGCTCCAAGACTTCAAGCTCAAATGATAGCAAATGAACGAACTCAAATGATCAATTACCTCCCAAAATCCAATATATCAAAGCCCCAAAACATCCACACAAATGCCATTAATGCGATCGACAAGACAACCATGACCAGAAAACTCAGGGATTTGACAGGGCAATGGACGTCGAGGAAATCTAGACCATACGGATTTTCCCGAAAATAAGATCAAAAGGCAGCAACCTCCAGACATCGGAAGAAAACCGGGAGAATGCAGCCCAGGCAGATTTTCTTGAAAGTAGTGAAAACGTCGAAATGAAGTTAGAACTCTAGGTATTCAATAATGTTCATAAGTATTCCACTTCAATTGGAAAGATGGACATTTAAAGCACGAACCCAAGCAAGCGAAAACCCCCAGAAAAGAAGGGCCAAAACACCAAAAAGCGAAGAAAGAGGGTCCCCACTTTTGTGGGGCGTGTGTGCAAAAACTGCACAACAAATGGCGACTCCGCTGGGAAATGGTCCAAAGCATTTCAAGGATAAACTAGAATCAAGAACCCAAAATCTCTGGTTTCAATCCTCCCATCAAGACTCCAATGAACCAAGTTTCAAAAACCACAAGCAAGAAGACCTTTTCCTATACTAGGGTCCAAGTGTGTGTATTATGCATGTATTCTTATCTTGTAAGTGCAATGGAAATAAGAGAAAATTTGACCATGGCTACATAAAAGTTCAAACTTCAAAAGCAACCCAGATAGAGCCTCCCTGCCAGTCAAGTGTTCATAGCCCCGACGAGGTTATCGCTATGACTCTCCCAAGCATAGCTCTACTGCCAGTCAGGCATCTATAGCCCCGGTAGAGATACTAGGATACTCCTAATAAAGTGAAGCCATTCAAATTTTCAAAATTTCCTTTTCTCTTCTTTCTTTGTTTATAGAAATTTTCTTCTTCACCTTTGTAAGTAATGAAACTCACACTCAAGGATGAGGAACACAGTGGCACTGAAGCAGAATATAAGATTTTTCACTAGGCCAAATCACTCAAGAACCCTATGCAGCTCTAGGATCCTTAATTAGTGTGAAAATGTGAGACCCAAATATATTCCAAAGTGTATCTAAAACAAGTGACTCTAATTACAAGTACAAGGGACATCAGATAAAAGAATTGCACCACCTTATTCTAAAAAATGATTGAAGTTTATAAAAGAAATTTCCAGAACAATCCCAAACGAAATAGCCCCAGTGCACAAGTGCAACAGCCCCAAGGAAACTAGGAAACCCAAAGCAAAAACAAAAAAGCAGGACAAACCAAAGCAAACCTAAACTACTAGAGCAAAACCAACAACAAAGAAAAATAGAAAGAAAACCTACTCTACCTATGTCCAGGATGAACTGCAAGTAGTTCAAGTTTGAAAATAATGCTTCAAATACTACCCATTAATAGGCAGTGGGATATCCTCACTAGTGAGGTTTTTCAAACGAAAAGCATTATCTCCCAGAATTTCTGAAATCTGGTAAGGACCAAGCCATAGTTTATCAAATTTACCATGTTCCCCCTTATGATTATGGGCTTTATCCTAGTAGAGAACTAAGTCAAAAATTCTAAAGGCCTTTACCTTAGCTCTCCTATCAAACCATATTTTTACTACACCCTGATGTTTAGCAAAGTTCTCTAGGACTTCATCTTTTTTCTCTTCCAAATGCAATAATTCGGCCAAACGGGCTTCACGTTTATCTTCTTCATTATAGTACTCATTAATAAACTGTAGGGTAGGTATTTTCAACTGGATAGGAAACACAGGTTCCGGACCATACACTAGGTGATAAAGAGAGGTTCCTATGGATGCCTTTTTTTCTAGTACGGTCATCCCAAAGAGAAAATCGGAGCTGGGTGTGCCAATCCTTAGGATTTTGTTCTAACAACTTATGGATAACTCTCAGTAGGTTCTTGTTGGAAGACTCAGCTAGACTATTACCCTAAGGGTGATAATTGGATGAAAATTTAATAACAATCCCATGATCAAATGTCCAATTAGAAAACTTCAATGATGCAAATGTAGGACCATTATCACAGACTAAAGACAGTGGACAACCAAAACGATTGATAATTTTTGATTGATTGCCACATCCGAATTACACTGTTTACAGGCAAGAGACTCTATCCATCTAGTAAAATAATTAGTTATGGTAAGAATATACTTGTGGCCCACATAAGATGAAGAATTAATTGGACCTATGAAGTCCATACCCCACTGAGCAAAAAGTTTTACCTCTATGACTGGCTGGAGTGGAAGAGCTGCATGTTTTTCCTTACTTGTTGTAGTCTGACATATGTGACAATTTCTCATATGTTGGTGTGCATCTTTGAATAAAGTGGGATAATAATAGCCTACCCTCAAGATCTGATGTGCAGTGGATGATGTATAACCATGGCTTGTGCCAAATTTCTCATGAAATTCGATCATCACTTTGGCAGCTTCTTCTTTCCCTAAACATCTTAAGTATACACCCTCATGATTTCTTTTATAAAAGATAGCTCCTTTCATCATAAAAATTCCACTTTTCAAGCGCAAGGCCTGCCTCTGAACCGTATTAAGGTGATCAGGACACTGCTGATTCAACAAATAGAAAATGATTTCATCATACCAATCTCCTGGAGATACCTCTTGAAGGTATTAATGTTGAGTTATGAGATCAGGATTGGTCTCCACCATTGTCTTTGTAAGTCCTTGTCCCCTTAGTAATTTTATCAGCTGGATTTCCATATCATATTCCAGCAATATGGTCACCCACTTGGCCTGTCGTTCACCTAACTCATTTTGCATCAACAACAGCTTTACTGCAGAATCAGGCACTATGGAAAAAACTTTATTCCTCAAGATATAGTGCCGAAACTTCTTCACTACTCTGACCAAAGCATAGGCCTATTTTTCTACATTGTGATATCTTAATTCTACATCTCTTAAGGGAGTACTCATGAAGGCTATAGGGTGTTCATCCCCTTGATCCGACTTTTGAGTTAACATTGCAGCACAAGAGTGATCAAAAGCAAATGAATATATGTAAAGAGGCTTAGTGTAATCTTGACTCACCAATACAAGAGCCTCAAAAATGGCTTTCTTGATTTCCACAAATGCCTCCTTAGCTTCCGCATTCCATTCTATCTTTGCTTCTTGCTTTAGCATAGCATTTAATGGCTTGACTATCTCTGCAAATTCTGTGATAAATTTCCTAACAAAGTTAATCTTACCAAAGAATGACTTCATCTCTTTCTTACTTGCAGGAGGATGAATCTTCAAGATAGCCTATATTCTCTCAAGATCAATAGCAATACCCTATTCTGACATGATATTTCCTAATAAATTTCCTTCCGTGACTCAAAAAATACACTTTCTTAGATTAAGTGAAATACCCAATTCTCTACATCTTTGGAACACCTTGCATAAATTTGTTATATGATCACCTCGTTTCTTGGAAAAAATATTCAAATCATCCATATAAATAATGATGCACTTACCAATTATATCCTTAAAAACAATTTCCATAGCTCTCTATAATGTAGCTCTAGCATTGACCAATCCGAATGGCATCCTTCTGTAAAAAAAGTTCCCCATTTAGTAGTAAAGGCAATCTTGTGCCTATCCTCATACTGCACCATAACCTAGTTGTACACGGAATACCCATCCAAAAAGGACATCATTTGGGATCCATTAACAATCTGAAGCACCTCACCTAGTGAAGGAACTGGATAATTATCCTTTTATGATGCTCTATTCAGATTCCTAAAGTCCACACATAGCCTAATTTCTCCATTCTTTCTCCTTATTGGAACCAAATTTGCAACCCAAGTAGAGTGTCTTACTAGAAATATAATGCATACTGAAAGCAATTTCTGCACCTCTTTCTGAATAATGGGTTCTAACAAAGCATTAATTGGCCTTTGTCTTTGCCTGAATGGTTTGACATCTGACTTCAAAGGAATGGTGTGTGTGATGATTGAAGTATCATATATCTTCAAATCTTCATAACTCCAAGCTATTACATCGTGATATGTATGTAAGGTATCAATAATTCCCTTTATTTCTTCTGGAGTACATACTTTTCCAATAAATACATTCTTTGAGTCCTCTGATGTTCCCGTATTATATGTCTCACACTGGCTATTGAGAGACTCCCTTTTCGTCTATTGTTCTTGATCTCTTATCTTATTTATATCAAAAATTCATTCAAGTTGTATCATACCTCTTGGAATAGTACTAGTCTTCAAATTAATGATTCCTCCAAAGTCTATTTTTGCTTCCTGAGGTTCCATCTCATCAATAACTTGGGAAGAAAATACATCATAGCTTGTAATGAAATCCATAATATGCTAGTCATCTTCAAATACCTGGAAATTAGTAACGTTGTCAGGCATTGAAGGGACTGGAGTGAGCTCGACTATAAACTTCTGCAATCCTGAAAGTGAAAGAGGTTGCAAGGTGCTAGAAGCTTGTGCTAAATAATCAACAACTTGATTTTTGTTTCGAGGGATTAACAAGATATTAGAAGAATTAAATCCCGCAATGAGATCCCACACTTTATGCCTGTAATTGGTCATTCTTCTATCACGGCACAAATACTATTTTCTTACTTGTTTGATAACTAACTTTGAGTCTCCAAACACTTGTAATATCTTAACCTTCTTCCTTGATGCCATCAATAAGCCATGGATCAGAGCTTCATATTCAGTGACTTTATTAGTGCATTGGAGCTAGAGTCTGTGAGTATCAAAGTAATTCTTACCTTTAGGACTAATCAATTCAAATCCTACTCCAGCACCTTGTTTGGATTTAGATCCATCGAATCTTAGTGTCCAATAGCCATCAGGTTCCTTCGGTTTCAATTTACCTTGTTCTTTGTTGGGGATAAGGGGGCTCTTCAGGAAGCATTGGGTTCTTACCTTTATCATTGTTTGATTCTTCCCGCACATTGAGTCTAGTAGGTGGAATCGGATTAATGCATTTATGCATTTGTCAGACCGCAGTTTGACACAAGTCACATTCCAGCTCAGAATGAGGGGCATCATGGACTTTGTACCAACTTGGAAGCAATAATTATTCAAATGTCATGCTTCCTTTTAGTTGTATCTGATCTTCCATACACTTCTAGATGAATTCCTAAAAGTTATCCAATAAACCAAGCTGCTTGTCCTCTTGGTCACTTGTTTCATCCTTTTGTTCAATCAATGTCTAGGGATCATTGCTCTCTGGAATGTGTTCATCTAAAGAATCTTGTAGCATAAAAAATTCTTCATCCTTTGAAACTAATGCAGCCAACACATAGTTTCCCATTCTAACCTCAGACACCAATACCTCATTTGAGATATTTTGGTATTCCGTGATTACATATTTCATTTTGGGTTCTCTCTCAATTCTGATGTAATTTGGGCCTCCTTTCCATGGTAACCACATATGGGAATCATTTGTGGATGTATATTCACTTAGTGCCTTAGTAAATTTTTTACCTAAGATCAACCCATAAGTATCAGGAATGTCAGCAACTTGGATATTGATTACTTGTTGCACTCTAGGATTTGAGGCAAGTTGTGTAGGGATCATGTTCAACTCTCCAAATACACTTACTTCCATTTTGTCCAACTGAGTAACCTTCTTTTGAGAGGCTATAGGTGTAATACCCAATGCTTTTCAAACAACAAAAGGCATAACATTTGTAGAGGCTCCTAAATCTAGAAGACAATTATTCAAATTATTTCCAAAGATATGAACAGAAATTAGGAAAGGAGGAGTTTCCATCTTACCTTGAAACAGATTTAGATGAGTGTCAGCTTTTGCAACCTGACCTTTATCCTTATCTCCCCTCTTGTCTATAGGTGGGACCTAGCTTCTAGGTGTTTGAGAATTAGAAGACTTGGTAGCAGCCTCATTTGTGGCTACCCCTTGCGATGTTATATTTGAACTAAATAATCCTAGAAGTGCATTCCTAATGGTAGGAAATCTTAATAATTCAAAGGCAGAGAGGCTCACCTTTACTTTCTTGAATTCCTCAGTCACATATTCACCCAATTTCTCCACATTCAAATCAGCATGGGATTCCTTGTTGCCACTGGCTTGCCTATCTTTGGATATTTCAACATTGTTCCCCTTTGACAAGTACTGCATTGGCACATGAGGATAAGGTGGATTATTACTAGCTTGTGGATCTGGTGGAGTATTAAAATTTTTAGGAGGGATGGAAGTAGTGAAAGGACCTCCAGCCTGTGGACCCCTGTTAGGTCTATTTCTTAAATCATATTTCTTTGTTGGTTGTTGAAACATCTGAACTTCTTCAACACTAATTTCTTCCTCATCTAAATGGCCATTATCATTCTCACTCTCCTCATTAAACAACTGGGAAATCTAATCCTCATTAATCACCTACTCTGCCTCATCCTCTATAAGAGATACTTCCGGTGGTTCATTTTCTTCACCTTTGGGGAATGGGTCATGATTGAGTACCAGTACTAGAGAATCATATGGATTTGAAGGTACCATTTCCTGTCCAGTAGAATTATTCTCCACATCACACTAAAAGATAGAAGCTATAGTCTAAAATTCAACACAGTCTAGTTCAAAGTGTTGACTTGTTTTATGGAGCCTGCAACATCTAGACAGAGCTACTTTTGCTAGGTATACACCATTTGGAGGCTTCTCCTGAGTAGCGGGTTGATCCAAGGGAGTAGGAATCCCTCCATTATTAGACCCAGTATTCCAAGACCTATTCTACCTAGGCTATTGCCCTCTATCAAATCCTTGACCACCTTGCTGATTTCTATCAAAATTATGAACAGAGCCTTGCCCTCTATCATAATTTTGATTTCTGTCAAAGTATTGACCTATTTCAAAATTCTTGTTTTCCTTGCCATAGTTAGATTGTATATTCTTTTAAGCAGCCTGAAGCTGACTATTCTGATTTCTCAAATAATTTACCTTCGTATTCAACCTCTTCACTTGTTCAGATAGTTCATCCAACCTCTCCTTATCCAGACCGTTAGGTGTTGTTGGATTACCACCAGAAGAATATCCGGGTATGTTTCCAGAACCAACAGTCTGATTCAAGACTTTTGAATTTTGCAAGTATGTAGGGAAACTAGCTTGTTGTTGCTGAAGGGGTTGATTAGCTCTTTATTGAGGGTAAGAAGCCATAGGTTGAGCTTGATTTAAAGGTGGACCTGGATGAGGAACCAGAGGCAATGACCGTATAGGATTCATTATTCAAGCATGACCGGTCAAAGCCTGGTTAAGGGCTTGAATCTGTCCAGGGTAAGCAACAGGTCCTAAGGATGGCAAAGGTCTTGACAAATGTTGCCTAAAGTTTGTGCTAACCTTTACTGCTTCTGCATATGCAGTGAGCAAAGTATTTGGAGGATTAGTCCTTTGTTTCAAGAAGGTGGTTGTAAGGCTATCCAAGTCTTCAAGGTACACTTCCAAAGCAGTATTTTCATTCCCAGCATAAGGCACCTAGAGTCTAGTATATGTTTGATGGAACCTATCATTGAATGATCCTATGGGCTCATTAATCTCTCTTTTCACTCCAGTAAAATGCAAGTATAGCTCATTAGCACTAATGAGAATCTTGAACTTTTGCAAGAATGTAGCTTCTAACTCAGTCCAATTATGGATGGAAGCAGCACGTAAGTGATTATTCCAATAGAAGGCTTCTTCTCCTAGAGAATAAGGGAAAATCCTACATGCAACATCTTCATGGTTAATCCCTCTATCCCTCAGACAAGTCTAGAAAATCCTAATATGCTCTTCTGTCATTTTGTTGGGGTCATGAATATGAAACTTAAAGCAAAAGTGCTCAGGGTTCTTGGGCATAACATTGTAATTGTTGAATATCAATGGGGATAGATTATTAGTAAGAAAAACCATTGGTGGAGGTGGGGGTGGTAATGGTTGATTTGTGACTGGTTGTGGTTGTGGAATGAGAATCCCCTCAGAGTCAGATGAAGATGAGGATGATGGAGATGATGGAAGTTGGTGAGCTGAAGATGATTCTTCCCCTCTTTTGGTCCTTCTTGACCTAGTAGGGGCTGGTAACTCTTGAAATTCTTCTCCTCCTGGAGTAGATCTAGTTCTTCTTCTAAGCCTCTCAAGAGAGATGGTGTTTAAGAAATGCTCCAGTTTGCTTGTTCAAGGCCCTCCTTCTAGCACCAATCTATTGATGGTGTTTTCTACACAGCAACAACTCAGACATAATATGATATCCTATCTCTCTTGAAAGGTGAATCTCAATGGGAAAAGAAATAACCCCAAGGTATCTAATGTTAGGTCTTGACAATGCAACAAATCAACTCAGTGATAAATGTGAAAATGTTGGTAATCACAATGGGACCTTACTACAAGAAAACACTGGACTTCGAATTTATCAGATATAAACAATAAATTGATACTTTGAAACTTGAATTTAACTTTGATAATAAGGAAACAGAAAAATATAAAGGTTTCAAAGATAATTCTAAGACTACTTCTAACCCTAAGATTGAAAACGCCAAAAGATAATATGTTCAAAATGGACCGAACTCTTGTAAACTACTTTCTACTTGACCCAGATGAATCTGCAATTTCACAGAAATAGTGCAATCATTTAAGGTATTTAAATATTTTCAAATCACAAACATTCATTCAGCCAGTTCTATTGCAATTGAGATGAACAAACCCTTATAACTAAACTAAGCACAATTTTAAGTCCAGGCTAACTTTGCAAAGCAACTAACAATCAACTAACTGCAAAAAGTATGGACTAGAGATCGTTGCAAACAATCCAAACAATTTAACCATAAACTTATAAGCAATTCCAAAGATAGAATAACAACAACCATGCCAGATGAAATTCCAAAAGATAGATGCCAAACATAATATCTCTCTTATATTAAATCAATCCAAAGTAGCAATGATTCCAGCTTTCTGTTACAACACTTGCTTGAGAATAAACCCTACTTCGCTTTAATATCACTTATCTATTTTTCTCTCTATCTTCCTATATGCCCATCTATCGATGAAATGAGGCAACATGCCAAATTTTATAGAAACTCCCTAAGATAGGTCGGCCCAAAAGATAAATTATAATAAAAACATGACCTATAAGAGGTCAGCCTCAAAGATGTTCGAACATATGAAATATGCCATTGGCACCAATTTCATCCAAATCTGCCAAAATACCAAAAAGGGTCAGCCCAATACATGTGAATAATGGGAAGCACAAATCTCCATGTAGCCCTATCTATCTACTCCCCATCTTTTTCCTTAGCTTGATCTTCTTCACCATGTATGGCCAAAAAAACTCTATATAGGTCAGCAACAGGTGGCACATGCAAAACCCTAATCCTTCTCTCAAGGGACTTGATATCATCTCTTACCTGCCCAATTGCACCATCCCAATCAGCCTTATTAGCCAAATATTTTTCCATGACTGCAATATAAGTTGTAGCATCATCCAACCGATGTCCAGTAATTGGTCCTTCACTGAGTGGGGAATAAACATCTCTCCACCATTCCCTAAGCTGCTCCAAACTAAGATGTTTCAGAGCAAACTTCTTCCTTTCAGTCATGACCTCAAAGAATGAAATGCACTTATCATACATACTAGTCAAAACATCCTCAACCTGTCGTGCCTACTTATGGATCCTTTCCAAGGCCTTCTGCCTCATTTGCAGGATTTCAAACCATTCCCAACGTTCATAAACCCTTCGAAAGGGAAGAATCCTACACTCTACCAATTTGTCCTTAGTGAATCCCATGATTTTTGTGACCTTCTATAGTAGGAGGTCGGTATCCACATTATCTTGAGCTAAGACAACCTTTAACCAGTCCACTGATCTCATTGCATCCCCTCCAGTTGACAATATGCTCTTAATAGCAATGTCCCCTTTATTTTGGACACCCTACAACTAGGCAACTGTAGCATGTGTGGTGCCCTTCATCTTCTCAAGTTAGGAGATTGTCTCCTGGGGCAAGAAACCTGCAGCACAGGAGGAAGAAATAATGGCTTGCAAGGGTTTCATCAACTCTTGCAAGTATTTCTTTAGTTTCTCATTTTCCCTTTCTAGCTCATGCCTAGTCTGCACAACCCTCTTCAACCTACCCACAATCATAGCACTGGAGCCCTCATACTCCTCAATATCCTGCTCCATAGTAGCATGCCCCAAGTCAATAGTTTTCACATGATAGTCCTAGGCAATTACATTGTCTCTATCTTTGTTCGGAGCAGGGGTAGCAATATGAGCCACTCTGTTACCTGACCCATCTCTTTCAATTCTGGACACAATCCTTTCTTTCTTCTTAGTTTTTTCCTTCTCTACATTTTCCATAAGGGCATCCCAATTAGGAGGAGCATCCTCCACTATCACCATTTTTCTCTTCAATTCCTTTTCTAACCATCATGGAATAGTAGACCTAGCAGGCACTGTATCTTTCTTATCTTGCCCTTGCTCCTGTTGATCAGCAGTTGAATCCTATTCAGCACTTGGAATTTTTGGAATGTCCATGATGGGATTCTCCTTCTCCTTTACTTGTTCTTCCACAACCACCTATACTAGTGAAGGGGCCCTAGCTAGTATTTTTGCTTCCTTTTGAGGAGAATTGTTCATTTGTTCCCTCACAAATGAGTCTGCCTGTGATACCAAGGGAGACTATACTACCTTATCAATCTCTACCTCTGCATTATAGAGGTCTCCCTCCTAGAGCTCTTTCTCACCCAGATCCTTAGGATCTTCATTCTTCTTTTGTTCCTCCTGTGTGTTACCAACATCCTGAGGAATGGAGGCACTCACTTGTTCCACAATAGGAATACTCACTAAAAAATTCTCCTTTACTGCAGTATCCCTTGGGGAAGGAGTCCTTGACCTCGTCATGTATACCTGTGTCTTTTCCCCTGAGCTTTCAACCTCTACCACGGGTGGCTCAATTTCCTTATCAACTTTAGGAGCCTCCTCCACCTTCTATGACAACTTTATGATTCTTCTTCTCTTTATCAATGGAGGAGCACTTTCCACCTCCTCCTCTTCTTCCTTATTCTTTTCAACTTCCTTCTTAGAGGCATGTCTCCTCTTATTAGCAATAGGCTTCCTCTGTTTACCTACCTCTGCAGCTTTCTCAGCTTGAACCTCCCTTGCTTGGGTTCTGAAAGGAGAATCCACCTTTTCTTTGCCCTTAGCATTTGGTTCAACTGAACACTCAGAAGTAGAGTGAGACTCTAAGTCTCCCATCATATCATAGGTACATGGAACACCTTCACCCTCGAGCTCCATCATCTTGTGCTTCAACCACATCTTGGTATATTTGATCACTAGGGTCATGACTTGGTCCAACTCAGTCTTTTCCTCTTCTAACCAATCAACTTC